>JANAVB010036823.1:152500-180047 GCA_029216955.1 Iris pallida
ACCACAACTTTCTCATCCGACCTCCGTTTCACCTCAAACGAAGTGTGTTGTGATCGTGGGAAGGAGGAGAACTTGCTGGAGCATTGCTAGCAAGGAGTTGGAGGCGTTTGTTCAGTGGACACTGGTCGTCTCATTGATCGAGGAGTCAGTTTCATTGATATTTCAACTCTCAATAGGTAAACACCTAAATACTATAGTTTTTCCTAATTTTTCTTCATGGTAGCATACATCTAGGTACCCTCGACCCAACCATGTAGTTTGGTAAAATTTCGTGTCTGTTTGATAGGCGTGTCGGACACGTATCAGATTAGGGTTTAATATGTTCGACGAATTGCCACTTAGAATTCAATATTGTTGTTTAGGTAAACTAATTACACGATCCTGTAGGCCTTTAGATGTAGATTGTATATATATAATTTATGTTGGGTTTCTATGTCGTCTCGTGTCCCAAAATTGGGTTAGACACGCAGCACGAGACTGCGTCTCGATGCCCTGCTGATGCTGTGTCCGTTATCGCTGGACACGATGACTCGACGCGTAAATTTTGGGTTGTGGGTAGGGGCAAGGTCTGTCGTGATGCCCAACAAATTTGGTTGGGTTTCGTGGAGAGTCGAGAGAGAAATTGACACGGTACGGGTTGTGCACTGTCGTGCACGCGCCAGTTTTTGGCATCCGATACACATGTCGTGCGACTCGGACACGCGTCGTGTGGCCAGTGCAGACATGTGGGCTTGAAGCCCTATATGTGGGCTGCATGTAGGAGCGACCACGTGTCATAATTTGTTCTGTGTCGAGCCCTAGGCCGCGTGACACGCGTGCACGAGGACTGGGTTCCTGTTTTGATACGCGCGTATCCTGGACACTTCGTATCCTATTTTCTTGGACACAACTGCACCTGAAGTTCATGTTCATACACGTGACATGTTACCAACCTTTGGTTTCGATTATTATTAGATTTTCGAATGTTTTAGGTCATGTTAGGCTTTGGTTAGAGTATCGGGTTATTAGGTTCCAGTTTTTCCCTGTTTCAGTATTTATTCCTGTTCCATCATATTTCGATGTAAAGTGCTGTGCAAACCAAACCTGTAGAGCCTACATTACCATGTCTAGGAGATACCTTGTAGTTTGGATAATCAAGAGGGCTGTGCTCGAATTTGGGTTGGCATGGAGTATTCGAGTATGTATCAATATAGAGTATCATGAGATAGGTATTCCTATAACTGATATTTAGATTGGTAGGTTGATCCTTGATTCAGAATTAAATTCAGTAATGCCAAGATCAGTTTGGTTGTTAGTTAGGACATGGGTTAATACCAAGTTAGTTGATTATTAGTTAGGTTTTGGTAATGACAAATCAGTTTAGTGGTAGTTAAATGGTTTATTGAAGTTAAAGTAGAGATTGGTATTAAGATGTATATTTGTATGTGTGTATTGGTTAGATAGGCTGAACTGTTATGGAGGTTAGTGATGTAGAATTCAGGAAATAGGCAACTGCGGTAGCAGTAGGCATGCCAAGTGCATAAGCCCAAGTGTGAGGGTGCATTGGTTGAGTGTGAGGGTGCATTGGTTGAGTGTGAGGGTGCATGGGTTGAGTAGTGAGAATCTAGCATTGAGATTGTCTTATTCTAAACTAGAAAATTCCTAAAAGATATCCTGGCCTAGAGTTTCGTAGATATTAGTCTAAGTATGGATACTAGACATAGGGTATTATGGGTTAAGGTAGTATTATTTGAATTTCATTGGTTGTTAGGCTTAGGCTTCCTTGGACCTAAGATAACACCAACCCAATACCCAAAATCAACACTAGGACTAGTAATGACCTAAAATTTGACTTATAGGCTAGTTGACCTAACTTTGACCTAGTTCGACTAGTCTGGTTGACCAAAGTTGACCCAAGGTTGACTTTGACTTAGATTGACCCAAATCATGTAGAATTTGTATTGAAGGTTTTACTTATGATGTTTTAGACTGTATCATGACATGTGGTTGTTTTAAATAGGATCTTATTACTCCAGTCCAGTCACTTTTCATCATCAGTAGTTCGGATTGCCAGGCGAGTACATTCTCTGATCTTTTCATGCTTCTTTGGATATGTACTCTTGTTATAGACTAGTATACTTGATGCTGACACGATGTTCACACGGATTAGTACCCTCTGGATCTTTTCATGCGATGTTATCCCTTCGGATACATCGAGTATGTCATGTTCATGTACTTTATCATGGTCATCATGTACTCCATGTATTCCTATTTGTCCATGTGCACTCATATGTTATTCATGTACACTCATGACCATATGAGTTCCATGTATACAGTAGTTGTTATCCATGTGCAATAACATAACATGCTTTGATCCTTGTGTATTGGTTGGGGGCAGGGAGAGTGTAGTTGGTTATGTGATCATTATCCCCAGTAGTTATCCATGTGCAACCCAAGCTGTTTACATAACAAATTCATGCTCTGATTCACGTAGAAGGTTACATTCTTTATTTATCATATTATATCTCAGCTTATATGTTCTCTCTTGTTGATTTCTCTTTACAGCGATTCATGTATAGTTTTCTATAGCTTACTTTATATGTCCATTCCTGATATGAACTGTTGTGAGAGATATGTGCTCGTTTCATCCTGACTGGGCATGTTGAAAATTTTACAGGTGATGATGAGGAGTACTGTCCTACTTATTATGGCATTGGCTTAGATGATACTGGCGACGTGGACCCACAGAAGGATCCCACAGTCGCTGAGGACTTGCCCATAGTCTAGCTGAGACTTAGTACTTTATTGTATTTTCTGTTTGAGACTTTATGAGTTGTACTTGAGATTATTTCTGGTGGTTTACACCTAGACTTTTATTGTGATTCTCTTGAGATTCTTCTTTTATTCCATCTTAGTATTGTGATTGAGTTACGTATTATTTTACTCTCTATTCATAGCTTATTTTGATTGTGTTAGATATGGTGACTCAGGACAGCGTTCTACCGCCGACACTGCGGTATAGGCTGGGCGTTCGTTACTTCTCGTGCCCTTACACTGGGTGCGGGTCGTGACACATTTTTAGTGGTGGCCCATGCAGGTCAGTCATAATCACAACTAGTGTGATTCGTAGTGGTACTCAAACTAGAGTATCATTACAGCCTGCAATAGGATATAGGATATAAGTTAAGGTACTCAATCACATTAGGAAAAAATTTCTTATCAGTTCTTGCTGTTAATTGTCTCCTTTTACAAACAACTGTCATTCTTTGATGATTTTTTTTTTTTTTTCAGTAATTGATTCCTTGTTGATCTGTCTTCAAGATAGTTAAGGAGACACGATTTTATCCCTCCGGTCCATGCAGGACCAGATTCGCATTAGTACGATGTCATGGTAGTACGATAATTTAATTATATTACTACGAGTCTGCTATAGAGTATAGGAAGTAAAGTTTTAGAATGAGAGGATACCCAATCACTATTAGAATTTTCTGAGAGATTCCTGGGATGACCCTTGAGAATCTCATTTTGAGCTTCGATTTAAATTCCCTTTCCCTTATTTTAATCCACCTTCCTCCCTTGATTCTTGTATCTTGTTTGAACTCTTTTCACCAATACCCTTACTTTCTTGTGTTTAATAATGGTTAGGAAGATGGCTACACTACTATATACTCATTGGTCAAATACATGGCTAAAAGGATTACATTAAGGAATTGGAATACACGGAGAATTTGATTAAGTTATAAGGGCATTTTCTAAATGGATGATTTAATGATTAGTAGTTTGTAAGTTGGGATATTACCAAGGAAATTTATCTTGAGATTCTAAGTAGTAATCACCAGAGGATTATAAAATTATATTTTGGTATACTGGAGGAAAATAGTTAGAATCTATATGAATCGATTTCAGGAATTGATGTGATTCATGAATTATTGGATTATGATTATACATTTTTGAACGTATATAGATTGGTTTGATAATGATCAAAAAAAGGGGGGTGGCAGTACGAACTATTAAATTGAGTCGTACAAGTTGCGATGTATATGATTATTGAATTTCAAATTTAAGTGGAAGCAATGATATTAAAATTTGGTTTAAAATATTGGGAAGATATGAAAACGATTGTTTTGGAAGAGAAAAAAAAAATCTCAAATTTGGAATCGTGTCAATTGATTGAAGATTTAAAAATCTATTTAGATTTTGGTTTAAGAAGTAGTGATTATGTTGCAATGACTTGGAAAGAGAAATTATGGTCGATAAGCGCGTTAAAATACTGAGCTGTAAATGCTAGATTGCCGTGATATGCTGAGTGTCTATTTTGAGGATTATTTGAAACAAATTGGGAGTTTTTAAAAGTTATGAAGTGATATAGAATTTTATGGATTCATGATTCATTAACTCTGGAGTTCAAAGTTGGATTGAAATGTTAAATTTTAGAAAGGTTAGTAGTAATGTGATAAAAGTTATTATAAGATTTATGAAAAGGATTTAAATGTTAGTTGTGATTAGATTGGAAGGCTTAGAGTGAATACAAATTAAGGGAGTTATTTTGAAATTTCTTTTTAAAGGAATGTAATGGTAGGCCACCAAGGTAACCTTAATAAGATAGAAGTGTTTCACACTAATTTCCATATCACTCATGACTATGATAGTAGTATATACTCCAGTGTTGTTAGTCGTCTGCCAAACTATGGGACTGTATCTCAATCTTGACTTGCTCAACCTTTCCTCAAACCTAGATCTTTCATTGTGACTTTCTAACCGTTTGTATTTGATCGTTCCTTAACAGTATTTTCCTTTAGTACTGTGTCCCTAAATTATTTTACTGGATTCTTAATTAAATTTATTTCATGCTTCAACTTGATTTCCTTTATTTTTGTATTCGTTGTCACCTCTTGAACCCTTACCATGATACTAAATTACTTTCTGACTTAAATTCGAGATCCAACCATGACTCAATTCTTTCGACCCGACATGTGATGGTGTTCTTCTTGTTTCTTTAAATGCTTAACGTTGTACCTTATCTTGATTGCTTGACCAGCTTAGTTAAGGATCTTGGACTATTTTTTTTCTTCTTCATCATTACCTCCCTTATACTTGACTACCTTATGTTGCTAATTTAGCCTTAGTTTTGCAAGCTTATCTCTTTTTCGAGCTTGATCATGACATATTTTATTTGGTCGACCCACTAACATATTGTCTAATCAGAACCGGTGTATGATGGTCTGATCAACCTAGTGTACTTTGGTTCGCTTTCATATATTACTCTACATGGATGAGACTCTAGGGCATCTGTCTCATCCACGACAGTTTGCAATTCTACTTGAATTATTTTTGTCGTCTATGAACCACGTATTGTACTCAATAGCATCGTCTTGAACTCTTTTTGCTTTTATCTTTCACTTATGTCAGAAAGACAAGACACTGTACTTAATAGGTCAACCCAGGGTATCACGTTTAACTTCCTTATCAAAAGGAGGATAGTGGCTTATTTCTATATCCTCGCAGTATCCTTTAGGATTTCAATAGTGTTAAATTCTAAACCCTTTATCGCGACTAGTCGACTTGGTCATTCCCTTATCATCTACTGTTTGGAACCTTATTCAATTGAATTAATTCAATTGTGACATGGATTTCAAGTCATGGATACTCGTACCTAGACTTCAATAACCTCATTCCCTATCTTGCCCAAACCTCGATTCATCCTGGATTTGATCAACTTAGATCATATCGAGACTAAAATTTCTTATATATATATATATATATATATATATATATATATATATATATATGTAATGTGCTTGGATTTCAGTGTTATTGACAGTCGTGCTCTAAACTTTCGATTTTTGATCATCTTTAGAATATTAATGCTTTATGGTTAATTTCAGTTGTTTTTATAATCACCAGTATTTGTATAGGATGATAGAATGCCTTACAGTCCAATGATTTATTATTTATCTTTATCTTTTCCAGAATGGCACCCATGACCAGAGTTTGTCCCCAGTACACAGCTGCAATTCCGGATGAGACCGAGATTGTACTTCCCCCTTCTATTGCTCATGAGGTGTTAGTAGCCTCACCAGAGAATTTTTCTCCATCTTCTATCCTTCAGGAGAGGATTGCAGTTCAGCCGAAGACTGAGAGCCTTCCTTTGCCTCCTGGAGTGGTACCCATGCCATTTCTGATGGGGCTCATATTTACAGACTCCTTCAGGCTGTGCAGGAGGTACAAAGACTTCAGGTCGAGCTTATGAGAGAGCAGAGTCTCAGTTTCCAACTGTTGTGGGATTACATGCATTCGAGGGAGGAGCCTAGTCCCAAGAGAGCGAGGAGCAGTTTATACCCAGAGTCTCAGGTGTATCTAGGCTTTCAGCCTATCTAGTTCAGATTCCTGTCCAGCAGATACCAGCTGAGCGAGTGCCTACCTGTGCCTTCTGTAAGAAGCTTGGGCACGTATGGAAGGACTGTAGGAAGAGACTAGGATTGTGCCTATTTTGTGGGTCAGCTGCACACAAGATACGAGACTGTCCTACTACACTTGCCCCTAGTCGAGGCCTACCTCCGGGAGAGAGTTCCAGCTACCAGACCTAGTAGAGGTGAGTTCTTGACCCATACCTTATCCTATCTTGATGATTACTGTACCCTACCATAATGTTTGTATGCTTGATACCTTATGACTACTTTTGATCTAGTATAACTATAGTGGCTAGATGAGACCCCAGACTGATTACCTGCCATAATCATGTATGATATCTTTCCAACTGCATGATTTAGATAAGTTTTCTTAAGACCATGATTGTTGGGGATTTTAACCTAGAAGGGTAGGATCATTTTAATTTCGAGGACGAAATTATTTTTAAGGAGGGTAGACTTGTAGCACCCACTTTTTGAAATAAGGGTATTTTAGTCATTTTAGTCATTTTGTGATTTTCTAGATACTTTTGGCTTGTGTTTGTTTTAGCAGTTGGTTTAACCTTAGATAATCCACATTAGATACTAACCATGACATATGAGGATTATTTAGCTAATTAGAATTTATTTTAGGCTTTGGTTCAATTTAGAAGGCCATTTGACCATTTTTAGGCTATTTAATGAATTAGCCTTTTAAGCCTTTCTGTTAATGGGCTTAAACTCAACTTAGATAAAGAAGAAGGGCCCATGAACCAACCCTAACCCTAGGAGGACTAGCATGGTCGGCCAAACAGGAAACCCCCCTCCCTATATAAGCATTTGCATTAGTTTTGACACCCTCTTTACAAAACCCTAGTTTCCAGCTCTCCAAAATCCCAACTTTCTCATCCGACCTCCGTTTCACCTCAAACAAAGTGCGTTGTGATCGTGGGAAGGAGGAGAACTTGCTGGAGCATTGCTAGCAAGGAGTTGGAGGTGTTTGCTCAGTGGAAACTGGTCGTCTCATTGATCGAGGAGTCAGTTTCATTGATATTTCAACTCTCAATAGGTAAACACCTAAACACTATAGTTTTCCTAATTTTTCTTCATGGTATCATACATCTAGGTACCCTCGACCCACCCATGTAGTTTGGTAAAATTTTGTGTCTGTTTGATAGGCGTGTCGGACACGTATCGGATTAGGGTTTAATGTATTCGACGAATTGCCACTTAGAATTCAATATTGTTGTTTAGGTAAACTAATTACACGATCCTGTAGGCCTTTAGATGTAGATTATATATATATATATAATTTATGTTGGGTTTCTGTGTCATCTCGTGTCCCAAAATTGGGTTGGACACGCAGCACGAGACTGCGTCTCGATGCCCTGCTGCTGCTGTGTCCGTTCTCGCTGGACCCGGCAACTCGACGTGCGAATTTTGGGTTGTGGGTAGGGGCAAGGCCTGTCGTGATGCTCAATAAATTTGGTTGGGTATCGTGGAGAGTCGAAAGAGAAATCGACAAGGCACGGGTTGTGCACTGTCGCGTACGTGCCAGTTTTTGGCATCCGATACGCGTGTCGTGCGACTCGGACACGCGTCGTGTGGCCAGTGCAGACACGTGGGCTTGAAGCCCTATATATGGGCTACATGTAGGAGCGACCACGTGTCATAATTTGTTCTGTGTCGAGCCCTAGGCCGCGTGACACACGTGCACGAGGACTGGGTTCCAGTTTTGATACGCGCGTATCCTGGACACTTCGTGTCCTATTTTCTTGGACACAACTGCACCTGAAGTTCATGTTCATACACGTGACACGTTACCAACCTTTGGTTTTGATTATTATTAGATTTTCGAATGTTTTAGGTCATGTTAGGCTTTGGTTAGAGTATCGGGTTATTAGGTTCCAGTTTTTCCCTGTTTCAGTATTTATTCCTGTTCCATCATATTTTGATGTAAAGTGCTGTGCAAACCAAACCTGTAGAGCCTACATTACCATGTCTAGGAGATACCTAGTAGTTTGCATAATCAAGAGGGTTGTGCTCGAATTTGGGTTGGCATGGAGTATTCGAGTATGTATCAATATAGAGTATCATGAGATAGGTATTTCTATAACTGATATTTAGATTGGTAGGTTGATCCTTGATTCAGAATTAAATTCAGTAATGCCAAGATCAGTTTGGTTGTTAGTTAGGACATGGGTTAATACCAAGTTAGTTGATTGTTAGTTAGGTTTTGGTAATGACAAATCAGTTTAGTGGTAGTTAAATGGTTTATTGAAGTTAAAGTAGAGATTGGTATTAAGATGTATATTTGTATGTGTGTATTGGTTAGATAGGCTGAACTGTTATGGAGGTTTAGTGATGTAGAATTCAGGAAATAGGCAACTGCAGTAGCAGTAGGCATGCTAAGTGCATAAGCCCAAGTGTGAGGGTGCATTGGTTGAGTGTGAGGGTGCATTGGTTGAGTGTGAGGGTGCATGGGTTGAGTAGTGAGAATCTAGCATTGAGATTGCCTTATTCTAAACTAGAAAATTCCTAAAAGATATCCTAGCCTAGAGTTTAGTAGATATTAGTCTAAGTATGGATACTAGACATAGGGTATTGTGGGTTAAGGTAGTATTATTTGAATTTCATTGGTTGTTAGGCTTAGGCTTCCTTGGACCTAAGATAACACCAACCCAACACCCAAAATCAACACTAGGACTAGTAATGACCTAAAATTTGACTTATAGGCTAGTTGACCTAACTTTGACCTAGTTTGACTAGTCTGGTTGACCAAAGTTGACCCAAGGTTGACTTTGACTTAGATTGACCCAAATCATGTAGAATTTGTATTGAAGGTTTTCCTTATGATGTTTTAGACTGTATCATGACATGTGGTTATTTTAAATAGGATCTTATTACTCCAGTCTAGTCACTTTTCATCATCACCAGTTCGGATTGCCAGGCGAGTACATTCTCTGATCTTTTCATGCTTGTTTGGATATGTACTCTTGTTATAGACTAGTATACTTGATGCTGACACGATGTTCACATGGATTAGTACCCTCTGGATCTTTTTATGCGATGTTATCCCCTCAGATACATCGAGTATGTCATATTCATGTACTTTATCATGGTCATCATGTACTCCATGTATTTCTATTTGTCCATGTGCACTCATATGTTATTCATGTACACTCATGACCATATGAGTTCCATGTATACAGTAGTTGTTATCCATGTGCAATAACATAACATGCTTTGATCCTTGTGTATTGGTTGGGGGCAGGGAGAGTGTAGTTGGTTATGTGATCATTATCTCCAGTAGTTATCCATGTGCATTCCATAGCTGTATCCATGTACAACCCAAGCTGTTTACATAACCAATTCATGCTCTGATTCACGTAGAAGGTTACATTCTTTATTTATCATATTATATCTCAGCTTATATCTTCTCTCTTGTTGATTTCTCTTTACAGCGATTCATGTATAGTTTTCTATAGCTTGCTTTATATGTCTATTCCTGATATGAACTGTTGTGAGAGATATGTGCTCGTTTTATCCTGACTGGACATGTTGAAAATTTTACAGGTGATGATGAGGAGTACTGTCCTACTTATTATGGCATTGGCTTAGATGACACTGGCGACGTGGACCCACAGAAGGATCCCACAGTCGCTGAGGACTTGCCCATAGTCTAGCTGAGACTTAGTACTTTATTGTATTTTTTGTTTGAGACTTTATGAGTTGTACTTGAGATTATTTCTGGTGGTTTACACCTAGACTTTTATTGTGACTCTCTTGAGATTCTTCTTCTATTCCATCTTAGTATTGTGATTGAGTTACGTATTATTTTACTCTCTATTCATAGCTTATTTAGATTGTGTTAGATATGGTGACTCAGGACAGCGTTCCACCGCCGACACTGCGACGTAGGATGGACGTTCGTTACTTCTCGTGCCCTTACACTGGGTGTGGGTCGTGACAGAATTGGACATTTAGATTTACCTTGTCAAGCCAAGGTTTCAAGGTTTGCAAAATTAATTTTTGGCATATCATATTGGAAGTAAGAATTTGAAGTCATTATGCTACTAATAAGTTTTGTTTGAAGCTTGGTTAGTGTTTGGCACAAACCTCAAAAAAATTGTTTAATTCGCTTAATTGCTTGCTAAGGTAAGAAAGTTGAATTTAATTGTATATATATACAAATGCGTGGTCCGGTGTTGAGAGTTGCTCGACCGAAGGTGTCGGCGCACCCGGATAATATATATTGCGTGGTTTCGGTGTTGAGAGTTGATCCACCGAAGGGGTCGACGTACCCGGATAATTGATTTTATTGTGTCTATTGGAAATTTTTTGGGTCAACAAATACGAAGGAGACTCTGCCGAAATTTTCAGTAATTTCGGGAGTTAGCCAAATTTTGAAAGTTTTAGGATTAGGAAAACCTAATATGATAATCTAAGTTGTATCCAGTTTTCTAGTCAACTAGATACTTCCATATGGCGTGTTGTCTTTGACACACAAGATGGTAAAATAAGTTGAAGAATGATTCCTTGCCAACGATTTTACCATATGGCATGTTGTTCTGACACACGGGATGGTAATAAGTTGGATAATCTTCCGCCAACAAGAGATTACCGTATGGAGTATTATCATTGACATACGAGATGGTAATCAAGTTGGAACCTGATGTTAGACCTAAGAGTTAATAGACTTTTGTCTATGTTTGTAGTTGCATCATGGGGTGGAAGAGAACAACTGGATCACATCCATCGAAATCTCTACAATATAATTGCACCAATAAAAGTTGATCAGTAGTCCCGCATCTGTAAGGCCTTGCGATGTCGGGGGTGAGGCCCAGCTCACCAAAGAGAACAGTCTAGTAAATTCCAAAAATAAAACAGAATTTAAAAAGTTAACGCATAGAAGTTTCCCACAAGATGTGTGTGTGTGGGGGTGGTCGAATCTAAGGCACCGTACCCAATACAGACACCACCTGGTCCCAGGTAAATGGGATTATTGTCGAAAAAATAGAGTGTAATCGTGATCCATATGTGTTCTCTAAAAATTGCATAACCATGAAGAATAATGTTTATGATTACATTGTGGTTAGGTCTTATGTGATAACTTGTGGGATTAGGATATATATATATGTATAGTATTTCAAGTTGTCTTATAATAAAGGTATTAAATACATTTTTATATTCATTTAGTTTTTCTGATTCTCATTTCATAATTTTACCGCCTTTGACCGAAGACTTGCTTGTCATTTCTAAGCTACCTAGTATTTGTTCACTAGGGGAAGACGAGAACCCAGAAGAGACGATGCCTCTGTATAGTGAAGACGGAGAAGAATAAACATCGGGTAGCTTGGCCGGAATGTCGACAAGATGGTTTTGTTGTCAAAATATGTTAATTAAATGTTTTAATGGTACTTGTAGTCAAGTTGTATAAAAATGATGTAAGTTTGTGTATGAAAGATCTAGAATGTAATATATATATTTTTGTACCTTATCCTAGTTTTCACAGGCGACAATCACAATCTTAATATTTGAATGTTGTGTTTGTGCGTATCCTGAGATGTATCAATGCACCTGATTTTCGTTATTTGGAGACGGGGCGTGACATGTCTTTTAGTGGTGGCCCATGCAGGTCCGCAAAGGACGAAAAATCTAGGATAAGGGAATAGGTTAAGGTTAATAAAAGGTATTAGGAATTTATATAAGTTAAAGGTTTGATTTCAATTACACCCTAGAGATTTTCCTGAAATTACTTGAGGATAGGTAGTATCGAAAATTGTAGGAAGGACTAAAGATACTACATAGATTATTATTATTAGTTTCTATGTTGTATGATCTATCTATTAAACTCTTCTATTTGGGGTATTTATTGGAGGATACTAACTTGAAGTTCGTGGGCGTAGATCATGCCTCGTTTCCTGCCTTGTGCCAGATTGGGAATTAGTATTCACAGTTTAGATGGTTACTATCGTTTTGCAAAAAGTAAATGGTGACTTGCTCCCAAACAAATGATAAGGGTTTAAGGAGTGCACTATGATATCAAATATCCCGTAGTATCTGATCTCGCTGATGAGAATGTGATGTATTTCAAAAGGATGAATTATTTGTACTTATCAAAATTCGGCCATATGAAGATCCAGATAAGAATGACTACAATGGTACTTTCTAAGAATGGCTGGAATTTCATCCGGAAGCAACTGTCATCAGAAAAAGAGAAATGTTGATCTAAGTAGTGTTTTAGGAAAAGTACGACTATGTAAAGTAGTTTTTGTCTGCTGTAAACTCCTTTTTGTAAGACAACAGATGTTTATAAGGACTAGAAGGGAAATGTGATCATGTATATATATATATATATATATATATATATATATATATATATATATATATATATATAATGGGCGTACTTGGCAATATCACATGGTTAAGGTAGATTGATTTTGAAAATTTGACATTTTAAAGTTACTTTACTTTTACTTGTTTTTTTCAATATATATATATATATATATTTTTTTTTCATGTAAAGTAGTTTTTTTCAATATATATTTTTTGACATGTTAAAGTAGTTTTTTTCAATATATATTTTTTTTTCAATATATATATATATATATATATATATATATATATATATATATATATATATATATATATATATATATATATAATGGGCGTACTTGGCAATATCACATGGTTAAGGTAGACTGATTTTGAAAATTTGACATTTTAAAGTTACTTTACTTTTACTTGTTATTTTCAAAATTTTATATATACGTCGGCACTTATTATCATTAAATTTTTTACATTTGAGGATTATGATGGGTGTAGGTTATGGACCTGTTTCTACCAAGCTTGCTCTGGGATGGGAATGACTACACTATTTATTTATATCAGCAAACGGTAAGGAAACGACGGGGTTTATCGGATTGGTATAATATACCAGTGCATGAGATAAAGTATGGTATTCAACGGCCAGTTATAAGAGATGTAGAGGATAGGTCAGAAGTATATCATGTAAGGGAGATCCATTACATATATGTTCGAGATCCAAACTACATATACTCGTACCCCAAGGTAGAAGGCTACGAAGGGACATATGGTGACTGGGAAGAACACTATCCAGAAGCTACAGTTCTTCAAAGTGGACGTGTGTTTCTTTGTGCTGGGAGCTCTTGTATATAGACTAAGGGTAGTGGGTCCCTGTGTTATGTAGATAGAAGGGTATGTTTTGTCTGTTGTACCACATTTTGTAAAAAACAACAGATTTACATAGAAGTTAAGTGTAGGAGGGATAACTATATAAGTAGTATGTGTATGTAAATACCTAGTGAAGCTAACAGCGTGTTGTATCATTTTGATAATAGTAAATGAATATGTTGTTCTTTACTCTTTTGAAAATTTTTGTGCCCTTGATATTGAAAATTCTTGAATCTCTGAGATATAAGATACTATGATATTTTATCTCTCTCAAATCACAAATTGATAAAGCTACTCTATCAAATCTTCCATTTGAATCCAAAACTATTTCCTAAAAATTTCCATCTTTGAATTACTCAGGAAATTGACAGTTCAGATAATCCTCATTCATCTACTCCTGCCACCCAAGCTGAATAAAGCACTCCCGATATATATCAATTACTACGACAAATCCTGGAAAGTCATAGCCAGTAGGCTAATGCAGCACAAGCAACGACTGCTGCACTAATAGAACAATTACGGGCTCCATCTAAACCTAAGAAAAAATCGGTGGCTGACTATAGGGATCTTGATCCACCAAGTTTCGTGGGACTGAAAGCCCTATGGAAGCTGGGCAGTGGATGAGGACCACAGAGGGACCAATGAAGGCAGCAAATATCAGTCCCAGAGACATGGTAGCAGTCATCCGGATCCAACTTTTGGATGTCACAGATAGCTGGTGGAGCGCAGAACATCCTAAAGAATCAAATGAGATAGTTCTTTGGAAAGAATTTAAAAGGAAATTTGAAGAACGGTTCTTTACAAGATCCGCAAGACTGGAGCTAGAGCGGAGGTTTATTCAACTGAAGCAAGGACATTTAGCTGTGGATGGATATGCCGCAGAATTCACTAGAATGAGTATTCGCATCTTATATGGTGACAAATGAGGAAGCGAAGGTGGGCCTCTTCCAAGAAGGGCTGAATGCTGAGCTGAAGCATAAGATTGCACCATATCGGTGCAAGACCTATTCGGAGATAACTGAGGCCGCCCGCGATCAAGAAAGAATATTGAAGGAAAGACAAGCTCAAAGGTCGGGAAGTTCAAAGAGGTCATGGAATACGGGATCTTCATCCCAGAAGAATCAATGGCAAGGACCGCCTAAGCATCCTCAAACAGAACAGACGATGGAAGTACCCACTTACAAATACTGTAGAAAAAGTAGGACACATCAAGAACAACTGTAGATTACTCAATGGTCCATGTTTGAAATATGGACTTCCAGGACATCAGGCCTACCAGTGTGCTATGAACAGATCCATACCGCAGAATCCTCAGCAGGGTCCAAGACCAATGCTGTAAGGGAATGGTCCCAGACCTATAATCCAAGCAACAACAAATTCCCGAGCAATTGTACCATCTGGATACCAGCATAGGCCCCCGTTGGCTCCACAGGCACACCAGTTCCAACAAGCCCAAAAGGTAAAGCAGACATACATGGGAAAGAAGAAGAAGAAGAAGAAGAAACATGGTCAAGTATTCATGATGGATACATAAGAGGCTGAAATCGTAGGAGAAGTGATAACATGTACTATATTAGTTTCATCATATCCAGCATCAGTTTTATTTGATTCAGGAGCAATACACTCCTTTATATCTTCTACCTTTTATCACAACGGGAAATCGAATCACAACCCTTGATTAAGAATATGAACATTCTTACGGGAAATGGAGTAGTAAAGGTTAGCCATGTCTACAAAGCATGTCCAGTCAAACTAGGTGGGGGGAGTGTTTCGGGTAAGATTACTAGTTTTTCTAATGAATAACTATGATGTAGTATTGGGGATAGATTGGTTGACGAAATCATTAGCCAATATAGACTGTGGTCAAGGTAGAATTTCATTTCAACTCCCCAATAAGAAAATATATGAATTTAACCAAAACTAGAAAGAATTTGATACTGGAGAAATGGAAAAACTTGAACTACGAATTCGAGGAAGATTCCAAGAATTGGAGGAAGAACAATTTCCAAGGGTTGTAGAAGATTTTAAGGATGTATTTCCACAAGAATTACCCGGATTATTGCCAGATAGGGTAGTAGAATTTTCTATTAATTTGGTACCCGGAGCAGCTCCTATAGCTAAGAAAATATATCCAATGAACAAAAAAGAATTGGCAGAGCTGAATAAACAAATCAAGGAGTTATTATCAATGGGATTCATTTAACCAAGTGCCTCACCATGGGGTGCACCAGTTTTATTTATGAAGAAGTAGGATGGAACCCTATGATTAGTAATTGACTATAGGGCATTAAATGAAGTCACAATCAAGAATAAATATCCTTTGCCCAGAATTGTTGAACTATTTGACCAGCTAGGAGAAGCAAAAGTATTTTCGAAGATTGATTTGAGATCTGGGTATCATCAAGTAAAAGTAAAAAAGGAAGATGATCAGAAGATAGCATTTAGAACTCATTATGGGCATTACGAATTCTTAGTTATGCCATTTGGGTTGACAAATGCTCATGCCATATTTATGGATCTGATGAACATAATATTTTATCAATACTTGGTTAAATTTGTGATTATGTTCATTGATAATATATTGATCTACTCAAAGGATGAAAAAGAACATGAAGAACATTTGAGAATAATACTCCAAACCTTACGACAAGAGAAGTTGTATGGAAAGTTAAGCAAATATGAATTCTGGTTGGACAAAATTTCCTTCCTGGATCATATAGCGAGCGGAGAAGGGATATCGGTGGATCCTAAGAAAATAAAAGCTGTCAAATCATGGCCTACTCCTAAGAATATAGCAGAAATCTAAAGCTTTCTTGGTTTAGCCGGATATTATAGAAGGTTTGTGGAGAATTTTTCAAGAATTGCGGAGCCACTTACTCGATTGACCCAAAAAATAAAAAGTTTAATTGGACTGATAAGTGTCAAGCAGCTTTTGAGGAACTAAAGGACAAACTTATCACGGCTCCAGTACTGGCTTTAACATCTGGATCAGGAGGCTATGAGATCTATAGTGATGCTTCAGAAAAAGGATTATGATGTGTATTAATACAACATGGAAGGATTATTGCTTATGCTTCTTGTCAACTGAAGACTCATGAAAGAAATTACCCAACTCATGATCTAGAATTGGCAACTGTGGTCTTTGTATTAAAATTATGGAGACATTACCAATATAGTAAACAAGTCAAGATATATATATACAGATCATAAAATTTTAAAATATGTATTTACTCAAAAAGAGTTAAACATGAGACAACGGAGGTGGTTAGAGTTGCTTAAGGACTTTGATATGGAGTTGGAGTATCATCCGGGAAAGGCTAACAAAGTGGCCGATGCCTTAAGTAGAAGACCCGTGGATTTCTTAATGAATACACCTAAAGAAATATTGGAAGATCTGAGAAAGATGGGAATTAAAGTAATATGTCCTGTAACAGATGGAATCTGGGAAAACTTACAGATACAATCATCCATAATAGAAAGAATTAAAGAGGCACAAAGGGATGATATGAAACTACAAGGACTATGGAGCAAGACTGAGACAGGAACACAAACTGGTTAATTAAGCATCCCGATGGATCTCTGAGGTTTGGAAATCGTTTATGTGTGCCATATGGAGAGCTCAGGACTGAGATAATGTCGGAAGCATATAGCTCACAGTACTCATTCATCCTAGGAGTACAAAGAAGTATAAGGATCTGAAACAGAATTTTTGGTGGCATGGAATGAAACAGGAGATAGCCAAATTTGTGTCAAAATGCTTGGTATGTCAACAAGTAAAGGCCGAACATCAACGGACCGTCGGACTTTTGCAACCTCTGCCTGTACCTGAATGGAAATAGGAACATATTACAATGGATTTTGTATCTGGGCTTCCAAGAACAAGAAGGGGTAATAATGCCATATGGGTAATTGTGGACAGACTTACTAAATCTGTAAGGTTCTTACCATCTCGGGTTGGTCAACCCACCGAGCTCTTAGCAGATATGCACATGAGGAATATTGTTAGTCAATATGGGGTACCGACGAGTATTGTCTCAGATAGAGATACTCAGTTTACCTATAAGTTTTAGAAAAGCCTGTAAGATAGTCTCGGTACTCGCCTGAAGTTCAGTACAGTATACCATCCACAAACAGATGGTCTGTTGGAAAGGATGATTCAAATCCTTGAAGATATGTCAAGAGCATGTACCTTAGACTTTGGGGGATCCTGGGATGAACATTTGCATTTAATTGAGTTCTTCTATAACAACAGCTATCAGCCTAGCATTAAAATGGCACCATTTGAAGCTTTGTATGGAAGAAAGTGTCGGTCACCAATATGTTGGAGTAAAGTGGGAGAACGTCAACTCTTGGGCCCAGAGCTAGTTACGCAAACTGTAGACAAGGTCAAGGTAATTCGAAGTCATCTCCAAGCAGCGCAAGATCGATATAAAATGTGGGCCGATAAGCATCGAAGAAACTTGGAATTCAATGCTGGTGATCATGTGTTTTTAAAGATTTTGCCAACTCGGGGAACTATCAGATTTGGAACAAGAGGAAATCTAAGTCCGAGATATATAGGCCCATTTGATGTTTTGGAACGAGTGGGAGATGTATCCTACCGACTGGCTTACCACCCTCTTTAGAAGGAATTCATGAAGTCTTCTATGTATGCCAACTTCGAAAATATGTGCCAGATCCTAGTCATATCTTAGATCATTCTGAACTCATAGTGGGTCCAACATTGCGCGTGGAACGGAAGCCAGTGGAGATTCTAGATCGAAGACAGAAGATTCTAAAAAACAAGACTATTTCATTGGTTCGGGTATCTTGGAACAAGGACTCACCTGGAGAATCACTTGGAAAAGAGAGGAAGAGATGCCACAACAATATCCCTACCTATCCAATGAACAAGGTAACCTCACTTGTTGATATTTCAACTTTCTTACTTCCTACAAATTCCGAGGACGAAATTTCTTTTAAGGAGGGTAGAATGTTATGCCTTATATTTTTCTAATAATAATAATATTGAATTTTAGTTTTATATATATATATATATATATATATATATATATATGTATATATATTTATATATATATAATAAAATATAATTTTCTTGCATAATATTCTCTTTTGCATAGAGATCCCTAATAGATTTAGGAATTTCATAATAGACTAGGCATATCATGTGGCTAGGTGTCCACATTTCGGCTAACCCAATGCCACTTGGCATTGGGCATGAAGAGATGAAGCTATTTCATGCCACCTCACCCTCCCCTCTTCATTTTATACATTCTCTCTCTCCCTCTCTATTCATTCTTCAACTCCTTCCATTTCCTTCCTTTGTTGTTGCTGTAGTTGCTTCTACTGCAGCTGCTGCTGCTGTCGGCTGTCGCCGGCCATGCCGCCAGCCACCCGCCGCCGACCACCACCTCTCTCTCTTGAGCACCCTCTTCTCCTCCTCCACACTTCCAAACCTAGGTATAACACCTTCTCCTTCCCTAAATTTATTCCTATCAATTCTAGGTTAAATTTTATACTAAATCAAATTCAATTTCTTGCAAGTGTGTGGGATTCAGAAATTAGACCACTAATTTGGGATCAAATCTAGGGTTGCTCAAGCTAAGGCAAGTCGTCATCCCCCTTTCCTCTTGAAAATTATTTTAATTTGGTTCTCTTAATTTTCTTGAAATAATATGGTTCAAATTTCAATTCTAGAATTTATGAATTTATTGTCAAAATCCAATCATAAGGAAATGTAATGTACATATGAGCCTAAGAACCCATTTATGGACATTTTGCATTCAAATCTTGTTGTGATTATATATATATATATATATATATATATATATATATATATATATCCTTGGAATAATTTTATATGCACGAGACCTAGATATATGTATATATGTATACACATATGTACATCTTGACATAATATATATATATATATATATATATATATATATATATATATATATATATATATATATATATATATATATATATATATATATATATATATATTTATACACACACACACACACCACACACACACACACACACACACATATATATATATATATATATTTTTTTACACACACACACACACACACACACATATATATATATATATATATATATATATATATATATATATATATATATATATATATATATATATATATATATTCATCTTGATAATATATATATATATATTTATACACACATATACATCTTGACGTACATATATACAAGTATATAGATACTTTGACACAATATGTGGATGCAAAAAAAATTATGAATTTATAATATCATGGTCACCTATAAGTCTTGGCACAACCTAGAAATTTAACCTATACATTTCAAGAAAATCAACCTATATGGATTTTATATTTCTTTCCATGATTTGTCTATACTTGTGTTACTTTAGTTAAGTAGGAATGAAAAAATGGCAAATTAACTTGCTACTTTAAATCTGTCCATATTTGAATTATATTCAATTATCATGTGTTAGCATGATTAACTAGTTAAAATAGATGGTTATAGGCACCCATATGTTAGCATAACCATATATCTATAAATTTTCAATATTAAACCTCCTCTTGCATCTCCAAGAAGCTAAATTGGGGTACATAGTAAACATGTGTAGAATTGGACATTTAGATTTACCTTCTCAAGCCAAGGTTGCATGGTTTACAAAATTAATTTTTGGCATATCATATTAGAAGTAAGAATTTGATGTCGTTATGCTTCTAATAAGTTTTGCTTGGTTCGTGTTTGGCACAAACCTCAAGAAAATTGTTAATTCGCTTAATTGCTTGCTAAGGTAAGAAAGTTGAATTTAATTGTATATAAATATATATATATATATATATATATATATACATAATGTATATATATATATATATATAATATATATATATATATATATATATATATATATATATATATATTTTTTTTTTTTTATATATATATATCTACATATATGTATATATGTATATAAATATATATATAATAAATATATCTATATATATATATATATATTTTATATATTATTATATATATATATATATATACTATATATTTATATAGATATCTATACAATATATCTATCTATATATATTATATATCTATATATATATATATATTATATATATATATATAAATATAATATATATATACACAAAATATATATATATATATTATATATAATAATACAATGCGTGGTCCGGTGAGAGTTGCTCCACCGAATGGGTAGGCATACCTGGATATATATATTGCGTGTTCCGGTGTTGAGGGTTGCTCCACCGAGGGGTCTGTGTACCCGAATAATTGATTTTTTGTGTCTATTAAAAAATTTCCGGGTCAACAAATACGAAGGAGACTGCCAAAATTTTCAATAATTTCGGGAGTTAGCCAAATTTTGAAAGTTCCAGGATTAGAAAGAAAACCTAATAGGATAATCTAAGTTGTATCAAGTTTCCTAGTCAACTAGATACTACCATATGGCGTGTTGTCTTTGGCACACAAATGGTAAAATAAGTTGAAGAACGATTCCTGCGAACGATTTTACCATATGTCGTGTTGTTCTGACACACGGGATGGTAACAAGTTGGTTAATCGTCCGCCAATAAGATATTACCGTATGGCGTATTATTTTTGACATACGAGATGGTAATCAAGTTGGAACCTGATGTTAGACCTAACAGTTAATAGACTTTTGTCTATGTTTGTAGTTGCATCATAGGGTGGAGAGAACAACTGGATCACATCCATCGAAATCATTACAATATAATTACACCAGTAAAAGCTGATCAGTAGTCCCGTATCTATAAGGTCTTGCGATGTCGGGGTGAGGCCTAGCTTACCAACAGAGAACATTCTAGTAAATTCTAAAAATAAAATAAAATTTAAAAAGTTAGCACATACAAGTTTCCCACAAGATGTGGGGGGTCGGATCTAAGGCACCGTACCCAATACAGACACCACTTGGTCCCGGGTAAATGGAATTAATGTCAAAAAATAGAGTGTGATCGTAATCCACATGTGTTCTTTAAAAATCGCATAACCATGAAGAATAATGTTTGATTACAATGTGTTAGGTCTCGTGTGATAACTTATGGGATTAGGTATATAATATATGTATAGTATTTCAAGTTGTCTTATAATAAAGGTATTAAATACATTTCATATTCATTTAGTTCTTTTGATTCTCATTTCATAATTTACTACTGCCTTTTACCGAGGACTTGCTTGTCGTTTCTAAGCGACCTAGTATTGTTCACTAGGGGAAGACGAGAACCCAGAAGAGAAGATGCCTCTGTATAGTGAAGACGGAGAAGAATGAACATCGGGTAGCTTGGCCAGAATGTCGACAAGATGGTTTTGTTGTCAAAATATGTAAATTAAATGTTTTGATGGAACTTGTAGTCAAGTTGTATAAAAATGTTGTAAGTTTTATGTATGAAAGATGTAGAATGTATATATTTTTTGTACCTTATCCTAGTTTTCACAGGTGACAATCGCAATCTTAATATTTGAATGTTATATTTATAGAAATATATTTTTTAAATATTATTGAATTATTAGATATTTTGGATTTAGATGTGGTCAATTCTAAATTATGATTGGATTTAGTCTTAATTTATTGCTATATTATTTTAGATAATATTTGTATTTATGAAAGTATACATTTAGGAATATTTGAATTATTCTTATCAATATTTTTTATATTTGATTTTATGAAATCTATTTTAAAGATTATTTAAAATATTAGATATTATTTTAAAGTATTATTGTGAATAATTATGGATTGGGATTGGGTCAAATCTAATTTAATTTATGAAAGGATTTAATTCATTGAATCTAATCCTTCCTTATTTAGGAAATCTCACATCTACTATATAAAGGGAAGCCTCCCTTTGTTTTTTTTTTCATAAACCCAATTATTTATGATCAATTATGGATTGAGATTTGATCAATATAATTTTGAGATTAATTTGATATGAATTTAATGGAAAGATTTATTAGATTCTTGACCCTTCAAAATTAGGAAATTATGAGTCAATCTCCATTTATTAAGGAGTCCTTATTCTTCTTCCAAAAAAAACCCTTCCAATCTTATCCTATTTAAGTAATGATTATCCTTTATATAACTATTAAACCTATGTTATCTACCTTTTTTTTCAAAATTCTTTTATTTTTCGTTCAAGATAGGCCAAAATTCGTCATAAATTTCAGCCTCATTTTTTAAGCTATAGAAACTTCGCAAAGCCGCCGGACTCCGTTTCACCTCTAGTTTTTTTGTTAGAACCGTATCGAGGTTAGCTTTCTAAATATATTTTTATTTATATAATTATTTACATGAATTTTTGGAGATTTATTTGAGTGTCGATTGTCCAAAAATTGATGCGTCATACTTTTTTATGAGATTACGGGAGATCCCAAACTCCATTTTACGACCCGTTTGAAGTTTTGGAAAGATAACCACGAAGATATAAACATATAAATTTCCCAAAATTTTATCTAATTCGTTGAACTCAGATTTGACCGGTACTTCACCGATTTGGTCACGGTTAGCCGTAACGGCGATAACTTTTAACCAAATCGAGATTGTGTCACGCACGTCAACTAAAACTTAACTTGAACCAAGTACACTATTGCTTTATGTTTCCAGTAAATTATAATGCTGTACAATATTGTGTTTCCATTTGATATCCTGTTGAGAAACGATTGTGACACGATAGGTTTCATTGTATCATTGCTCGTTTATTGAGTATTTAGTGAGTCGGGAGGGAAAATGCTAAGTAGACGTGTGAACAAACCCCGATGAATGTTTAATGTGGATAGCTAAGTCATACACCTCACGTATGGGTTGGTCGTACCAAAAATGTGGATAGCCATCGTGTGATGTGCCGTATTAGCCCAGTTGTTCACATGTCAAAAGGTATTTCAAATTACTATTTGATTAGTTTTACTTGTTCATGTTCCAGTTCTCTTGTTCATACATGTTCCTGCTAGTAGTTTCTTGTACATGTTTATTGTTTCCAGTTCATATACATGTTTCTTTATTATCTACCACATCTCTACTTGTCTAGCTTATTTTGTATTAAGTTACATAAATGCAATAGGGTTGTACTTTACTCCTTTCCTGACTGGATCATTGCAGGTGACTTGGCATGCTTTCTACTTTATGCTATGGACCATACAAGGGAGATAGAGAGCTTGGAGGCCGAGCTTAGATTCTAGATAACTTAGATAGTTATTTTATTTAAATGTTTAGTGGATTTGTTTCCCAAAAATCATTTATGTTGTAATATTGGATTTGTAAATAAAATAGTTATTGTGAATGAGCAAATAGATAAGATTTTATTGTATTTGATACTGAGGTCTAGATAGCGTACTACCGCCGATATTGCGGCATAAGCTGGACTTGGCTACGTACTTATATCCTGAAAAGCGGGTCGTGAGAGGACTAAAGGTATTCAACCCCCAGTTATCTTGCTAACTGAAGTCCGATGATAAGAGCATTGTACTCAGCCACGTTGTTGGAGCACGGCTCTGTGAGAGAATAAGCACGTTGAATGACCAGGTTGTCTAGAGAGACCAAGACCACCCCCACTCCTGCGACGATCTGACCCTTAGGGCATATTCTTGAAGCACCATCAAAAACATCCGCCAGATGGGTTCTCTGCGGTAATGGATTCCAACACCTCATCCAGAATGTCCTCATAAAGTTTGGATATTTTCGGTATCGGGTGTGCGCTAGGAAGTCGGCCAGTGCTTGACCCTTAACAACTTTTGTGGGACAAATACCATATCATATGGCGTTAACAGTATTGCCCATGTAGCTAAACGAGGGTTTAGTACTCATGACATCGCCATAAGGACCCTTAGTGGATTGACTCGGGATATGACATGGATCGTCTGACCCGTCACATAGTGGCAAGTCTTCTGTATAGCAAAACTAAAACCAGGCACTCTTTCTCAATAGGGTTGTACCGGTGTTCGGCCACAATCATCATTCTGCTCAGGTAGTATGGCTTGTTCATGGCCCGCATCGTTATTCTGAGCCAACAAGGCACCGAGAGAATGGTCATTGCGCGAACATAGAGCAGGAATAGTTTATCTACTACTAGTGCTACTAGGATCGGTAGATTGTGAGGTAAGCCTTGATGTCGATGAACGCCTTCTGACATTATTCGGTCCAGACGTAGGAAACTCCCTTCTTTATAAGTTTAGTGAAGGGTTGGCATCGTCCATAAAGGTTTGCTATAATCTTCTGATATGCGAGATGTTCTTATAGGCCTCGAAGTGCTCTTAGATTCTTCGGAGGGCACATATCAAGTATAGCCTTAGTCTTTTTTGGGTCAATGTGGATACCCTTTGCGGTGATAATGAAACCCAGGAACTTGCTGGTAGAAATCCCAAGGAAGGATTTAGCTGGATTCATCTTAACTTGATGTGCCCGCATGAGATCAAAGAATGTCCTCATATCCTACAGGTGATCACCCCGGAGAGCGACTTTTAACAGCAATGTCATCAACATAACATTCGACAGTTTTGCAAAATATTTATGAAAGATGGTGCTCATTGCTCATTGGTATATTGTACCTGTATTCTTTAATCCGAAGTGTATCACCGTATAACATTAATCCCCTTTCGGAGTCGAAACGATGTGTGCTTCTCATCGTTCGGGAACATCTTGAATTGGTTATAACCCGAGTATCCATCCATGAAGGACATGTTTTCTAAGCCACATGTGTTGTCGATCATCACGTCGGTGATCGAAAGAGGGAATTCGTCCTTTAGACAAGCATAGCTGAGGTCCCGGAAGTCTATGCAGGCCTAAATTTTCTTTTTTTTTTTGTTACAGGGACATGTTAGCTATCCAGTCAGGGTGTTGTTCTTCGCGAATAAACCCCTTGTTATGAGTTTGTCCACTTCCTTTTCAATAGCGTCCATGATATTGTGGCAAAGTTGCTGTTGTTGCTTAACAGATTAACATTGGATAGGATGTTAAGTCTGTACATTGCGACTTAAGGGTCCAATCCCGACATGTCTTCATAGCTTCAGGCAAAGACATCAATGTATTCCTTGATAAGTTGTACCAAGGATTCCCGATCTTCTTCTGACAGGCTTTTGCTGATGAAGATGGGTTTGGACGAGGATTCATCCCCCAAGTCGATTTGTTCGAGTTCATATTTAGTGAGAGGTTCCCGTTTCTTCTAGGCGTTAAGCCCAATTTTCTTTCTCGAAGAATTTCACATCTGATCATCGTCTTCTTCTAGAGGATGTACGGACGTCATATTGGTCAACAACACTTTCCTAAAGATTGGGCCGATGCTGGTGTCGGAGTCCCAAGTGGAGGCTTCAGATGAATGAGAATGCATCTCAACATCAGTTTCTGCGATGGTAGTAGTCTTGAGGCTTCTCCTTTGGAATAGGAAGTCGTAAGAGAAGGCGTTAACCTTTGCCGTAGTTCAAGCCTTTACCGCTATTCAAGTCGTATCCCATCTTCTGGATGAGTATTCGCTTGAGGGGTATAACGGTATATTTGTATTTACCGTTATCGAGCTTTGTTTCAACTAGAAGGAGGTCTTGATGCCGTTCGACCTTGTCAAAGATGATTGTCTCTCGTTCCTTTTCTGGGCAGAACCACATAACACTCCCCGATACGGGATGACCCGATTTACATTATTGACAGTGTTACTTGTGTGTGTAACGCTCCTAAGGCATTATCTAGAGCATACATAGCATTCCAATATGGAAGATTATAGTAGTTCAAAGATAGCCTTTTATTGATAAATAAGGGATTTTATTTCGTAGGATTACATCATTAAGTGAGGGAGCCTCAGTATGGGCAGATATATAATCCCATAGTTCTTCATCTATGAGAACTCGAACAGCCTTTGGAGGAGGTGTGGGAGCCTTTCGTCGTATCTTGGCCACCAGTGGAGCTGAAGTCCTAGCAGGAGGAGTTTCTGGAGACATTCTCGACAATCTGACCCAGATAAACTCATGGGCCCTACCTGGGAGTGTCACCCCCAGTTTTCAAGAATAGGGATATTTTCATTTTTCATTTTAGAATATTTTTGAAATTTATTTTATTATTTATGATATTGTTTTGGGGTTATTTGAGTCGGGTTCGAATTTTAACTCAATCCGACTTGTTTCGAAGACCCGAGGTAGCTTTAACTCTAGTGGGACCTACCTATTAGTTAGACATGGCCCACACATGATAATATTTTAGTTAGTATGTTAGACTAATTATTCATGACTAGGTTTTTTAATTAGAGATTTAAAACATGACTAAATTAGCCTCAACCTAAACCTATTCCTATTTTAATTCAAGAAGACAAGTGGGAGTATTTTTAGACATTTGGATAGGGACACCTAGCCACACATGGCCGGCCATAGGGGGATAGGCATGAACATCATTTCATTTGTTATTATCCCTAAATTTTCTCTCTTGTTCTCCCCCAAATTTTGAGAGGAACCACCATTGATTTCATCACCAAATCAATCCCTTCTTCCACCAAATCTTCTTCTTCTTTCTTCTCTATTCCATGAAGATAGGGTGCTAGCCAAGTTTGGGAGGATTTGGCTTTGGTTCGTGTCCATTTGGAGGTCTCTTCGTGTCGGTGTCGTATCGAAGGAGTTTCCTTAGATTCGATCAATCGGAAGGTATAATCTCTCATCTATTTCATTCCTACATGCATATAGGATTATTTTGAACCCATAGAAATGACCCCCATGGTTGTGTCTCCATTTGTGTCCATTTCGTGTCCATTTGGAGCTATTAGGAGTGTTCTTTGTAGAGTTTTTGTGTCCAAGTGGGAAACCCCCAATTTGGACACACTTTGTGTTGTTATTTGTGTGAATGATTTATTCCTACTTTTAATCTCAGATTTTTGTGTCATGAGATGTGTTCTTGTGTGTCCATATATATATATATATATATATTAATATATATATATTATATGTAAATATTATATATATAT
>JANAVB010036824.1:0-25005 GCA_029216955.1 Iris pallida
TTGCTTCCTACTAAAGTGCTCATTTGTGTTGAGAAAGTTGTCTTGTTAACTTGATTAGCTGCTGCAGGAGCTTCATTCTCGATTCCAAGTTTTGGTGTGCAACTGGTTCAGTTTCTTGCCATCTCCTCACGGTAAATTTCTCACGATTATTATCGTGACTAATTATAAATTCCTCACGGTTATAACCGTGACCAAAACAAATATTTGTAACGGTTATAACCGTTACCAAAACAAAAATTTATAACGGTTATTACCGTGACCAAATAATAACCACGCCCTACTAGTAACGGTTATTACCGTGACGAACAATAATTGTCACGGTAATAATCGTAGGTAATCACCTATTATGGTGTAGTGTGAGGTACATGACGTATTCCATGTATCCCAATTACGATGGTATATTTCGGATCCGAGCCATATTCTTGATCATTCAGAATTGGTTGTTGGTACCAGTCTTTCGTATGAGAAAAGGCCCGTATCCATATTGAACCGAAGAGAGAAGGTACTCAAGAACAAGACTATTAGTTTAGTCTGTGTTGCTTGGGGTCATCACTCTTTGGGTGAGTCAACTTGGAAACGAGAGAAAGATATCCGATCGCGATATCCACACCTGTTTGACTCATAAGGTATAATGTCTTCCTTATGTCTTATGCTTTTAATTTCTTGCTTGCATGAATGATTGCTTGATTGA
This sequence comes from Iris pallida, assembly GCA_029216955.1. NCBI lineage: Eukaryota > Viridiplantae > Streptophyta > Magnoliopsida > Asparagales > Iridaceae > Iris > Iris pallida. The sequence continues at coordinate 692 of JANAVB010036824.1, forward strand.
CTGTTAGTCGAATTGCTAGTATTAATGCAGCTTGCCCCGATACCTCTAGCCTCTTGATTAAATTTTGAGGACAGAATTCTTTTAAGGTGGGTAGAGTTGTCACTCCCGTTTTTCGTTATACGTATTTTCAGTATACGTGTACGGAATTCTGACAATTGTCAGGTGACCCGTATTTTGACTTGTCTTATTTAGCCTAGTCTTGGTTTAATTTAAACTTGGTTCGGCTTGGCTTAGCTTGGCTTGGTTTATTTTTGTTGGGTTTGAGATGAGAAGAGTTGATATATAAACCAACTTCTCTCGCTCTCTCTCTCTCTCCTCCATTGTTTCTCATTACTTCTCCACCTTCTTCATCTTCTTCCTCATTTACTCCTCCACCAACCCTAGGCAAGTGCAACTTACTTCATGATGGATCTCAAGTTTTATTGTTCCATTCTCTTCCTTGCATGATCCTAAGCTTCTTTAGGACTTAGCATTTTTTATTTTGATAGATAAATTTTGTATATCTAAGTTTTAAGATTTTCTTGTTTTTTTTATCTATTGAAACTTGATATTTTCGAAAACCAGTTGCTCCATGTTGTAGGAAATTCCGTTCTACCCAATTTTGACCTTTGAAAAGCTTAATTTTGACTTTTTTGGAGGATTTATGGCATTTTGAAGTTCATGGGTTCAACTAAGCATTCTGTGCTAGTTGGAGAAGATGAACAGTGCGCGCACGCTCTTTAGCACCGTGCCATCTCGTTGTGCGCACGTGCTCCTTAGCGTCGTGCTATTTTGGTCACGCGCTCCTTAGCGCCGCGTTATTCTGGTCGCACGCTCCTTATTGCCGCGCTATTCTGGTCGCGCGCTCCTTGGCGCCGTGCTCTTCTGTCGTACGCCACTTAGCCCAGCGCCACTTGCCGAGTGCCACCTAGCACCGCGCGCTCTTTAGCGTCGCGCTCTTCGGTCGTGCGCCACTTGCCGCGCTCCATCCCGTGCTTCTGGCCGAGCGTCACCTAGCACCGTGCGCTCTTTAGCACCGTGTGCCATTTTCGTCACACGTGCCAATTATCGTGCGCCTAATAACCAGTGTATCTCCATGCTTGTTCTCTTGTAACGTTTTGTTATATGCATGTACCCTGTACTTGGCCTACCTTGTAACGACCCGACTTGACTACTATCCACCATGGAACCAGTAACTTGAGCATGACAATACTTGACTGTAACCAAAACCTGACCTGAACATGACATGATAATACGATTCCTGACTTGATAACTTGTTAATACTATGCATGATAGAACTTGAGCTTGATGAGATTTGAAATAAATATTGACTTGACTTGAACATGATAACATGAACCCATTTTACATTATCTAGATAGTGGCTCATCGAGGTCCACTCCGACAAGTACTCTTGACATGACCAAACCTGACATGACATGTATAATCTTGATTGTTGTTGCGACAGCTATTCCTGTCTTGCTAGTGTAACTCTTGCCTTGACACCGTGGTTGATTGTGCCTGTACAAGCTACCTGTCTCGTCTTGCATCATGTCTAGGACATGGATTCCTGGTTACCACAGTCGGGGATTCATAATGTATCTGACTAGATTAATGACTAGATTGATCAAGTAGTTCATATAGAGAGAGTTCTCAGTTACAGGCGATCACGTTATCCCGACCACACTTGTGGACTTGTAGCCTGCCAACGAGTAGGGCACATTTTCAGCACACTGTCATGTGTTGTACTTCTTGAATCATAAGTACTAAAGTACACCAGTAATCTTATATCTCTTGTAACCTCGCATGAATAACCTGGATAGTCTACAGTGCTTATGACTGCGGGGATATCTCATTGTATCTTGTTAGTAACTAGGCCTGTGACAACCCTAGTTAGCTAATGATAGCAAGCCGTAGGACTTGATTGGCCGTGCCTGAATGATTCTCTCATGATTAACATGGAAATTATATTCCACCTCTTGTTTTCTTAATACAAGCTAATATGTTCTTTAAAGCATGTCTTTTGTGTTATTTAATGATGTTCTTTTATCAGTTCTTCTATTCTGTTTATGCTGGTTTTAGTTCCTAAGTGGAGTCCCTTTGTGGCACTTGCTCTTTCTGGGGTCCGACTCAGCTAGTTTTCTATGGCCAGATTTTGGAGTGATACCCGAGGATCTTCCTGCCTTTCAGCCAAATGGTGAACACCAGGCGTAACCATGGCAACGAGTGGGTTTTCTTATTTTGCTCTCCCACTCTAGTGTAACTTATTCTTTTCAGGCGTTTAGCCGTCGAGCACGTGTTAGCTCGTGTTGAACTTTATTTCTGTCTGCTTAAGGGCTGTAACATAATTGATAAATACTAGGGTTGATCATGTATGACTTAACTCTTGCTAGTCTTACATTGTGTATGACTAGCTTTATGATCATCTGAATATGTAATGTTTGGGATGCCTTACTTTGTATGTCTGATGATCTAACATCTTGTAACAATTATTTGCTTGCTTGAGATTGAGACACTAGGCTTGTTCTTGACCATAAGAGACTGTTGGCTTGTAGATAAACCCTCATACACATAGACAGTCGTGACCGTATTGCAAGGTGGGTTGCACTTAAATGTACGTAGCTGGCTGTGTCTGTCCCCTGCTCTCCAGTATTCTGGTTCTGGGACATGACAGCAAGATATATGGTTGTTCTTTTCAATGGTGGGAACTATTGTCAACCTTATTACTTCTTCTTCCAAACATCAAAGAGAGTGCCGATCTGCTCAAGCATATGAAGTTGCATTTAAAATTACTACTGGTGAACTTCAAACTAGTAGAGGGGGTAATCAAATTGGTAGTTTACAACGAGCTGGTGCTACTCGTTGGAGTTTCCATTTTGGTTCAGTTAGTCGCTTGATGATTATGTTTGATGCAACTTGTACAGTTCTTGAGAACGTTGCTAGGGACGCTACAAAGAGAGCTCAACATGGGGAAGCTAAGGGTCCTTTGAAATCAATGAAATCCTTTGAATTGTATTCATGTTACATTTGATGAATGCGATAATAGGAATCACAGAAGTACTTTGTCAAGCCTTGCAACCAAAATCTCAAGACATTGTGAATGCTATGAATCTTGTTTCCACTACCAAGAAACTCCTTCACAAGTTAAGAGAAGATGGATGAAATGATTTATTCATAAATGTGAATTTGTTTTGTGAGAAACATATGATTGATAAACCTGATATGAGTGCTCATTATACTATGGGTAGCGGTCGCTCTTGCCAACAATGGGATGATATTACATTTGAGCATCACTATCATTTTGATCTTTAATTAGGCTATAAATTTTCAGCTTGAGGAATTAGAAAGTAGGTTCACTGAAGGGGCAATGGAACTTCTAATTCTTAACTTGGCATTGGATCAAATGGATGACTATAAGGCATTTGAAATTGATGATATTTATAGTCTTGCTGGAAAATTCTATCCTCAAGATTTTACTGAGCAAGAAGTACCTATATTGAGAGGCCAATTGCAAATTATCAACAAGATATTCCTCTTGGTCCAAGGATTCAGAATATATCTACTATTTCTGAACTATGACAAAGCTAGTTGAAACAAGGAAATCAGAGAGCTATGGTTTGATTGATAGATTGCTTCGTCTTGTTTTAACTCTTCATGTTTCCATGGCAACTACAGAACGTGCATTTTCTGCTATGAAAGTTGTTAAAACGTCACTACTTAGCAAGATGGAAGATGGAATTCTCTCAGATTGTTTGATGATTTACATTGGAAGAGAACTTGCCGAAGACCTCGACTTAGAAATGATAATAGATGATTCCTTTTAATTCAAGAATCGACAGGTACAGGGCAATAGGATATGATGGCTACATTGAAGGAGAACTTGCTGAAGACACTTTTTGTACTTGTCATACTTGACATAGCATATGATGGCTACATAGTTTTTGTTGAACTTACATTATGTATGTAGTATATGATGACATGATGTAATTGACAAGAAAATGATGAATTGGGTACTTGTTATCTATATTTACGATGAATATATGAAGGAGAACTTGCCGGAGACACTTTTTTGTACATGTCATCTTGACATAGCATATGATAGCTACATAGTTTTTGTTAAGTTTACATTTTGTATGTAGTATATGATGACATGATGTAATTGACGAGAAAATGATGAATTTGGTACTTGTTATCTATATTTATGATAAATGTATCTTTCTTTTTAAGTTTATTGTCTATGACAGGTTTTGAATCATCGAATTTACAAAGAAAACTACGTCGAATTTTTTGCATAACTTTTTATAACCTTATAGTAAATATTAGCTAGCCCACCCTACTCAAAAATCCTGGTTCCGCCCCTTTGGTAGAGTACAAAATCTCGGGTGTTGCGAAGCACTTGTCCGCCCAGCCATAGAAATTAACACATGCCAATGTTATTGACACCGCAACTTTTCGGGACCATGATTTTGGTAGTCCTTTGCATATAGAAAGACTTTCAAAAAAAAAAAAATTGATAGCCCTGAAGACTAGAAATCTGTCTAGAACTGCCCAGTCTTCTCTATGGGCCTGTTTGGATACTAGTAAGTGTGGTAAAAGTGATCAATTTTACTGCAACTTGCTGCAACTGCTCCATGAAACTTACAGTTTCAGCGTTTGGTTTGCTTATGCAACATGCTGAAAGTAAAGGATGTCTGACAAAAAAACGGTCCCTGTCCCCCCTCTTTTCTCAATTCTCACTCTCAACAGAAAACAGGAGGAAGTGTCTTGAAAGTGGAGTGTGGGGTTTTGCTGCGATCTTTTTTATCTGAATTTTGTCTCCAACTGGACGACAGTGGTCTTCTCCGCCAGGCTTCCCGCAGCCGGCGACCCTACTTGCCGCCGGCATACGTCACCGGCCGCAGCCACCCCTGCTTCCATGCACCCACATCGAAGACGGCGCCCCCATCGACGACGGAGAAGTAGGGGACGGTGCCAGAGGAGAGGGAGGAGTACCAGGTAGCGGCGATGGGGAGAGAAGGATGTGGCGGTGGGAAGAGGAGGTGGCCCCCCATCGACGACGGAGGAGAGGCAGGGGATGGTGGGGACGGTGGCGAAGAAGGGGGAGGAGTACCAGGTAGCAGCAGAGGGGAGAGGAGGACTGGCGGTGGCGGTGGGAAGAGGAGAGGTGAGCTAATTTATTTGGGGAAAAGGAAATGTGATTGTGGGGAGAGAGAATGTTGATATATATGCCATATTAATTTAATTTTTAGGGTTTAATTAATTTGGCTTAATTTGTTTAAACTATCTAATAATTTATGAATTTTGATTTGTTTAATAATTTATTCAATAAAAAATTAATTATAACTTGATTTATTTAATTATGATAATTAATGTATTTTTCAATTATGATAGCTAAAGTATTTTTTTCGTTTAATTACGGTAATTAATTTAATTATGGGTTATCATAACTCTAACCCAACATCCACTTGCAACAACAATCCAAACAATCGAACTCCTTTTTTTTCCACTTTCAACAATCATCCAAACAACCAACTCATTTTTCTTCCACTTGCAAGAGACAAAAAATACTCTATCCAAACACATTTTGGAAAGTGCCACTTGCTGCAAGTGCACTGCAACTCATCATGATGTAAGTGTCACTTTCACACTTTCAAAGAGTTACATATATCCAAACAGCCCCTATGCAAAAGAATGTGGCCAAATTGACTTATATCTCCATAATTGCTGACGTAAAAAAAAAAAAAAAAAAAAAAAAAAGGACATGCCGTGGTATTCCGAGTTGTAATAGAAAAAAAATTATTACAAATTTTAGAACTAATATGACTTGAAGATATCGTAGTAATAATTATAACTTGAAAATATCATAGTGATAACAATTATAAGTCAATCTATTACGAATACCAAAGGAAAAAAAAACATATATCAGCATTCATACTAGTAGTATACTAATTTTCCTAGTTCTGAATGTTCATGTTCATCTACAACTTCAAATTTATTATCTATCTTCTATTTAGTTTTTTTATTGGTGCTTTTTTTTTTTTTTGGGGGGGGGGGGGGGGGGGGGGGGGGGGGGTTATTTAGTTTTAGGGTCTCACATATATGAATATTAGAATCTGGGTCTCAAAATTGACCGATATTAGGAATTGGATCTCAAAATCACTGATCATTAGCATATTCATTAGCCTACGTGAACAATGATTTCGAGACACAAACTACATCGATTAATTTCGAGACCCCAACCCTAATATCTACCCTAAAACTAAATATCCTTATTTTTTACTTAATAGGTTTTATACTTGTTAAACATAACATATTTGTAGTGTATTTCATGAAACATAATTTTGGTAGTCATGACCATAATAACCATCTTTTCTTATTCCGAAATAATTAATTTAAAATTAACTAAACATTTTTTTTCAGATAGGAAGAACTTTAACCTAAAATACTAAATAAACTTTAACCAAATGCTTCTGAAGTCTGCTTCGGATTATGAGGATCTCTTCAATGATGAATCATGCAATGTAACTGCATGAACACGGATTTATACTGGTTAGCAACTGGTCCTCTCTCCGATGTCGATGTGAACCTGCAACAATGTTGCTTCCAGCACAGAATAACAACAATGTAGGGAGACGAGAAAAGCCCAGTTCAATATCAAAGCACACAATTGCATGCAATCCCTAGCAACATAAGTAAATCAAATCAATATGGGTGCCAGGAAGCTTTTATGGGTAAAATTACTAATAAAGCATCATAACAAATACTATTAGCAACACATGTAAACGGTGATGGAAACTCATCAAACTAGTTTATAATAATTGACATCGAATCAAAACACTGCACCAAGTTTGTATTCGTATATTAATCATGCAGACATTTGACCTAAGCAAGGGCCGACTAGTTCTGCATAAATATGTAGCTGAATTTCTGAGAAATCAAGCACCAGACATTCCTCTTAAGAACGATCACCGATCACCATAAAACCGACTCAGACTGACGGACTCAGACTTCAGATTTCCTCGGACAAACGTCGACCAATAATGAGTCTGCCCAAGGGAACCTTCCCTTCGCACCAAGGTGGCATAACAAATTTCATAAACATTCCCTTCAAGAATAGTAGTCTGATTAGGCCTTGTCTGCTGCTGAAGATGGCTCCTCACTCTTTGTCTCTGTCCCCGATTTCTTTTCATCAGCAGTAACTGTTGCCCTCTCTGGAGCATCTTCCTCAGTTTTGCTTGTGCTTACACTCAAATTGTCAAGCAGCCTAGCAGCATCAGTAGCTTCTGTGCTTTCTTTCTCCTCATTCTTCCCAAGAGATTCAGCAATTCTTTCGACCGACTCGATAAAGTTCTTGCAATCTGAAACAATGATCAATGGATGTTATAAAACTGAAAAAAACTCTACACAAGAAAACGCCACCATATAGCATCAAATTCACAACCAATCTTGTACTGGCAAATGTTCTAAAAAATGGAACCAACTTTTAACATGCCTGAGCTACATCTAGACAATTTGACAATCAACAGAGTAAATGGAGACGTAAGGCCATCTCCAACCCATCCTCAAATATTCCTTCAGTTTGAGGACTCAAAAAATATATTCCTATATTATGGTATCCTCAAAATTTTACCACCACCCATCAATCCTCAAATAATAAACTGCTATTGTTTATTTCTACATAAATTATTTCTTCACAATTACTATAATCATATACATTAATGTTATATTATTAATATTATTTATCGAAATAATATTATATTATATTGTTTATATTATTTAACATTACTAGTATTATTTTATAATATTATTTATTGGTATAATATTTTTACAATATTATATTATTTTATAATATTTATACATTAATGTCAAAATTTTATCGAGATAACATTAATATTGTTTTATAATATTTATACATTAATATTATATTATTAATATTATTTTATATTATTTTATAATATTTATGCATGCATTATAATATTATTTAACCATATATATTGATGTTATTCTATTAATTTCTGTCAAATTATTTAAATGTCATTTTGTTAATCAAATTAATCTAATAATCAAAAAATTAATACTAATACAAGTATATTCAATATTAGATTCTATTGGATGATCTCAAGAACTTTTTAATGGTACAATTATTATATTATTTATACTCATAAATTAAAAAATATGGTAAGCTAATGTTTAGTGTTCAATATACGTAGGATATATAGTAATTAAGTTCAATTTGAAGGATGAAATAGTGATGAATAGTGGATCCTCAAATTTGAGGATCAAAGACCCTTCCCTCAAATTTTTGGAGGAAATTTCCTCAAATTGAGGATGGGTTGGAGATGGTTTTTGATGGAATTTCCTCAATTAGATTTCTGAGGATCATGGTTGGAGATAGCCTTGAGAATGGTTATTCAGAAAGTTCAATTAAAAGAAACATATCAAGGGTATCAGTGTTCCAAAAACAGGACCTTTCACCCAAAGATTAATGTAGCTTTTCTGTAGATACTACCATGAATAATGGAACATTTGCAATAATACAATGGTTACGACAAAGATTAATATAGCTCCTCTCCCAGAATCAAAGAGATCTTTAAATTTGAAAAGATAAACATAAGAACACTCCCATAATATAAAGATATATAAAAACAAAGGTAACGATCATGTAGATACTATTTAAGAGAATTTTTGACTTACTCCCCACTTGATTTGCCATATTTCAGGGGCACCCCACAGTTTTGCAAAAATGTACAACACCCTCCACTTTGGACGGAATTCGTCAGAAATATTTTTTTGGGACCAAAATGCTCGTCTTCCGTCCAAAATGGGAGGTGTTGTACATTTTTGCAAAACTGTGGGGTGCACCCTGGAATATGGTAAATCAAGTGGGGGGCAAGTCAAAATTTCTCTAATAATAATAATATAAAACAAATGCAAATACAATAATAAAAAGTCGAAGTAATCGAACAGTTATGTAAAGTTAAAAGGTCAAGATGATTGCAGAAGATTTGTCTCATCATGGACAATATATAAGTACTTGTTTGGGGACAGGATGAAAATGAACAATTAATTTCTTTTCAAAGCAGACCAATTGGTCATCGACTTGGGAATACATCTCCAAATGAGGGAGAGGATTAAGTTTCATAACATGAATAATGGCCATTTGCAATAATACAATGGTTAAGACAAGGATTAATATAGCTTAATTTGCAAGAAACAAAGAGATCTTTAAATTTAAAAAGATGAACATAAGAACACTGCCATAGCATAAAGACAAACAAAGGTAAGAATCATCTAGATATTATTTAATAATAATATAAAATAAGTGGAAATACAATAATATAAAAGTTCATAAAGTAATTGAACAGTTATATAAAGTTAAAATGTCAAGATGATTTAAGCAGAAGATTTTTGTCATTGACCATATATAGAGAGCACTTGTTCTGGGACAGGATGAAAAATGAACATTTAATTTCTTTTCAAAGTGGAGCAACTAGTCATGGGACTTGTTTTGGTATTATGTATCCAAATGAGGGAGAGGATAATAGATCATAGCCATTGGATTAGATCCAAAGGTCAAGACTTAAAAGAGAGGGTAAATAATGAGATTGCACCAATAAGATTAGGGAATAAAGATCGTCCTTATCCACAATTAAGAGAGAGGGGGACCAATCTTGGCCATTAGATTTAATCCAATAGCAACTATTGATGGGGAGGTAGATCTAGGGCAACCCTTATGGTCATGGGCTTGGGTCATGGACCAATGCAAACCGTAACAGTTTTTCTAGATCCATTATCCCTCATCAATTGTAAGTTGTTACCATTGGATTAAATACAATGGCCGAAATTGGTCCTCTTATCCTCGTTATCTCCTCTCTTTTAGCCTCAATCATTTAACTGAATCCAATGAGTACAATATATTCTCCTCTTCTCAAGAAAACAGTTGTTGATCCAATGGCTATGATCTAATTGTACTTTCCCCGGAAAAGCCCATTATCCTCGACGACGAGCCACAACCCTCTCCAACCAAAAGGTATAAACCTTACGTTCAACCCCTTCATTTTGTATCGCTCGAGTCTTTTTTTTAATAATCCCTTTGTTGTTGAACTCCTGTTTCGAGGATCTTTTGGGAGACCCGGTCCTTTTCTTAACCCAAGGAGAGTATCCTCGAAACCCTATTAATAGATTGCTAGTTTACTTGCTTTGCTTTCACATATTCATACTAGTATAGACTCACATATCCATATTAGTTTAGATTAGTATACACGCTAGTTGTTGAACTCCTGTTTCGACGGGTTACGCTATTGACACAAATATGGGATACCGGATCTTGGATGGTGAGATGGATATGATTATTGAAATTTACGTACGTGTTTGCACGTTGTGGAATCAAGAAATACTTACTAAGAAATTGTCTAGTAATCATATTAATCAAGGAGACATTGAGGCTTTGTTTTTTTGTCTAGAAATTTCCTAGAAATCATACTAATGAAGGATATTGATTCATATAAGTTTGAGCATCCAAGCCATGATATGATATTAATCAAGTTGATCAAATCTGACAACTAAACCAGTATTCAGTTGTGATTATGAGTATATTTTTTTAATGTCTTTGAACTTCTTTACATTTTTTCCCATACATGTATCTGTGTATTTCACTATTTTGTACTACAACGGTTTGCAAATTCCTTTGGGCTAGGGCTGTACAATGGACAAAGTAGTATGATGTCCGTACGAGTTTCGCTCAATAAATGGTTCGACCACGGGCCAGTCCGATTAAATTAACGAACAAAGGTTGGATTTTTTTTTTGCTCCGTTTAAAAATCGGACCCGGACTCGACCATATTCATGTCCGGTCCAAACTTGTCCGTGGACCAATAGTGGAGACTCCTTTTGTTTTGCATCAATTATGTCATATCCATTTCCTTCGTATTTATCCACTGGACCATTGTGAGTCATAGTCACTTGACATAGTCAGAATTTTGTCTGAGGGTGATATAGTAATTTTTTACTTTTAGGTTATGAATATTCACACACATGACATTACTCACAAGCTCTTACATGTTTTCCAAGGTTCTAAACAGCAGTAGGCGGGTGCGTGGCGGAGAGAGTCCGCCTACCGCTAGGTGGTGATACATTTTGAACATTTTTACTATTTTGCCACAGTTTTTTTTGCATAATATGCATATTTTAAGGTGTTCCATATATAACTAAGTTGTAAAACGAAGATTTATAAAATTTAGTTTGTAGAAGTGAACCATAGGCCATAATGCTTAAAAAACTTTTTAACCAAAATATTTTGTTAAGTATTGTTCCGTCTAGACGTCGCCTAGGCCACCTCACCTCCGCTTGTGCCGCCAACCTCGTTGGCGTCTACTCCACCGCCTACCAAAAAGAGGTGTGAAGTTGGACCGCCTACCGACTAGGCGGCCTAGACGGACGTCATTTAGAACACTGGTTCTTTCCCATTTATTTCATACCATTACCAGCAAGCTACCGTTCACAAACCAAGCCGGTGAGATGACGCCTCGAACCGTCCGGCCCAAAGTCGAACAGTGGATTTCCGTGTCCGTCCGGCCCGAACTTGTTTTTATTTTTGGCCATAACTCGAACAGTGGATTGTCCATGTCCGTTGGCTCGATCTACATCCCTACTTTGGGCTCTCGCTCTTTTAAACATGATTGGCTTTATGGAAGAGCGAGCGATAAAGGAATGAGTATCTTCGGTGTTACGTGTTGTGTGTTACGTGCTATCAAGGAGATGGATCGAGGCAATTGTACCCAAAGACGTGGGTACACCTATCCGAGATCAATTATTTTTCAAACTTCATGTTTCATTTTTTACTTTATTTCATGAGCAACTTGTGTTACCCATGATTTTTCTACTCAGAGTTGTATTTGTAAGCCCATCTTATCGTGCTCATTTGGACATTTATTATTGGATGGCCACTAGTATATTATGTTCATTCTTTTACGACAAAATGTGGATTGAGATATAGAATTGATAGGTTGATCATAGAATATACATGCTAGAACATTCAACTTTAAACAACTCGTATAATTGGATTGGAGTTCACGTTATTCATAGCTCGCCATTATCGCATGGTCCAGTCACTCATATTCTTGGAACGGAACATAACATGGTCGATGCCCCCCTTCAATGTTTATAAACTAATACAAAATATTGTATATTGTACATTGGGGCTTTGCTAAATGAACTATAAAGGAAAATAATACAAACAAACAAAAATCTATGTTGATATTTTATTTGTACTATTTCCTTAATTCCTTTTCCATAACTACAATATGGAACCATCATCCAATATCAAGAACTTTGATTATAATAAAGTGCATTATTACATGTGTTGGTGAACTCGTCTACTTAACATGTTTACAAAAGAACTCGCTATTCCATGTTAATGGTTTCCAATAATTATCTTTGGGTTTTTCGATACAAGACCATCAAATTTGATTGTTGTTTCAACCTAGCAGGAAACCCTAAACTCATTAAAATTATTGATTATGAACCAGCATTCGCAGTATCGATATTGTGATTGTATCAACAATATCGGTGGTTTGGATGTTTTTGGTACTGGCAAGCAAATAATTATTTATAAATCATCAAAATTTTAGAGGAAAAAAAGTATACATTTTCGACATAGTTTTCAGTATTTTTTTGTTGCTTAGTAGTTTTCAAATTGAATGAAACAATAGTCACCCTTACTGATTGCTTTATCTATGATAATTTTTTTTATATACTTCTACAACCTTACTATGATTTTATACCATTGTTGATTGGTCTTTTGCGTTCAATTTCTCTACTGAATTGACTGGAAAAGAAACCCAACGGTGATGTCGATATCGGTCAATATTGGTAGCTCGGAACATGCCAAACCGTATCGGTATCGACCAAAACTGCAAATTGTCATAAACACATTTGGTCAAGGACATTAAATATGTAACTATGAAGTTAATACAGACCAAAGTATAACTGACCAAGGTTGCAGTTGATGCAAAAACTTTTTACCATTTGGACCCTGGATCCTCAGTCATACCATAAATACTAACCCATCATCTCTCTCTCCCCTCTCTCTCACTCTCTCTAACCTTAAATCAAGACCCATTCTACCGAACCTTGGGGAGCAATGGGTCATTCACCTAGTATGGTTAAGGTTAGCTTTAGGGTTGATTACTTAAACTTGGACAGAAACTAACAAGAGCTATGTTGAAATAGACAAATATTCGAGAGTCGAGTTCCAAATAACAAGATTCGAGGGGGCATTTGTTGACATCACAATATAGTAGCTTATTTTGTTTCAAGAAAACTTCTATAGAAGCCAGCATTCAAGTGGTCCTTCTATTAAGATTTTGGATTTTTTGTTTAGAAGCTAGGATTGACAACAAAGATGCTCCTATAAGGCTATATACCCATATACAAATAACAAGATCAAGCGGTTGTTTAAGTATGATTTTGATTTTTCTTGGTTAGAAGCCAGGATCAACATAGAAGCTCCTCTAAGGCTATACCCATATGCCTATAGAGGCTGAAGACAATTTGGTTTACATATAATTATACTAGTAAAAGAAATGACTATTCTGTAATTGGGTCATTTTATTCAATTAATCTCAAGTTATTTTCTCCTTTGGGATTATAAACTTATAGTCAATGAGCCAATGAGAAACAGAATGTCACTGATTAATAAATAAAAAACCATGAGTCTAAGAACAACAAGTATTAACTGTATAACATTTAACAGTTTCACAAAAATTAAACAAGTATAGTATTAAACTAAACTAACTGCTACCACGTGCAAGACTTAATTTAATACCTAAATTGCCTGGAATAATACTAATATTTGCTATTTGCTTTAACAAAGCAAAGCACTTGAAGTGACGAAGCAATTAAAGTTAAACTCCAGCTTCTGTGAAGAGAAGCACTTCAACCATCCTCAGATTTATGAGTCTAGGAGTAAGACTAGTTAATAATTAAGATGTCAGGTGATACAAAATGAGCAATTAATAGTAGTCAAATGTCTAGCAACGAGACATAGTAATCAAATGTATACTAATGCTGCCTATTGTGCCACTATTGCCAATGGCTAAGAAAAGATAAGCATAAAAGAGGAACTACCAATGCTTGGAAGACACTCAAGCTGTGCACATATTGATAGGCATATGCTTGTTATACATATATGGCAAGGAATCCAGACATTTAGAATAGTAGGTTACTTCAAACAGACACTGCTACATACGTCCTTTAGCAGCAGTAGACAGTCATCTAATGTGTTACTAAGGTTTGCATCTTCAACATGCCATATTTTGACAAAAAAAATCTCAACAATTGTTGAACGGATATGAGTGCAATACGACACCATAATAGGCAAAAGACACAGACAAGGAATGTAATATCAAAAGTTTGGAGTGTACAAATCAACACAGACACTATGAGGGTAGCAATTTTGGGAGTATCCATGTTTCATAGCTTATCAATGAAGACCTTCACCAACTGCCTAAGAGTGTATTGGTAAAGTGTATTTAAAATTTTATTTTTCTATATTCTCTCCTTAGTGAACTTGCAATCAATAACACTATCACTCATGTAACTTCCCCCAGCACACAGACCCTAACTTGTATCACTTAGAATGAAACACTGATCCATCCCTCAAGGTATTCTCTCTCCCTCCAAACAAGCTCTCTGTTCAAGGATGCATCTAGTTGTGTACCATTTCCGCCCTTGCATCCACACCTTCACTGTATCTGTCATGAGAAATATCCATCTCCTTATAAAAATAATGCATCTCCATTTGAGTTATTCTATCTGCAACTCATGATTATACACACAAAGCAGTCACATATCACCAACACCCTTTCCATCCCAGAATATGTGCAACCCTTGTACAAAATGTCTCTGTTGTGATAAAGAGAAGGAATGCCCTCAGTTGTCTGCATGGTAGCTGAATATTCTTTATAATATCAGTATAGCTACTATTACATCGTCATTTCTATCCAATTGAAAAAACATACATGTATTTCTATATTTCTCTCTAAAAATTTGATTGATGTCCTAACTAAATGACTTCCACAATAGATCTTCCAAATACAACCAAATTATCCGAAATTCTATTTCCTTTTATATGCTCCATAACTCTCAAAATTTCACATAGTGGCACGTAAACATGATTCCTCCATAGTAACTGCAGCTGTCCTTTTTTAACATATAGGTACACTACAACATTGCCCGTCTACTCCATTCATCATTTATTAGATCTTTCTAGTCCTTAGAAGTCGCATCAATTGTTGTCTGATTAACATTTGCAGATTTCAATAAGAATGCCACTGTTACCAGTTATCACCATATCCTACAACTTTTCCAGATTCATCTTCTTAAAACAATGTTAGATTCAATTTTTCTAATTTTATGGCACTAACAATATTACCAGCCCACACTTGCTTATTTTGTTTCTGTATTAAAAAAATTTAAGTTCTCATTAAAAACATGGAAAATAACTCCTTTATTCTTAACATCATTTTCTTGAGCTCTTCATTTGTTTTTATCTTTTCTTGGTCTTTATTCATTATTTTCTACTCTTCTAAAGTTCACAAAAATCTCCTCCTCCTATACTACTTCTAATCATGTGCATTGGAGCTAAGTTGCACCGTTATTCCCTTAGGTCTCTTCTTCGCAAGGAAAATAACATACCTATGTATTAACATTTGGGTGAGGTTTATATATACTTAATGAACAATAGTAGCTTTATTATTTAAATTAATGTGGGAAATAGAAAGAATAAAATACTATAGGAAGTCAAACAAATACCTACTGAAATTAACCTTTCAAATTGTTCACATTTTTAATGAATATATATTGACATTCAACCTTTTCACGTATTTTGTAGTATCATTTCTTTTACAAATATATTTTAGTTTATACTCTTAATAACTTCAATATTATTTGGGCCTCTATTTCTACTTTGAGTACTCTTAGCAAGGCCTTGGAGTTCGTTTCACTAACTATTTTCTCAGTTTCCTTCCATGTCAGTTTAACTATATTAATTGTTCCCAATTGTAAGGACATTATTATGCCTGTAAGTATATCTTGGACATCCTAATTACTCCAACTTTTGAAGTTCATCAATTGCTTTAGAAGCCTCTTAAAATCCCTTCCGCTAATCCTAATATATAAGCAAGGTTCGCAGTTCAATCCTTTTATGAGTATCGGGATCGACTGTATTGGTAGTACCAACGGTTTCAAATTAGGGAAACAGATTTTTTTGGTATCAAAAGCAAATAATTATTAAAAAATAGAAAGGGAAAAAAATACATTTAGGCATAATTTAAAATATTATCTGTATTGTTTTTTAGTAGTTTTTAAATTGAATGAAATAATTGTCACCCTTTTTACCAATGATTTTTTTTTAATTTACATGCTTTTCACCCTTGTTGCTTTGTCTTTTTCTATCAATTTTCTCTACCAAATTAACTAGAAAAAGGCCCCCAATGTCAGTATCAGTAGCAGTCAGTACCGGATCAAACATACCAAACCGTCTTGGTACCAGCCGTATCCTATCGACTGCAAACTATGACAAGAAGACACTAAGAAGCCCAAACACCAAATTCATGTCGTATAAGTGCCTTGTCATGTCAGACATGTATCATCTGTCATGTCCACACTGTTGTAAAAATTCGACTAGTCAGCCGACTAATCCCCGACTAGTCGGCCGACTAGTCGGTAGTCGGCCTTCGCCGACTCGACTAGGGGACTAGTCAGCAAAAAAAATCGGCACAAGCAATAATCAGGCTTAGGCAGCCGACTAGACGGCTAGACGGAACTAGTCGGCTGACTAGGACTCGGTTCCAAAATAAGAGATAAAAAAGATCAAAATTCGACCCAAAATTCAGTTCTTTCAAAAATCTAAAAGCAACCGACAGAGGAGAAGAAGTTTCAGGAAAGGTTCATACCAAGGACATATATTGCGTATATGTTACTTTTTTGGGGTACTTAAGTTAATACTTTAATGACATATAAAATATAATATATATATATTATATAATATATAATTAAAAAAATCAAATCGATTAATCCGACTAGTCCTTGATGAATTTCTA
Source organism: Iris pallida (assembly GCA_029216955.1). NCBI lineage: Eukaryota > Viridiplantae > Streptophyta > Magnoliopsida > Asparagales > Iridaceae > Iris > Iris pallida. The sequence continues at coordinate 17,770 of JANAVB010036824.1, forward strand.
GTCCCCGCAAACCGATTAACGGCCGACTAGCAATTTTTACAACCTTTGTCATACACAACATGCCAAAGACACTCAGAAATACACTAGAACACCTCAAAAGTGTTTTGAATTTGTATCATTGTCTGATACATACCGTGTCATATCTGTGTTCGTGCAACATAGATAAGGCATTATACCACATAATATTAGTATATCATTATTGATGGTGTATCCTCGTTCATTTATCATTTTATTGTTGAATCGTTCTCTTTCATTTTAATGCATAACAACTACTATTAACATACCTAGTATGGTTTTACACTCTCACCTAGGGTCCTAATATATCTTTATGATCCTTGCATGCTTCATAATAAGTAATTTACTTGACCAATATTGGATCCACTCGAAGCCATCAAATGCTCCTCCCTTCAAACGTTTATTATAAGCTTACTTGATAATGTTTTAACCTTCGGTTTACCCACAATTCCTATATGCATTACAAATCAAACAAATATGTAGTGAAATTTAAGCTTTGGGTTTGTATTAAATAAATTTGGCAAATAATATAGATGTAATATTTAAATTAACGTGGAAAAAAGAAAAGAGTGAACATATTGTAGGAAATATATGTGCAGGGAGATTCTTAAAGATAAGAGCTAAATATGTTTGAACTATTATTATAACACAAAATGTAGAAAGTGTAAGCTTATATGCTTATCTTACAATAGCATCTATAGGAGGCATAATCCAAGAATTAGAAGTGAAGCATTAGAGGGCCGTAATTTCAAGATTCACTAAAATTTCAGGTTATTAGGTAGGGCAGTTGCCCCTTAGAACACCACCAACAAATCCATCCTTCCACAACTCGAAGCTTCCTTGAACTAATAAGCTTGCTACCAGTTGCAGAATGAAACCATTGGTTATTAGTGTAATTCGTAAAGTCAACATAGTTGGATACAAATTCATCCATATTTAGATTATAAATGCGGCAACCAACATTCTTAGAAGGAAAACATTATAAAGATATTTAAAGACTTATTTTATAAGATAATCGTTAGGCTAATAAACTAGTTAGAAATGAGCATTTTCATTAGACGCTCAGTCCATAGCTGGTTATGACTAATCAGATTAATGGTTGATTAATCACAACTATTCAGCCACATCGATTTTTTATGAATCAGCACCAAATTAGATTAATTAATTGCTGATTAATCCTTTCTTTTTGGAACACTGCAAACAAGCACTAGTCCATCATAATATATGACATATAGAAAAATAAAATTATAATGTGTAAAAAAATAAAATTAAGATTTATTTTTATTCTAAAACTGAAAAATTGTCAGGCTTCTCTATTCTTTTGCAAGTTATTTTATTGCAAACTTATTTAGACAAGGCTCCAACTAAGATGAAATGGAGAAGATGGATGAGTTCTAGCGATCTTGCAAATCTTTGGTTACAGCCAATGTTCCGAAGACGGGACCAGCCGGACCGACCCAAAAACTGTGAACCAGCTGACAGCTTGGTTCTTTGGAAATCCAAAACCTTACTAGTAATTGGACCAGAATTAACCCGTGAACCACTCAAACTGCTTGAAGCGGACAGTTTGGATGGTTCATTTAATACCCGTATAGAGTTAATGAAAACCCTAAATTTTCTCACTAATTTGGTGTGCCTTCCTCTCCACTCTCTGTTAGCCCGTACTTTATGGGCTTGGACGGCCCGGCCGGGCTACCCTAATGACCAGGCTGTATCGGGCTCGGCCCATTGGGCCGGGCAGGCTTTTCGGGCGCCATGGACCTCGGGCTCAATGATGATCCCTATCGGTAGGGTTCTCACTTCTCAGAACACTATGAACACTGGTACCAGCATTGGAGATCATTTATGGGCAAATGATCTAACAAGTAATAACAGAGATATAATCTTATTCGAGTCTCAACTACAACTTCCAGAAGATCAAGGGGCATGCAAACGAGTTCACTAGTACTAGAACACATGAATACCATTGACATTAATTTCATCATCTCTGGGATGTTTCACACACAAACACCAAGTCTGTATGAGTTCAAAATTTCCACCATGCCACAAGTAGGCACTCACATATGCAAACCAGAATACACCATCACAGTATAGAACAAGGACCATCATTCTTCGTGTTTCTAAATTCTACATTCGCATCGTATACATAGGAATGAGACTCTAGTAGTAGCAATCTTGGCAAATAATAAATAATAATAATAAACAAGCAGGCATGCAACTAATATTCATCTTCATCTTCCGAATGTAATATTCTTTTGCAAATAGATGGGACTACTTTCTAGTGGAAATTTATAGGACAATCAATTCACGTACAAATACAACAACGAAATTGACATCTAACTAATTGTAACTCAAACAAGCATAAGCCACCAAAAATACTGATAATGACCGAGTAAAAAATATCGGTACCATAGAAGCTTACTTTCCACAGATCCGAAGCGGATGGCGAACATCTCATCCTTCACCTCGCCGTCCGAGAAATCCGGCGCGTGCCCACACGCAGGACTTGTCGTTCCCGGCGTGCTCCTGCAGCTTGATCCCCGGAAAAACTACAACACAACCACCCCAACTCAGCAATCAACTACTCCAAAATTTCCCCAAAAAAAAGTAGAAAAATTAAAAGAAACACCCACCATAGTGATTGGCGCAGATCTTGAGGGTCTTCGCCTGCCGCATGACGATCCGGACCTTCCCGGTCTCCTTGTGCTTGAGAAGCTTGATGCTGCCATGGCCCCTCTCCTTCCACTGGTTTCCTTCCTTGTCGAACCGGTACAGCTTTGCCTTCCTGATAAAAATAAAATAAAGAGAAGCGACTTTAGAAACCCTAACCCTAAGAATGAGTGGCGGATCGGTAAATTTGACTAACAGATCGAGGAGGGCGATCTCCTCCTCCTCGCCGGTGGTGACGGCGACCTCCTCGAGCTTGATGATGGGGGCAATCTGGGCACCGGTGTCCTCGTCCTCCGCGGCGGCGGACTCCTCTTCACGGTGCTCGGAATCGGTGGTGCTCGCCATGGAGGATTTTTAGAGAGAAATAATTGTTTTCTAGAGAGAGAGTGGGATGGAGAGGACAGCTAGGGTTTTTATTAATGAGAGGGGCTATATAGGGATTTTAGAGAGTGGGGGGGGCGGGGGGGGGGCGGGGGGGGGGTTGGGTTGGGGGAGGCGGTGGAGAGTAGGATCCGGTGCTATTTTGTGTTGCATAGCAGAGGTTTGTACGAGATCTGGGCCGTTTGGTTGGGTTTTGACGGGTGCTGCGGGAGTATCTTGGGGGCCCAGCTAGGGAAGGCAGATTAGACAGCAAGGACAGGGGCCCGCTTTAAGGTTGAGACCATTGTTTGTAGGCTGCCCACTGAGAGCATCTCCAACCCGTGACTTTGGAAAAAAAGTTGTTGCCACATAGGAAAGACAAAATTTTATTCAAAAATTCATCTCCATTGCAATTGTCAAGTCAATTGTGAAGCTTATGTGACAAAAATTAAAGAAGACATTGTAAAGTTGATTGTCTTGTTCTAGACAATGCACTTGACAATGTCTTCTCTTCCATGTCATCAATTATGAATAAAAAATATTAGAAAAAAGAAAGAAGATGAGTAGTTGTCTTAAAAGTTGCCTTGGAAGTTGGAAAAAAAATACTTTCTATTGTCTCCTCAATACTTTTGTATTGGAGAGAGTTTTTCTATCTCATTGTCTTTTGAGATATAATTTGCCACATAAACAAGACATGTCTTGTGGCTCATGCCACATAGGAGCCACCTAAGACTCACAACACTTAACAAGACAATAGGGTTGGAGATGCGCTGAGCATGTTATTGGTTGGGACAGGTGTAATGTGGGCCGGACGGATTGAGCCGATCAGGATTCATAGTTGACGGAGTTCAGAACGGGTCGGATCAGTTCGATTAGGAAAAGCATGTCGGGCTTTTAGTCGCAATCCCAAACTTAGTTCGGCCCATAATCCGTCCTGAGCCGGACCAGATTGGGTCGGTGTCGGATGCGAGTCGGGTCAAGTCTGGCTCGGTTATTTTTTTTTAAAAAAAAAAAGATGAACTTGTTGTACGGGCTTTGGGTTTTTACTGTATGCAAAAATTGTATAAAATCAAAAATAAGTAATGAAAACAAAAAATTATTAATTCTATTATTTGAGAAATTTAATGATTTTTTAATTTATTTTTAGAAAAGCTGAAAGAATGAATATAATTTAGAGAAAATTTTGAGTTGTCCCCTACTTATTTTATTATGATTTAAGGTACACTCCACCGAAATACCATAACGCAGAAATCCCACACTTTTAAAGGAAACTGTCAATGACTAACAGTCAACTCCTTTGACTTACATAAATAAAGAAAAAGTTTAAGTTGGACCACATTTATTTTACCATAATTCAAGGTGTACCCCACTTATTGAGGGTATTTTAGTTTAATTCAAGATGCACCCCACTTAAATGGGATTCAAAGGAGTTTGACTGTTAGTCATTAACGGTATCCGTTAAAAGTGGAGGGTTTCATGCATTATGGTAATTCAGTGTGGTGCACCTTGAATTATGGAAAAACAAGTGGGGGACAACTCAAAATTTCTCTAAATTTATCTGCAATTTGATTTTCGATCTTTATGTCCAGATTTTGAATCTTTGTTGTCGTCTTTGATGCCTTCAAACCTTCGATTTTGAGAGAATAATCGAACTCTACACGACTTTGTTGCTTCATTCTTCAGCTCATATAGTGTCATCTATAGTAAGAGATTGAAAGTCCATTTCATTAACGTCATCACTTTCATATATTAAGTGTTGTTGAGTCTGTTTTTATGCATGAACCCTATCTTGAATGAAAACATAGACTTCCAAAAAAATTGGTACCAGCATGTTCTCTTCTTTCTTATCATTCTTGAATATACAATAAAATAATATTCTAATGCTACAATGGACATCTGGGTCATTAGAAGATCACTTGGCAAAAAAAAGTATAAGATAAGCTTGTTCTTGTGCTTTTCATCACAATAAAATTGAACAATATGATCCATAATCATGTCATCTTTATCATAGGAGTTTAAATACGTGGATAATTCTTGAGTTAAGAGGAAAGAATATTTTTGTTCTTCCTAATTCCTAGTATTATTTGTCACGTCCCACACCTGCATGATCGGATATGAGTTGTGAATGCATCCAGGCTACGCTATAGTATCAATGGTAGTCAGTTGTGCTAAACTACAATAGTCATCGAATGCTCATAAGGATCAATCTTTGCTCAATCATAGAAACTAAACAGAAGAAAAAAAATCACAACACACACGTGATCACTACAGTCCACTTGTATAATTTTAGTACATCATACAAGTCATAACTACGGAGATAAATCTGATAAAATAACCATCTGCAAGCCTCATCAAATATTCATAATTTATACATCAAACGCCTGCCCTAATTTCTAAGTCTTCTAGCATTTGTTGTCGGATCCAATGCTTTCTCCAAGACCTAATATGTCAACATCCAGTTAGGATTGGAGCAAAGTACAACAATACAATTGTTACATACAAAATAAAGCTATTAAATGCAGTAAATAAAACCAGAAAGTGTGACATTAATGTTGTCATGAACATAAAACAACAACACGAGAGCCATGAGAAACAAGCTATAAACATGTACAAGAGAAGCTATCATCTATGTGTGTTTGAAATACTGCTTCGACATGTGGTCGACTAAGGTTTGGATTCGGACTAGTCAGACTCGAACATACGTCCAATGTATGCATGACAGGCTATTATTCGTACTGTAAAAGGGTTGATCACATATCTACTTGATATTTCACCATCCCATGATTCGATGATCAATAACAAACAAGATTCATAATTTTATATCATTTGATGAAAAGTCAAGAGTCAATATTGATGATGCAGTCATGGCAGAATCGTGTCAGAATATGCAATCAGACTAGAAAAGTAAGAAAATCAGCATTTATAAAATATTGAGAAACATAAGTTGATGTACTTGCCTTAGGTCCAATTTGCTGGAATTGTGCCTAATTCAAACATATTCAAAATATTTCCAATATAAGGCGCTTACCAAAAAAGCATTAATCAATATAATTCTATACTTTAAACCCACTCTTATCCAGAATCCCATTGAATATTTCCAAAATCCCGTTATCTTGAATTTCTTTTTTTCAGATTCACTTAACTATCCAAAATGAGCCAAACTCTTACATTCTTGTCACATCCCTATTTTTAAAAAAAAATATTATGTATTTCGTATTGCAATGATCTTAAAATTTCCCGTTTGTTTAAGTTTTTATTTTTATTATACTTAATTTCTAGATCTTGTTTGGAGGTTTGATTCTTGGTTATTGTTTCTTCTATTTATTTATTTTTTATACATTTTATTATTATTTATTTGTGTAGATTATTAATTATTATTATGAGACTACTATTATTATTAATTTTATTTCCTATTACTACACCCCCAAACCCTAACCCTAACCCTCACTCTTCCCTTCGTCACTCAGCCACTTCTGATAATGTTTCATAAATATCGCTACTTGTTCAATCCACGCTAATGGGATCATAGTGGTCGAGATCATACCAATACTTCTTTAGCAGAGCCGCATACACAGAGATCACTACTGTAAGACCCAGTTTTCTGAAATTGGGGTATTTTGAAAATTTATTATTTTTATTACTTATTAATGGTGTTTTAGTCATGATATGATTTTTGATGATTTTAGTTAATTTAAAATTATTTTCTAAGTCATGACTTATGACTTTGTGATTTTACTAGTGTAACCCTAGTGTAAACCCTAGAGATTTCATAACCTAGAGACCAACCATGACCATGTAAGCCTAACCATGTGATTAGGATATCAAATTACCACTTTTTAGTCAAAAGGGTTTTGGTAATTTATTAGAATTTATTTGGAATTATTTGGATTTATGTGTTTTTATTATTATTTAATTAGTGGATTAGTGTCATGTTAGCCCTAACCTAGTTTACCCTAACCTAGAGATTAGTCACTAACCTAGGAGGCTAATGTTAGATGTTAGTTTTATGTTAGAAATATCTAAGGTTAGACAAATATCTAGATATTACCTATCTAAGATATTTCCTTTAGAAACCTAGAAATATCTAAGGGTCAAAGACTTAGAGGCTAAGTTTTGCTAGGTGGATAAACCTAATATCTACCCCCCCCCCCAGACCAGCCCACCCCCCCCTTCCATATAACACACCCCCTT
>JANAVB010036825.1:0-33998 GCA_029216955.1 Iris pallida
AACTAGCTTGACCACCTAGTCCATCCTAATAGCCTTAGTAAATCACCTAACTGTTAGTTTAGCCTGAGAAGTTAAAACCAATCAAAAAGCCCATGATCTAATGCTCAACCAACTGGGACAACTTTCTTCCTAGGCCCATCCAATAATTATTCTAAATTTTAAGAGCAATTCGGCCAATCCAAAGTCCAGTAAACCATAAACTCGGCCTAAAACAACTCTAACTGAAATTCTCCAAATCAAGCCATAGTTGACTCAAACACCCAATAACCTTTTTAATCTACTGTTAGGAATCTTTTCATTTAAAATCAACTCGTGCCAATTCCTGTTCAAATCAAAAGAATCCAACTGTAAACCAGTATCGGACCAAGACCTTTAACTATGTCCCCCCTTGCCCGAGCTCCATTTCTACGTGATATCAAGGTTTCGTGTCAGCATTTGGACACGAAGTCAATGTTTCCATACACCCGACATAACAGCGATACAAATCTCCAGAATTCAAAGAGAAATCATCAAGGAGACGTACCTATCCTAAACAAGTTGACACCCAATCCTCTGTGTCTGATTTGAATCAGAGAATACAATCGAAAATAACTACTTCTTCTTTGAATCAATTCGTCGAACAGTTCCCATGCAGACAAAGGAAGAATATATTAGCGATCTGATTGGATTCTCTAGTCGATCAAATTCAAAACATTCAAGACTTGAATTCGAGAAAATTCGGATCGATAGATTTCTTACGGGTTCGATCGTCCTAGTCGCTCACAGAGACGAGCTCGGCATCAATCACATAATCGATCCCTGGAATTCCTAGTTTGGGAGAAGGGACTCCATTCGCCGAAGTAATTGCTGTCAATCGGACACTGCGGGGAAACACCTGACTCGTCACCGGTCCGCCATGGCTGTGAGCTTGAACGCAGTGGAAGAGTGGACAAGAGGAAGGAGGAAGAAGAAGGACTAAGGAGGAGGAAAATGGCAGGGCTCGCCGTGTTGGAGAGGAGTGAAGAATAGGGGAAGATCGATTCTATTTATAAGGGAGGTGGGTCGGTTGGCCGTTAGACACGAACGACGGCGATCGCCGAGATTAGGTCGGTGGAAGAGGGAACGGTGGGGATTGAACGAGCATAGGTCGGTGGGAGAGAACTTTCTAGAGCCTCCAGAACTTCGGGCGGTGGTCGTCGGCCGTTCATTGTCGCTCCGGTGTAGGGGTCAGCATCGGTTCGGTTCGGTTCAAACCGAACCGAATATGTGAAAACCGAAATAACCGTAAACCGTATTTCTCAAAACCAAAACCGAACCGTTTTTATAAAAACCGAACAAAACCGAACCGAATTAATTCGGTTCGGTTTTCGGTCGGTTCGGTTTCATGGACAAATGTGCATGGCCTTCAAGTTTTTAGCAAAATGAGCCTATTTAAATAAATAAAAAATTTAAAATATATGACATTATTGTATTTATGAATTGTTATATTACATAGAGTGAAAGATATTAGTATATAGATTTAGGGTAGATAGAGAGAGTGCTCAAAGAAGCACCGACATAGAATAGGAGAAGAGAGTGCGCTCAGTTAGGGATTAATAAACATTAGTATATGTATATTGTGGGTAGTTTGATAAATTACTAAATCTAAATCGGTTTTCGGTTCGGTTCGGTTTTTCGGATTAAGAACCGAAAACCGAACCGTTATTTTAAAATTTTAAAATTTTAAACCGTAAACCGAACCGATAACCGAAAAACCGAACCGTTTGTCATATTTCGGTTCGGATTTCGGTTTTTGGTTTTCAACCGTTGTATGCTCACCCCTACTCCGGTGACGGTGGGGATCACAGAGCTGTGGTTTAAGAAGAAGGAGAATGAGTACTGATCTATGGGCTTTGGTCATTAAATTTCAATAAGGCTTTAAACTAGGCTAGTTTAAGCAGTGGGCCATGGGCCTATTAAGAAAGGGTTGAATAGTAAAGGATAAAAGAGGTTTGGCCAAATTAAAAGGAAGAGGAATTAGGATATGGCTTGGCCCAATAGGATTAGTAGTACAGCCCAAGTTCACTTATAGGGTTCTAAGAAATTTAGGTAAATATAATAGTTGAATAAAATAATCTAAATATTAAAAAAATGTGAAACCCACACCCGGATCTTATTCCTTTAATTGTATTAGTGTAGTTATATTATTATTATTATTATTATTATTATTATTATTATTATTATTATAGTCGGAATAGAAAATTATATATTTTTTAATTTTTATGGACTAGGATCTTTGATTGATTGTCCCGTCCCGATTCCGTGTCCGGGGTCCAACTCCGACCCCGATCCGTACCCAGATCCTATTTTCGAGCCCGAACCTGACGAAGTCTTATGAAATCCATTAATGAATTTCTTATATATATATACCCCTTTTGTTAAGAAAAAAAAACTAACTAAAAACCAAACAGCCACCCAACTCCCCTTTCCCAGCTCACGTTCCCACCTCTCCCTCAATTCCCTCTCTACCATTCCTCCCATTTATTTAGCAGCACCATCACCATCATTCTCTCCTTGCTTCCAACCGAAACCACCAGCCTTAATTTTCCTCCTTCATTAAAACCACCACCTCTTCCTTTACTTTTCTTCACAAAGGAAAACAACCCACTCCCACTTCCCCTACACGTTCTCTCTTCTTCCCCAAGCTCCGCTCGGCCGATTCGCCGCCAACCCGTGCCGGAGCCTCATAGCGGTCGATCTTCGACAGCGGTACTCTTCCGGCCAGCCCTGACCGCACGCCCCTCGCCTTCCTGCCGGCCACCCTCCCGGGCTCTCGTCGCGCCGATCTCGGCCAGAACACTACTAAAATATGCTCTATTAGTGACGTTATTTAGCGGAATAAAATTCCGTCGCTAAACATATAATATAGCGACTCCCTTATATGATGTCGCAAACCGTCGCTGAATAGCGACGTTCAGCGACACTACATAAACTACGTCGCTGAATAGCGATGTCCAGCGACATATTATTAAAATATGTCGCCTATATTAAAATATTTGCGACGGTTAGCGACGTCGACTGGTGACGTCGCTAACTATTTTACTTAGGGCACGCTGTGCTTTTCCCCCCCCCCCCTCGAAATTTTTTCCCCCCTCTCCAAATTTTCTCCCCCTCCTCGAGCTCCTCCGGCGACTCCCCCCCCCCCCCCCCCGCGATTTCCTCCGGCGACTCCCCCCCGGCGAGCCCTACCCCGTCGTGCTTCTCCTCCTCCTCGAGCTCCTCCTCCTCGATCTCCTCCTCCTCTTCGTCAGGTAAACCCTAACCTAACTCCTCCTCCTCCTCCTCCTCCTCCTCCTCTCCCACGGACACACACACACACACGGAACACACGGACACGGACACACACACACACAGACACACAGACACACACACATACACACACGGACACACGGACACGGACTACACACACACACACACACCACACACACACACACAACACACACACACACCACACACACATACTCCTCCTATATTGGATTCGAATATAGGAATGGACTGTTTAGACTGAACAGTCCTGTTAGTTTAAATTCTGATTTTAATTCCTTGTTCTCAAACTAATTTTGATGATTAACTTTCATGTTAAATACTTTCACCTGTGTGTTAGCTACTATGGTTAGGATTTGCATTGGACAAATAGGGATTTCGAAATGAATTTTGGATTGGTTTGGGGTTAATGAACTGTCACAAACTTGGGAACCATTTTCCTGAGAATGGCTCACACCACTGAGTTCACATGTACCATACACATCCACATAAACACTAAATTTCATTACATACTCACTAGCTGCTTTTCCATGTTAACACATTGTTTTCCCTGTTACATGTCCACTCTCTACACACATCCCCTCATTTGACACACTATTTTCCAGGTTACATAACACACACACATACATGTACCACCACACAACACTCTAGTAGCTAACTTTGATACAACCTATGTCTAAACCATTTTTGACATATACACAAAATGAGAACAGTCCCATATATTACACACATATGCAAACCTATCACATACACCCTATCTATATGCACCATGTACTCTACACACACACATTGTCCCATTGACACAAAATGGTATCACATCCAAACACACACTTGACACACTAGCCTATACTTGTCCACACCTATTTGTTGAACTGCCATGTACCATACACCCATACCCACACACAGGTTAGCACCATTGATAAACATAATGTTTGATCTAGAAAAAAAACAATGACACTTTGTTTTGAATAATAGAGGAAATCTTGGTTTGCATGCACAATTATATTGTAAACCTTATTTCGATCCACAATTCTTGGTATAATTAGTTCATTAGGTTTGCCAATACTTTTGAGTGCTTATATCCGAGGTTTGCCATCTTCATTTTCAAGATTTGACTGTCTAGATTGATACTGATCCATCCTTTGATCTCTGAACAACTATGGAGGTTTGTAGTGTAAGGGTTTCTTGATTGTGATGAATGTAGAGAATGTGTTCTAGTTTCATTATTGATGATTGTTGTTTAACAATGTTTTTTGTTGTTGTTGTCTTCATATTTGTTAAATGGTCAACAGTGTATCCATCTTTCCAAGTTGATTGGCATTCTTTAGTCTGATCAGTTTGCTTTGGTAACTCACTATTGCTCATTACTTGGTACTAGTTTTAGTTGATTGTGTTTTTTAAGACTAAACAAATGACACCAAGATATTACTTGTGTGTATGAGATAGCTTGAGTTGACTTTGGTCATTATTGGTACTTGAATTATAGGTTAGGCTTGTATAGCCTTGAATGGTGTGTGCTAGCTAGTATGGGCTAGTTAGGGCCTAGTAAGATAAGAATTATAAGGTATTGGTATTGGGATACCAATAGCGATAAGGTAAAGGGTACCTTGGTAGGTAATGACTAGAAATAGGATATTTGACTTAGATTTGACCTTGTTTGACCAAGGTTGACTATTTTGACTGAAAGTCAAAGTAGAGTCAACATCTGACCTAGATTGGACTAAGAGTTGACAAAGTCGACTATAGGTCAACCCTTGACCTACTTTGACCTTGTTTGACCTTGTTTGACTTTGTTTGACTTAGCTTGACCTTGTTTGACTTAGTACAACCTAGTTTGACCTAGATTGCATATCATTGTTATTAGTAACTGTCCTCTACTAATGTGTGTCCCATAATAAGACATAATATACGAATTTGTGCCTATTGGATAATGTGTGTCCATCTTTGCAGAATTATTTCCAAATGGATATGAATTACTACTTGCGGAATCGTTCATGGATGTACAATCGTCGTCCTGATGATATGTGTGGTGTGCGGGATGAATACATAGCGGGAGTAGAGCAGTTCCTGCAGTTTGCTAAGGCATTCCCTCAGTACATGGACGGCACCAAAATTAAGTGTCCGTGTGTGAAATGTCATAACGTAAAATATTATCCAGAAGTGGAAGTGACATATCATTTGTACTCGAGGGGTTTTACGCCTAATTACTATCAGTGGACCCACACGGAGAACTTGTGTCTTTAGCATCAGAGCCGGAGCCTTATGTTGAGCCGTATATGCATGCGGGACCTAATTTTGTTTCAGATAATCATGCATACGACGACGGGTGCGTGAACATGGTTTTCGACGCTGCAGGGCCTAGTTTCGTTCATGATACACCTGAGGAGGCACCGAACGCCGATGCTGCATAGTTCATAGAGTTGCTGGAGAATGCAAGAACTCCATTGTATCCTGGTTGTGAGGATCATTTATCGTTGGAGGTGGTTACAAGACTGTTGAGCATTAAGTCAGATTTTAACATGTCGCAAGAATGCTACAACCGAGTGTTAGAGTTGATTATAGAGATCTTGCCGGCGGGTGCTAAGTTGCCTAAAGACTTCTACCGGTCTAAGAGGATGGTGAGATCGCTCTGGATGGGATACGAGAAAATTGATTCTTGTCGCAATGGGTGCATGCTGTACTACAAAGACGATAAGGACGCAGATGTGTGCAGATTTTGTGGTGCTGATCGCTATAAGACAACTAGTACATGAAGGTCTACCGGTACAAGAAGACCGATCGATTCAATGTACTACTTGCCTTTAACGCCGCGGTTGCAAAGATTATTTATGGTGAAAGAGACGGCCGAAAATATGAGTTGGCACATGCGAGAACAGATTGAAGGAGTGTTGGATCACCCATCCGATGGAGAAGCATGGAAGCACTTTGATCGAGTGTATCCTGATTTTGCTTCAGATCCGTGTAATGTCAGGTTGGGACTATCTTCTGACGGCTTTACTCCTTTTGGTCTTTCGGGATCCCAGTATTCGTGCTGGCCTGTGATTGTCACTCCGTATAACCTACCGCCTTGGATGTGCATGAAGACTCAGTACATATTTCTAGCCGTTATAATTCCTGGTCCGAACAATCCCAAGAGGAACATTGACGTGTACTTACAGCCTTTGATAGATGAGTTGAATCAGTTATGGGAAGTAGGCGCTAACACGTACGATGTTTCCAGGAAGCAGAATTTTCAGATGAAGGCAATCCTTATGTGGACCATCAACGACTTTTCGGCCTATAGAATGTTATCTGGATGGAGCACTCATGGCCGTCTCTCATGTCCGTATTGCATGAACCGTAGTAAGACTTTTCGCTTGAAACACGGAGGAAAACCGTGCTTCTTTGATTGTCATCGGCAATTTCTGCCAAAAGATCATCCGTTCAGAAGGAACAGGAATGCATTCCGTGCCGGCGTTGTAGAGAAGGGTGATCCACCGCCAAGGTGGTGCGGAGCCACGATATGGGAGGAGGTTAAAGATTTTCTAAGTGCTATCGAAGATCCTACAACTGGGTACAAGTGCGATGGATTTGGTAGAGATCATAACTGGACAAAGAGGAGCATATTCTGGGATCTGCCATACTGGAGTACCAATCTGATCAGACATAATCTGATGTCATGCATATTGAGAAGAATGTGTTTGATAACATAATTAATACTGTGATGGACGTAAAGGGGAAAACGAAAGACAATCGCAAGGCCAGGTTGGACTTAGAAGAAATATGCAAATGCCCTGCGTTGCATTTGATACAGCAGAATCGAAAACAGTTCCTGCCGAAGTCAATTTTCTCGCTGGACAAGGAGGATAAAGTGAGACTTTGTCGGTGGATCCAGGGCCTAAAATTTCCAGACGGATATGTGTCAAATCTGAGAAGATGTGTCGATCCGAAGGAAAATAAATTGACGGGTATGAAGAGCCACGACTGTCACGTATTCATGGAGAGGTTAATTCCGATTGTATTTTGGGAATTCTTACTGCAGGCAGTTTGGGATCCATTGACGGAGCTTAGCATATTCTTCAGGGATCTTTATTCCAAGAAATTGCTCGTTGATCGTCTAGAAAAGCAAGAGAAGGACATTACGGTAACACTATGCAAGCTAGAGAGGGTGTTTCCTCCTGGATTCTTCGACTCTATGGAGCATTTGTCGATTCATCTATCCTATGAGGCACGTGTTGGTGGACCCGTCGAATATCGATGGATGTACCCGTTCGAGCGACATTTAAATCACCTAAAAAGAAAGGTGAAAAATAAGGCACGGGTCGAGGGTTCTATTTGTGAAGCCTATGTTCTCGAGGAGATTACAAACTTTTGTTCGATGTATTTCAAGCCTCATGTTGCAACTAATAGAACGAGAGCTTCCAGAAACGACGACGGAGATCATGAAAGTAATGATAAAATACTGAAGGTATTCAATGCTCCAGGAAAGCCATCGGGTAAAATGAAGAAGAGATATCTGAACGATGATGAGCTAAGGGCTGCTCACGTGTATATATTACTCAACTGCGACGAGGAGGAAGTAGAGAAACTGGAGGGGTAAGTAAATAATACGTCTACATTATTTTAATAGTGTTGATTATTATACTATTATATTAATTGTACGATGTTATTTTTAGCATATTTAATGATGATGTGAGGTCAGGTAGGCCACACATAACAGAAGAAGAACTAGAACAAGAAATAAGGCGTTATTTTCCATCATGGTTGAGTGCATATGTAAGACTTCAGAACTCTGTAATTACCTTTCTGTATATGCACTTGATTGAGAATGAGCTTAATTGCTTCTTTCGTGGTATTTAGGTCGATCGTCCATACGCAAGACTTAAGAATGAGTCTATTAGAACGCTAGCCAAAGGACCAATTTATGCTGCAAAAATATGGCCAAGCTACTGTGTTAATGGGTTTAGGTTCAAGTCAACAACTTGCCCGATCAGAGACAACTTTGTGGATCTCGACTCCACCAAAAACAGCTGTTTGTGTATCAGATCTTCGAACTACAAAGATATTGATGCGGGCAACGATTTCTATGGCGTACTACGGGAGATCGTGGAGCTGACATATAGTTATGAAATAGAGCCTGCTAAGATTGTGTTATTCAGGTATGATTGGTTCGATCCGATTGAAGGTCAAGGTTGGAAAGTAGACAAGCACGGTCTTGTTGATATAAACTATCGGCGTCGATATCAAGCATATGAACCATTTGTCCTATCAAGTCAGGCTCAGCTCGTGTACTTCATAAGTTATCCTAAACGGGGAACAACAAGGTCGGACTGGTGGGCAGTATGCAGGACCAATGCTAAAAATACCTTTGAGGTTGATGATATAGCTTATCAACAGGATAAACTACCTCTTGTAACAAATATTATAGAAGTAGACACGCCGGAAGTTCCTCATTACACATCTAATTGTGTAGAAGAAGTAGAATTATCTGAAGAGGAAGATGCAGATGAAAGTGAAGATGTAGAGGAGGAAGAAGAAGAAGAAGAAGAAGAAGAAGAAGAAGAAGAAGAAGAAGAAGAAGTAGATGAGCTAAACGAACTAGATGAATTTTCAGAAGAGGATTAACTCTGTACGTTTGTTTTATTATCATATTTGACACTTTAGTGACACTTCTATCATATAAATCTGTGACACTTCAGTGACACTTTATTGACACTTTTATCTGTGACTATGATATTTATCAAAAATCTGTGATGTCTATCATATAAATATGTATTTTTATTTTATTGTTATCAGGTATGACTAGACCAGGAGGACGACGTGGAGGATTTTACATTAGGCAGTCCCGTCAGCCTCGGCCTGGGGATGGAGAGGGCAGTTCCGTACCCTCATCCTCATCTCTGAGTACGCCAGTGTACCGTTCTGTTCCCGGTCCATTACCGAGACAGGGCAGTTCCAGCAAGTTGGCGACTCCTCCCTCGTCGTCCAGCCTTCCTGATCCCGCGTCCAGCATCCCTGATCCCCCGTCCAACATTCCTCCTGTCGACGGCTCTATGGAGGGAGCCCACGCCGAGCATATAGAGGACGGCGATCAGACTGATCCTGCCCAGGCAGGAGGTGAGAGCGACCCTCCATGTGCTTCCTCGGACGAGACGCGTATGGAGATTTGGACGGACGGGCCTATGAAGTAAGTTAATTAATTAATATATATTTCTCAAATGATTATATGTACATATATATTCATAAAAAATTATTATTGTACAGATATCGGCCTTCTGCAGTACAGAGACAGCTGGGGGTATTTCTGAGGCAGAACTATGGTGGGCCTTAGATTAACTACTCGGATGCTCCCGCAGATAGGAAGGCCTTTTGGTTCGCCCACTTCAAGGTAAAAAATTTGTTTATTTTTAAATTTTAATAATCATTTGTGTATATTATACAACTTTTGTATTTTACTTCTTGTAGAGGACCTATTTCTATCCACCACACCGGGCGGCGAGGATCGAGGGCCAATTTTCTGCCGTCGCAGCCAAGCTCATCCGTGATGCGATCCATGACCAGAAGTGTCGTTATCGCTCCGGACAGCCGATCCATGGTTGGATCATGCCAGAGCAGTGGGCTGCGATGAAGGCTAGATTCAGCGAGCCCAAGTACCAGGAGCGGTCTGACAAGGCCAAGGTGGCGCGGTCGAGCGCCGGTAAGTGGTGTGGTGGCTCCATTCCGATGACGGAGCATTTTCGTCGTCTGGTACATTTCCTATGACGGACATTAATTTATATATAGTTCGATAGAATGTTTAATACTAATAATAGATAATATATTTTAACAGGTAAAAAAGGGTGAGGACTCGAACATGGTGACCGTCTTCCTGGTCACCCATCGGAGGGCTGGGGAGTTCATTGATAAGAGGGCGACGTAGGCATATGTATGTTCTATTCTTTATATTAATTTACTATAATTTAGAAAACATGAAAATAGATATCAATATAGACTTTAGCAAACACTTACACGTTAGCAAACATGTTCTAGGCCGAGTTTGTTCGGCTATAGCAGGAGGCGGCTGCTGCTGCTAGTGCGCCAGCAGAGGGAGGGGCTGGTAGTTCCTCCCAGCCGCCTACAGCTCCATCGTAGGACGAGCTCTGGATGACCGCCGTTGGCGGTCTTCAGAAGGGTACGTACTACGGTACGGGATCCTACGACGCGTATTTGACTTCGGAGTCATCCCGGGCCCCCTCTGTCCGTACGCAGTCCCCGGCTTCGTAGGCGTCGTCACGAGCTGAGGATGTTCATCGTCAGATCGAGGAACTGCATCGCGAGTTGCAGCAGCAGATTTCTGATGCGGTCGAGCGACGATCCGACCCTCCGATCGTCACCAGATGATTTGATACGGTCGAGCGCAGTATACAGGAGCTGATGAGTCTGCATCAGGCTACAGCTGCCAGCTTGCATATGCTCACCGAGTCTACGCAGCGCACAGAGCGTAGACAGGTCGAGCTGGAGGGATCGAAGAGGAGCATGTCTGCCTCACTCACTCAAGTTTCGGCTTTTCTTAAGGCGAGTACTGAGAGGGTGGTGAGTACCCTTGCTGTTATGGTGAGCGACTGCGAGAGCTGGAGCAGATACGTCCTTCCGGTCCATCGACGGCGCCGACTCCAGATATTACACTGCCTCCTACTGCCCCTACGGTGCAGCTCACCCAGGAGCAGTATGACTACATTCTATCCCAGTTGTGCGGCAGGGGTCCGCAGTGATTTTATTGATTTTTTTATGACTTGTACATGTATTGGCCCTATGGGCAAATTGTTTATTGGTACACTTTCGTTTATACACTTGGTGGAAAACTTTTTATCTTCCATTTTTATTTGACTCTATTTGATGTTTGTGAGATGTGTGTCTGTGATATTTACTTTGCACTGCCTCCTATTTTTATTGTGATATTTACTTTGTGATATCTGCGACGGGGATGACAAATATACCTACGCTGGGTTATAAGCGATGATCTGATATACAAAGGAGGTGCTGCCGAAATTTTAAAAAAATATAATATGTATTTTTGTGATGATGTGTGTCTGTGTTTACATTGAATGTGAAATGCAGTGTTCGGAACCATCGACAGTTTCGATTACTGTTGTATGTTTTATCTTGGATAGAAAGAGCAACAGTTCAGGGTGTACTTCTGAGAGCTTCATTTTCACGTCCTTCACTTTCTCCGGACGTCGTAAAGGTTCCCGAGAAGGTGAAGGACGTGAAGAGGAAGCTCTGAGAAGTGCACCCTGAACTGTTGCTCTTTCTATCCAAGATAAAACATAGAACAGTAAGCAAAACTGTCGATAGTTCGAACACTGTACTTCACACACACTGTAAACACAGACACACAGCATAACAAAAATACCAATTATATTTTTTTAAATTTTTTTTATAATATCTGCAACGTATAGCGACGTTCCCCGACGGACAGCGACGGAAAGAACACGTCGCTATACGTCGCTAACTAGTGACGTAACGTCGCTAGACGTCGCTAAAATGCTGACGTGGGAAATGACAACCTGTCAGCGGACGTCGCTAAATTTGTCGTTAGGCGTTGCTAAAGTGCACACGTGGCTGCCATGCCATGTCAGCGTACATAAAGTTTATGGCATCGCAACGTGGTCGCTCTACGTCGCTATTTTGGCGACGTAACCTTACGTTGCTATCTGTCGCTAATTTTACGACGTCTTGCGACAATGATCACGCCGTCGCAAACAGCGACGTTCTGCGATGAAATTGCCATCTGCAACATGCCTATACGCGACACCCTATTTTCGTCGCTAAATACGTCGCAAAATTATTTTAGCGACGGATTTTTCTTATTTAGCGACGTATTTTGATGTCGCTAAAATGGGTTATTTTTGTAGTGGAAACACGCCAGACCCCCTCTGTCCGCCTTCCCGGAGTCCACGGCCACCCTAGCCGCGATCGCTCCCCGCCGTGCGTCGATCATCCGCGCACCCGCAGCTCGCCCCAGCCCCGACCCGAGCCACCGCTCCCACGTGGCCGTGTCTCCGCGAGCCCTGCCCCGCTTCCGGTGACCCGCGGGTTTTTTGATCCGTCTCTCGGCCACCCCCAGCTCCGTCCGTTGTTTCTGTGCCCCGATCCGCTGTTCGCAGCATCTTGTGGGACCAGATCCGCTGTTCCCGAGGTCGATCTGTGCTGTTCGCATATTTTAGGGTTTTCTCGAGTCCGCAGAATTCATTCTTTTCCTATTTTTGCATTTGAGAGCTCTAGTCGAGCACCCGAGGTATAATTCCATATCCCCGTGTCCCTCCCCGTTAGAATAGTCTATGATGACGCGGTCCCGACCCTGTTACGGGGATCGGCTTTTGTTAATGGTTACGTTAGGGGATGTGACGTCCGAGTTCTATCTGGATTTGTTTTCTATGGGTTATAGTTATTTCTTGGGTTGATTTGTGGGACCTTTCTCTAAGCATGCCGTGCGTTCATGGGTTTGGACATTAGCTATATGCTGGTGTTTCATTCTCATAGACGGACATTATTTTATGGTGTGCGTATTTCTTTGGTTTAGCTATTAGGGTTCTGTGACTTAATTCCTATGAGTTAGTATCGCATGTAGTTTACTTCATTAGTTCTATTTCATATGTTCTGTGGATTATTTCATCAGTTGATTCTTTAGTTGGATTTTTATTAGAATGTTATGTTCCTTCTCATTATTGGGACATTATGTAGTATACGGTGGATGGTTTTTGGGTTGGATATTCATTTTTGGTTGGTGATCTTTGGTTTGGGATATTTTATTGCGTCGTGGTTGGCATCCTCCCAGGATTGGGTTGTCCCAGTTACAGAGGAGGTGCTGCCAAAATTTTCGGAAAAGTTTTTCAAAATAAAAGTATTTAATTAAATTTAGTATATTGGTAAATAAAATTCTATTTTCAAATTCGGTCTTTGCAAAGGATTTATAAAATTGGTTTTATCGGCTTTAAAGGCAGATTTTGTGAGTTTTCGTATCCCCGTTAGGCGACGACCGTATCGGTCGAATGAGCCTCGGCGAAACGCAAACGCTACAGGGTTTCCTGTATGTTGAGGCGTTAGCCAGCAACATGACATTTGGACCAAGTCTGAGCCGTATTTTATAACTATATTTATATTTATAATTATTTTTAGAACTGGTACTGCTGTTCGTATTTTTGGTGCAGGACTTCGGCCTACTGTTTGGACCGTTCGCGGCACTCAGAGCTCGCCCTAGGAATTAATTAATTTATGTAAAAATTTGTAAAGGACATAAGCCCAGTTTTCTATTTTATTTCGCTGTGACCCTTTATTGTGTAGTTTAGGTTTTTACTTTTCTTTTCTGAGTTGGTTTTCGTTATTAGACGCGTAATTATAATTTAGGTATTAATTATTTCGTATAAAATTAATAAGGTTTTTCACGATAAATTAACTTGAATAAAATATTGGTAAGTTAGCGAAGTCCATGTTCTATCACTAAAGGAAAATGTAGTTTTATACATATGATATAAAAATACAAAGTTTTGCCAAATTAACCGGTAATTACTATTTTTTCCAAGTAAACAGTAACCGACTTATTTAGTTAAAATGATAAATGCACGTAGTCGCGATGTTAGACCAATTTTCGGTAGATTAATTAATAACTTAAAGCCTGACTAGGGTCTACTTCTAGAGATTGTAACTAGCACACCTAGAATGGTTTCATTATGGTTCTAAGCCAAGGTTCTCAACTGTAGGATCTCGAAGACGAACTTGACTTCCTCCTCGGTACCAACATTCTCGATCCAGTCAATTAACAGAGGCAAGTTACGGTTATATTTTTTTGTATTTTATTTAGTAATTGTCAAGTTGCATGTTAAACCACATTGCTACACGGAACCCTCTCCTAGGGTTCAAATATTGATTGATATTGATTGTGGGAATTGGGGGAATAGTGTAACATTTATGACCAATACCCCCCATATTGCATGATTGTGCGAGCTTACCCCTCTTACACACGGGGATAAGCCGTATCGCATCGCTAGGACGCTATTGTATAACCCAAGCCGGTCATAGACGAATACACATTCAAATCACATTGTTTTTAATTGTTAAATTGTTAGAAAATATTGTTTCAACTATTTAGCCTGCACTTTTCCATTATTACTTGAAATATGAGATACATATTCGTACTTGCTCCCTCCTGACTGGAGGCAACATTTTTAGGTGACATTGAGGATGCTGAGCTATTGTATAATAGCTACTATGACCCAGTTTTGTACCCTGTGGTGTTGCCGGAGTCCCCCTTGGAGGACGCAGGACCTGAGGCCGACGAGCCGACCGCTTAGCTAGTCGTTTCCATTTTTTTCTAGTTTTATTATTTTGGAGTTTTGTTAATTTGAATTCAGCACTTTATTTCAGTTCTTTCATTTCCAGTTGTACTTTTCAAATGTTGAATAAAAGTTCTAAAATTTTCGTATATTGAGTTGTGACAAATGTATAGATGTTGTTGTGAATACCTGCATATAGAACAACTTACTACCACCGTCTCACAACGGTGCAGGCTGGGCATGATCCGGTTCGACCCAATAATTTGGGATCGGGTCGTGACATGTTTTTAGTGGTTGCCCATGCAGGTCCTAATCAACAACTTAGGAGAACATATCTAGAAACAATTAGAACATTAATTTGTCACAACATTGGACCAAAATATATTATAAATAAATATTTTTGTTTGTTATAGACTGGTAGGCTACCTTGCTTACGTTTTGCATCCTAAACCTTATCCAGCATAGGCCGACTGTATGGTGGTCTATTTTACTATCTACCTTAGTTGCTAGATTTTATATAGTGTCTCTTGGATTTTAGAGGTTATTTTCCTCCATATCCTTATCATACTCCAACATTCCTTAGCATCCATGCTCTTTTGTTATTTATGGATTATGATTAGATTTTTCCCAATCTCCTTCTTCAACAAACCTATTTCAAAATTTTTCAATTAGTTGATCAAATCATACTTCTCTATCTTTATTTAGAATCTAGATCTATTTCACTATTTAGAGTTTCAAATTCTCCTTTAGCAAACTTGATAAACTTTTATCTATCCAGAGTATTTTTACGACTAGTGTATCCAACCATTTATCTTGACACTATCTTCAATTGACTTTCTTGGGACCAATCCCGAACCAAATCCTTCTGGAACCATAAAGTCCCAAGGTTAATTATTACCAAAAGAATTGGTTCAACTTAGCTTGTTCACGAATCTTCCAAGGGAATTATTTTCCAAAAAAAATTCCAATATTGATTGTTATCTCCTAGGTTATTCCAAATATTTTATTTTGTTGATCCCCTCCACTCAACTTGAAACCCTACTCTCTCTATGCAACTTCTTGATCAATTCAAGGCCTAGACAGCTTTTGAACTCAATGCTTGAGTATCGTGAAGCACGAACGGTCAGAGAATTGATTTTATCCTATTATTAAATTTTCTTTAGTCATTGAAAAACTTTTGAATTATTGAACTATCCCCTGGTTGGCTTTGCTAAACCATTTTAAGCTAACTTCCTTAAATCAATAAGACATACTTCCTTTTTTGTGTCAACCCAACTTACCCAGCACATTCTCAAACTTTCCTTGGATAAGAAATTATTTCTTCAAAATAATTTTGGTAAATGTTAGTATCCTTTAAGTGATTTGTCGGGAATATTCTCATTGGCTTCTTCAACTCAACTCGAAGCTCTGGTGCTTCTATCTTATCTTGTGTCCAACTCAATTAGCCATAATCCAGCTAGACCAATTTCATGACTTCAAACCAATCTCTTAAATCTCAAGAGATACTAGAACACATATTTATCCTGATAAATTTTCTTGATTCCAGAAGAACATACATCAACATCTTTTTCTATCACGACTAGAACTTTAGAACTCGTTTGAATTTTTCGAAAACTCCTTTTGAAATTCTTATGGACAAAGTTGAGAAAATATTCCGTAACCTAATATGACTTCGCACATTTGCGTAGTAGTCATTCGTTTGAATTATAAAAACTGCGAGTTTACTGCAGCCAGTTGCGCACTGGCGAGGCATAGACTCTAAGTTGAAATAATTTCAGGTGTTCATAGGTTTTCAGATATCATTGAGACTATGTCCTAAATCTGTCACATTTTGTCTTCTATATTTTCAGTCAGAAAATGGATAAAGATGATAGACTACTCGAAAACTTACCATTATTCAAGTTATGAAGCAAAAAAATTTACTGCAGTCAGGTGCACTCTAGCGAGGCATGAATTTGAGGCAAAGTAACTTCAGATAAATTTGGTTTCCTAATAGTATTAAGACTATATCCTTACCAAGGTTGTCTTTTAGCACAATCAAATTACTCCGATTTTTGCTCGATTAGAAGATTTGTATTTCTAACGGTTGTCTCCATTTTCAAAAAAAAATCTCTTATCACAGCAAGAAAGAATAAAATTTCTATAAGGTTGTACTTGATTCATCCTAAAACTCATAGAACCATATCAATCTCTCTTGGTTCAACCTCTTTCCTGTTTCAATCTTAGTACGTTGTATATGCATATTTATTCCTTATTGTTGTAATTTTGGGAGCCATAGATAATTGTGGATAGCTTTATTTATTAATAGTTGATATACATTCTGTGGATGACCATATGTATTTAGTTGATAGTTATATGTGGATGAAACATAGATTGTTACTTATCTCATTTCTTGTAAGGGATCTTTGGGATTAGTATTAGACGGCTAAAGGGTAGAAAAGGTAGAAGAATACCTTGAGTAAGCTAGCCTTGAGGGAGTGGTATATCTAGCTTGTGACTTATTCGGGATAGAATCGTTA
Organism: Iris pallida; assembly: GCA_029216955.1. Taxonomy (NCBI): domain Eukaryota; kingdom Viridiplantae; phylum Streptophyta; class Magnoliopsida; order Asparagales; family Iridaceae; genus Iris; species Iris pallida. The sequence goes on from JANAVB010036825.1 coordinate 17,093, forward strand.
GTAGTGCTCACTGGTGTCTAAACCTCATTAAAAAAAGATGGTAATTGGCGATTTTGAATTTTATGCTTAAAGGAAAAAGTTATTTAAGATAAAGTAGGACGTAGGTAGAAGTTAGCGAGGAAGGTATAGGAATTGGTTGTGTTCTTCCATGGAGGAAGTGAATTTGGATAATATATAAACATATGAATATAATGATCAAGAAAAGGAACACTTGACGAGGATCAACTTTTATGATTAGATGACTACTATACCTAGAAAGAACGGATATAGCATGGAAGAATAACACGAGCAATAGGATATAGAGGAAGAATAAGCAGAGAGAAATTAGGATAAGACTATTGGCATACAACTTTGGAAGAAGCAATTGTGTTTGCAATTTCTACCACATTGGAGACTCATATTAGTTATGACAAAAATAATTGAGATTTTGTGATATTTTACTATTGTGTTTGGATGAGAATGATTGATATGTGCATGATTAAAGATTAAAATTTTGATCAATGATTATGATTTGGTCAATTAATTTCAAGAATTGGAAATTCTCGAAATATAGATCATGGATCAACTTTCTAAGGATTTACTATAACAAGTGAAGATTGTGACTTTGATGTAGTCAGTTTTGGAAGAATGACTAACAAAAAAAATTGATGTCTGTAAATGATTTGATCGAGAGAAATACTTGAAATTTGAAATACATCTGGCATATGCGTTACATATAACGACGGAAGGAAGTTTGATTTAGATGATTTATGATTGCAAATAGGTTTAATTTTAATACCTTGGCGTCTGTCTTAGTTTTCTGTAGATACTTAGAGTTCAACTAGTATGGCAAGTTTGAAATTGGATTTTTGCATGGGAGTATTAATAAGATTGTTATTTTGTAAGTTATTTTTCCTGCATATCCTATCTTTGATCCTTGAAATAGTGATACGATATTTTTTATTCCTTTTGATTATCACTCAGCCCTCAATGGAACTATCTTATCTGATTACATTCTAATCATAGATATATTATTCTAATCATCCTCGCTATCCTCCCATCATAAAACTTGTGGAGTTCTCCCTAGTCATAAACCCTTATATCCTATTTCAATTTGATTTAGAATTTTAGTCCCTTAAACTCAGAAGATTTCGTCATTTTTGTATTCTCAATAAACTGTTGACGTTTATTTCTTTCTTGCCTTTTCTGTTTCACGAGACCTTGTTTTCTCCTATTTTGATCATAATTATACCTAGATTTTTCTCGTGCCTAAAATGATTTTGATCACAACAACATTCCAACCCTATCTCAAATCATATCATGATAATTCTGATCGTGCCGTTATTTTATTATTTGTACCTAGTGATCATGTCTAGAATCCGATCGTGCCTGATAATTTAAATTCCATGTTTGATCAAGGTTAAGTGATTTTGATTGTACCCCGCCTTATCTTTGAAATTTCGAGGACGAAATTTTTTAAGGAGGGAAGGTATGAAACCCACACCCGGATCTTGTTCCTTTAATTGTTATTAGTGTAGTTAATTACTATTATTATTATTATAGTCGGAATAGAAAAATTATTATTTTTTTAATTTTTATGGACTAGGATCTTTGATTGATTGCCCCGTCCCGATTTCGTGTCCAGGGTCCAACTCCGACCCCGAGTCCGTACCAAGATCCCATTTTCTGAGCCCGAACCTGACGAAGTCTTATGAAATCCATTAATGAATTTCTTATATATATATACCCCTTTTGTTAAGAAAAAAAAACTAACTAAAAACTAAACAGCCACCCAACTCCCCTTTCCCAGCTCACGTTCCTACCTCTCCCTCAATTCCCTCTCTACCATTCCTCTCATTTATTTAGCAGCACCATCACCATCGTTCTCTCCTTGCTTCCAACCGAAACCACCAGCCTTAATTTTCCTCCTTCATTAAAACCACCACCTCCTCCTTTACTTTTCTTCACAAAGGAAAACAACCCACTCCCACTTCCCCCACACGTTCCCTCTTCTCCCCCAAGCTCCGCTCGGCCAATTCGCCGCCAACCCGCGCCGGAGCCTCCTCGCGGTCGATCTTCGACAGCGGTACTCTTCTGGCCTGCCTGCGCGGCCAGTCCTGACCGTGCGCCCCTCGCCTTCCAGCCAGCCACCTTCCATGGCGCCCAACTCCGAGGCTCTCGTCGGTGCCGAGCTCGGCCAGAACCATGCCAGACCCCCTCTGTCCGCCTTCCCGGAGTCCACGGCCTCCCTAGCCGCGATCGCTCCCCGCCGTACGTCGATCATCCCCGCACCCGCAGCTCGCCCCGGCCCCGACCCGAGCCACCGCTCCCACGTGGCCGTGTCTCCGCGAACCCCACCCCGCTTCCGATGACCCGCGAGTTTTTCGATCTGTCTCTCGGCCACCCCGAGATCCGTCCGTTGTTTCTGTGCCCCGATCCGCTGTCCGTAGCATCTCGTGGGACTCGATCCACTGTTCCCGAGGCCGATCTGTGCTGTTCGCGTATTTTGGGGTTTTTTCGAGTCTGCGGAATTCATTCTTTTTCTATTTTTGCATATGAGAGCTCTAGCCGAGCACCCAAGGTATAATTCCGTATCCCCGTGTCCCTCCCCGTTAGAATAGTCTATGATGACGCGGTCCCGACCCCGTTACGGGGATCGGCTTTTGTTAGGGGATGTGACGTCCGAGTTCTACCTGGATTTGTTTTCTGTGGGTTATAGTTATTTCTTGGGTTGATTTGTGGGACCTTTCTCTAAGCATGTCATGCGTTCATGGGTTTGGACATTCGCTATATGCTGGTGTTTCATTCTCATAGACGGACATTATTTTGTGGTGTGTGTATTTCTTTGGTTTAGCTATTAGGGTTCAGTGACTTAATTCCTATGAGTTAGTATCGCATGTTGTTTACTTCATTAGTTCTATTTCATATGTTCTGTGGATTATTTCATCAGTTGATTCTTTAGTTGGATTTTTTATTATAATGTTATGTTCCTTCTCATTGTTGGGACATTATGTAGTATACGGTGGATGGTTTTTGGGTAGGATATTCATTTTGGGTTGGTGATCCCTGGTTTGGGATATTTTATTGTGTCGTGGTTGGCATCCTCCCAGGATTGGGTTGTCCCAGTTGCAGAGGAGGTGCTGCCGAAATTTTCGAAAAAGTTTTTCAAAATAAAAGTATTTAATTAAATTTAGTATATTGGTAAATAAAATTCTATTTTCAAATCCGGTCTTTGCAAAGGACATATAAAATTGGTTTTGTCGGCTTTAAAGGTGGATTTTGTGAGTTTTCGTATCTCCGTTAGGCGACGACCGTATCGGTCGAATGAGCCTCGGCGAAACGCAAACGCTACAGGGTTTCCTGTACGTTGAGGCGTTAGCCAGCAACATGACATTTGGACCAAGTCTGAGACGCATTTTACAACTATATTTAGATTTATAACTATTTTTAGAACTGGTACTGCTGTTAGTATTTTTGGTGCAGGGCTTCGGCCTACTGTTTGGACCGTTCGCGGCACTAAGAGGTCGCCCTAGGAATTAATTAATTTATGTAAAAATTTGTAAAGGGCATAAGCCCAGTTTTCTATTTTATTTTGCTGTGACCCTGTATTGTGTAGTTTAGGTTTTTACTTTTCTTTTCTGAGTTGGTTTTCGTTATTAGACGCGTAATTATAATTTAGGTATTAATTATTTTGTATAAAATTAATAAGGTTTTTCACGATAAATTAACTTGAATAAAATATTAGTAAGTTAGCGAAGTCCATGTTTTATCACTAAAGGAAAATGTAGTTTTATATATATGATAAAAATACAAAGTTTTGCCAAATTAACCGGTAATTGCTATTTTTCCCAATTAAATAGTAACCAACTTATTTAATTAAAATGATAAATGCACGTAGTCGCGACGTTAGACCAATTTTCGGTAGATTAATTAATAACTTAAAACCTGACTAGGGTCTACTTCTAGAGATTGTAACTAGCACACCTAGAATGGTTTCATTATGGTTCTAAGCCAAGGTTCTCAACTGTAGGATCTCGGAGACGAACTTGACTTCCTCCTCGGTACCAACATTCTTGATCCAATCAATTAACAGAGGCAAGTTACGGTTATGTTTTCTTGTATTTTATTTAGTAATTGTCAAGTTGCATGTTAAACCACATTGCTACACGGAACTCTCTCCTAGGGTTCAAATATTGATTGATTATTGATTGTGGGGATTGGGGTAATAGTGTAACATTTATGACCAATACCCCCTATATTGTATGATTATCTGAGCTTACCCCTCTTACATACGGGGATACGCCGTATCGCGTCGCTAGGACGCTATTGTATAACCAAAGCCGGTCATAGACGATTACACATTCAAATCACATTATTTTTAATTGTTAAATTGTTGGAAAATATTGTTTCAACTGTTTAGCATGCACTTTTCCATTATTACTTAAAATATGAGATACATATTCGTACTTGCTCCCTCCTGACTGGAGATAACAATTTTAGGTGACATTGAGGATGCTGAGCTATTGTACAATAGCTACTATGACCCGGTTTTGTACCCTGTGGTTTTCTACCCTGTGGTGTTAATTTGAATTCAGCACTTTATTTCAGTTCTTTCATTTCCAATTGTACTTTTCAAATATTGAATAAAAGTTTTAAAATTTCCGTATATTAAGTTGTAACAAATGTATAGATATTGTTGTGAATACCTGCATATAGAACAGCTTACTGCCGCCGTCTCACAATCGTGCAGGCTGGGCATGATCCGGTTCGACCCAATAATTTGGGATCGGGTCGTGACAAAAAATATAGGAATATGCTAGATGATTTATGCTAAAACCTTTATTTAGGAAATAGGGCTGACACAATGATCGGATAATCATTTGGTTTAGGAACGAGTTCCCAAACTTGATTACGATCAAATTGGTTAAGTTCTTCTTGCATAACAGAAATCCAAAATTTATCAGTAAAAGCTTCTCCTATATTCTTTGGTATCTTAGAAATGAAGGCAACATTTGCAATAATATCTTTATTGGAAGAGCATGTACTTACGCCTTTAGATACATCACCTATTACCAAGTCCTTTGGATGATCTAGAGAGAATCTCAAGCTCTTAGACAGACCGTCCAGATGACTTTATGTTCTTGTATCTTTAGGATCGTCATCAATAACTTTCATTACATCATCATCGTTACTGTCATTTGATATTTGCTTGATGAGTTCATGGAAAGTGACATTGATAGACTCTTCAATAGTTAGTAATTGCTTGTTGAAGAACCGATAGCCCTTGCTTTTGGCAGTATAACCTACAAAAATACCTTCATCGACCTTGGAGTCAATTTTCTTAGATTATCTTTAGTATTATGAATAAAGCACTTGCAGCCAAAAACTTTGAAATAACTTATATTAGGAATTCTATCAAACCAAATCTCATAAGGCGACTTTTTCGATATAGGTCGAATAAGTACCCTATTCAAAACAAGACATGTTGTATTTACACCTTCAGCCCAAAAATATTTTCGAAGATTGTATTGATTCAACATGACTCTAGCTTTATCACCAAGAGTTCTGTCCTTTTGCTCCATAATACCATTTTGTTGAGGAGTTCTAGGACATGAAAGTTTATGCGAAAAGGCTTTTTTTTGCAGAAGTTTTTGAAATTGCTATTTTCGAATTTGCCTCCATGATCACTTCGGATTCGATTAATCATCAAGCCCTTTTTATTTTGTACCTTTTTATAAAAAACAACTAACTCAGAAAAAGATTTGTTTTTATTTGCAAGAAAGAAAACCCATGTGTATCTAGAAAAATTATCCACAATGACATATGCATAGAACTTACCGCCAAGACTAGCAACCCTGCTAGGTCCAACTAAGTCCATATGCAGAAGTTGAAGGGGTCTAGAAGTACTTAGAGTATTTATTGACTTAAAGGAGTGTAAGAACCCTAATTTTTGGAAATATTTTTTCTTTATTTTATATTATTTTTATTTATTAAATTAGATTTTTTTATTTTTAATTATGACTATAGATTTACTTTTCCATAGCTTCGATTTTTGGAGCACAAGAAGCGTCAATCTTTCGAAAAATTATTCATGAGTTTTGAAGTAGACATGTCTACCTTCAATTTGATATATCATGTCCCACCCAAATTATTTTCTAACATTCTTTTGACTTCGTGCAACTTCGGATCAATTTAGGCCATTTGACCGTTTACCGTAATTCTAGACCTAACTTCCAACTTGAGTTCGGGACTCGACATAGATCAAAACCATTTGACCTAATATATGGTTTTGACCCGTTTTGAGTCTACGACACGCGTGCCTATGGTGTGCTACTCAATCGAATTCCCATGTGCTATTTATTTTTGAATGGCACACAAGACCCATTTAATAGGCTTTCGGGTCCTATTTCGACTCGATTAAATCTATCGACCCAAACCTAGCCCAACAAATTGTGCAAGAGCCTATTCTAGGGTATTCGCCTAATATGACCATTTTAGATTATTTTTTATGGATTAATATGCATCCATAATAATTTAAGCATTTTTTTATAATAAGGTACCCTAGCCAAAACGGTCATATTTAGATTTATATATGTTTAAAAACTTTTAATCTTTTTTTATATAGTACAAATAAATATATGTATACACATATAGATATATACGGCTTTATATACGCATATATATATATATATATATATATATATATATATATATATATATATAAAGAATAAACCCTAGTATCTATTCTTTCCTCCCTCCCCTCCGATGGACCAGCAGCAACAGCTACAGCTAAACGCTGCACAGCCACCGCACGACGGTCGGAGGCCACCATCGCTGGACGACGCGCCCTACCGCGCCCTTCATCCCCAGCCGACCGTGGTGGCCAACAGCGCCGCACGCACACGTGTGTACGTGCACGGCAACGCGCACATCAAGCGCACAGCAGCGATGACAGTCGCCGCTACCCCCCGTCGCTCGACCACATGGCCAGGCACAATCCCAACGAACTCCCCTGTGAGCGCCACCGTCCTCCTCGATGCATAACATGGGCTATTTGTGCGTTTCGCACGAGATCCCGTCGTGACGTACGAGAATTCGAAGTCAGAATCCAGTTTCGTCGTAGCAACTTTGGGCTTATTTTTCTAACAGTCCGACCGTTGGATCATCAATTCGATTCTTCCCTCTCAATATTGATATATACCTCTTAATCCTCCTAAAATTTTAACCGTTAATTCGGTCGTTTGATAGATCAAAACCGGCCACCAAATTAACCATGTAAATCAAATTTATTTTGGATAATTTCATGGAGCCAACTTTACAGATTTATTTCTCTCACATCGAAGCTCTATTTGACAAACCACCAACTCTGATGCATAGCAGGTATAACCAACTTTGACACATAAAAATTTTAATTTTATAGGGTGTCGTTTGGTTTGTTGAAATAGACGCCAATGTTGGCCTCTCGAAATTATAATTTCCAACATATAAATTTTGGATTTTGTTCCCGGGACATCGGATTCCAAATCTGACACCACCATTGGACTCGTGGCGTCATTCTGGCTAAGATTAACATATAATTTTTCAAATTTAGACAATCTTTGTCTCGATACGTTTTTTGGTGCAAAGCGGGCGACGAATACCATTTTAACCCAAAATTACCGTTTTACCCCTGTGTCCAAAATTGGACTTATGGGTCGGCTATCTAGCTAATTTGACTATTCTGGACATGTTAGTGATGTCTGTTTCATCATCTGATGACTTCTGTTACATTTTTCCTTCTGTAGTATCCTTAAATTATAATTAATTTATATTATGTTCGTATTTCAGAATCTGTGCGTCGAAACTGAGATTAGTTGATTCCAGTAATCTCACATCGCTGAAATTGACAAAGTGACCGTATGGATTGCTAAGATAATATTGTTAACCTTATGGTTGATCATCTTGTCTCAATTCGCGCGTCGTAGTTTTCGTTGTATGAATTACGTGATTCAAACTTAATATTTAAATCTAGAATTTTTAAACCATATTATTAACGAATAAAGATCATAGAGATTAGTATAACCTAGTTCTAGATGCCATGATTAATAATGGCTTAGGTAAGATAGGTATTACACGACTTAGAACGACCCAAGCTCTCTAGGTAGGAAATTGATAATCTTATTTGTATTTAGTGAATAATACATTTTTTTTTGTGATCTGGGGTTGATAGATATTGCATGGAGTATGATTCATTGGTTCATGGGTAGTCGGGTAGATTTTGGTACTGCAGTCTCAGCACAGGTTGGACAAAACTTCAGGCAAGTATACATCGCCGAATCGTACAGTTTATTCATGCATTTTCTATATTGGTATTCTTTTCATTCTTACTTGATTACATGTTTCTCACGTTTATGTCATTATTGTTTCCTTATTTTACGTGCACGTTGTCACTACCACAATTCTAGATAGGGTTATTTTTGTCAATTTATAATATTTATATTTCATGAGTAGTTATTTAAATTAATAATTGTGAAGGTTTCATTCATTGTTGGTTTAGCCTATTTATTTGAACCTTGACTTGTAGACCCAAATAGACTAGATATGACCATTTGAGCCTACAACCTAGGGTGAACACAACTAGCCTCATTTAAGTCATGTTAAACTTAGTTTTAGACTAGAGATTAATCCCACACTTAGAGCACAATTAACCCCTCATTTAAAGAAGTGTTCATGATGACTTGAAAGGGTAAAATAGACATTTTAGAAGGGGTTTAGGGCTTCCATACATGGCTGGTCATTAAGAGCATTTAAACCTTCTTCTTCATCCTTTAGAAGCCTCCACAAACCCTAAAAGAAACCCTCTTCAAACCCTTTCCAATTCCATTCATTCATACCATCAAAACTCTCCCAAATTCTTCCAAAGACCTTCCCAAACCTTCATCCTATAAGGCTAGAAGCTTGGAGAATAAGGAGCTCGTGGGAAGGAGTCCAAAGGAGGGAGAGATTGTGTTAAACTTGACACAAGAACATCCCTAGAAGACTTCATTGGGAAAACAACCACCCAATAGGTAAAACCCTTATTATTTTGATAGTTTAAGCTCCATCTCCATGCATGACACAAGTAGGGACACTCACATTGGTTAGGGATATCCACGGAGAGATGCGCAAGGCTCTAAACCTAATTTTGGTATATTTTATTTGGGGTTTTTGTGCCATCCTTGGAGAAATCCGAGAAGAGTCCCCCAAGGGTTTGTTAAAATGACAAAGTGGTCATTTTTGTCTTGATTTTCAGTTTTGAGTATAGGGTTGGCTTTAGTTTTCATTGGATAGGTATCCTAAGTAATTTCTAAGTTTGTTCACCAAGTATATACATATATATATATATATATATATATATATTCATGTGTTATGATTACGATATCTATATGTTATGGGTTTTGAGTTGGGACACTGTTTGAGTGGTCTGTGATTGGTATTTTGTTTAGATTAGTGTATGGGTATCATGGTCAGTGAGCGCTTGATGTTCACTGTCAAAGTGAACTGTGGTGTTGCTTGGGACAGTGGGGGTTTTGTGTGCACTGTCACTGTGACAGTGTGAGATGGGGGTCGGGTCAAGGGCCAGTTTGAGTTCAGTGTTCTGTCATTAGTTTTTGGCATGGCCAACTGTCATGAAGACAGGGCATGCCTATGGGTATCAGACCAGTTGAGAGTGAGGACTGAGTTAACACTCAGTTGGGTCAGGAATTGGCTATATTGGCTTTAGACTTTTGGCCAGTAGCCTATATCATTTTGGCCATCGGCCTAAGAAACTAAGTGTAGTGTCCATGTGTCAGTGTTATGTGTGTGTGTCAAGAGCTGGGTTAGTATTCAGATTGTAGATGTACAGTAGGCAGGCCACCTTAGGCCAATGCCAATTGACTGCAGGACCAAGAGGGGGGTCCCTGCAAGTAGCAGCAGAGTGGGGGGCTCGGGCTTGGCTTTGGCCACAGAACAGTGGCAGCAGGAATGCCATGGCTTAGGCATTTGGCCTTGGCCTAAGAGCATGCCATTAGTTCAGTGGTAGGGAGCTTAGACTTGGGTTGTTTTAGCATCAGAGGGGATTTTGGCCACTGCCTACAGTAGCAGTAGGGAATCCTTGGCCTTTTGGCCTGTGTATTAGTGTTCAGTCAGTTAGGATATCCTAATAGTGTATCCTAGTATGTTAGTGTGTTAGTATGGGATAAGTGAGAGGGTAGTGTCTTGTGGCTAGTGATTTGAGTGTCCTTGTGTTAGTGTCCTGAGTGAGTAACGTGTCAGCTAGTGTATTAGTGTTTGTATCAGTGCAGTGAGGGAGTGAAATTCAGTGTTTTAATGTATCAGTGAGCAGGGCATTTGGAGATGTCAGTCCTATCTTAGTTCATGTGTGTGTGAGTGTTAAGTTAGTATCAGTTAGACTAGTGTTCAGTCTTTATTACTGTAAAGTGTATCAGTAATATGAGTGGGTGTGAGGAAATGTGAGTTAGAGATATGTGTGATAGTGAGTTAGTGATTATATCAGTTAGATACATATGTATTAGTTGGGTATCTTGGTATTAGAGAGTATATTTGTGTCAAGGGATGTATAGTGTTCAGATAAGTGGTGTGAGTGTGTGCTCGACTTGGGCAATTGGCTTGGCCATTAGGCCACCCTTGATAGCTTGATATGAAACCTTGGATCACATCTTTGGTTTTGAGTAGGGTTTTAGAGAGGGTGAACCAAGGTCTTGACCTTTTACCTACCAAAGTCAACTATAAGTCAAACTTGACCTAGATTGCATATCATGCACTAGAAAACCATGTCTAACACTATTAGATGTAGTGCACTATCCCGCTCAGTCAATCGGCAGAATCAAAATGCCAACGGCGTTTGGACCTAGCCTTACAACGGCTACTTGGAGACATCGCTCGGTCGAGGCGACCACTCGCTCAGGTGGGGTAGTTTCGGTGAACTTGCCTCATCTTTGCCTTCACATAATAAAATGCATGTTTTCAACTTGCACAAGTAGGCTTAACAATAAAAGAGATGAATCCACATAGCTAAAGGGAATAATCCCGACGGGTCGAATGGAGTTAGAATATGGAAAGGTTCAACGGTCGGCTTAGAGTTGGTGCACGGCATGCTTTGAAAATGACACTCGGTCCTTCGTCCCGTGGCTTGGGAGAAGGAAAGTTGGTTGAGTAGGCAAAGTCATGAATCGTAGCCTAAGTCATAGGCGTCGCCCGCATGAAAGCTTCATAAAGCATGCACGGTCCCATCGTCTAAGGCTTGGCATAGCCTTGACCCGTCGTATAAGTTAAGTTGTGTCGCACGGCTGCTGGCATAAGTCTAGGCGCCCAAATGACTTGGTCGTTCAGAAGTCGAACGCATGCGCGGTACGTTTCCGCAATACGAGGCTTCACGCAGCCTTTGCTCGTCGAGTCGTTGTGCGTTTAAGTCAGGCAAGTTATGTTAGGCTATCGGAGTGGTAGCAAGCACGGTCCTATGAGTTCTACGGTTGGGTATAACCACTTAGTCTTACGGTCTCAAGGCCCGTCGACTTGGGTATGAGTGTCGTGTAGAGCACGATTGGCTTAAGGCATGATTCACGGACTTAGTGTTTAAGGCATGAACCACGGTTGATTTAATGAGTTTTGGATGAAGGACTAGCGAACAAGCATTGAGTTGAATGAAATGATATGGTAACACGGAGAAGGCTCGTGGCCGTGGGTCGTCGAGGGATCTCAAGGAGCATCAACGGAGAAGGCTCGCGGCCGTGGGACGTCGAGGGATCTCAAAGAGCATCAACGGAGAAGGCTCGCGGCCGTGGGTCATCGAGGGATCTCAAAGATAGAAGTCTTGATATTGGTTTGAAAGAGAAGGTAATATTGGAAGAGGATGACTGTGTGAGACGTCAGTTTGTGTCGAGTCTTGCATGGTCATTGGACAACTTGTCGACAAGGTAGAGTTTTCACGCGCGACAACCCTGGGCGCCGAGGGACCGCGTCGTTCCGGAGGGAAACACGGTATAGCCGTAGCTGGACGAACCGTTCGGGTTATTCAGAAACTTTCTTCGGGGCTAGTTACTTGCGATGAAAGGGTCTTCGAATAACAAGGCTATAATTCCACGATAGCTTGTGGTGTTAGTGACCAATTCATATAGATGGGTCGGCACGAGCGACAATCCGCGTGTGTGCCTTTGGATTTAGTCTAGTTGAATGTGTGTATGGTTGGAACACAAGTGTTTGGGCCTATGAATGGCTACAACATAGGCGACGTGCTTCGGCATGGGATGCGGCGTTGGGTCTTAAGTTGTTGGCATATAAGTTGCATAAGTTGGTTTGAGTTGTCTTGAGTTTAAGTCAGGAGGTGCCGCAAGGCAAAGTGGGTGGAGTGACACTTAGTTCACAAGTTGGATGGGTCAGTTGATGATTTAGTAGCGAAGGGCCGCGAGGCGGCAAGGGCCGCAAGGCGGCGATATGATTGAGTCTCATAGAGTTGCGAGGCGCGGCCTCAAGAAGGACTTACAGCACGGTCACACGGGATGGAGTCTTATCGCGTAGTTGTGTCTCTGATTTTCGGCCGTAAGGCAAATACGACTTGATAGGTTAACATTGTTGGCACGAGAAGGGTCTAGAGGCAAGGCATGAGTAAATATTGATGTTGCGAGCATGGGATGGGTTAAAGACACAAAATAGGCAAGGCGTCGGTCATAAAACTGATCCTAAGGCAAGACTAGAAAGACAATTGATAAGAAGGGACTATGTTGCACAAAGTAAATCAAATGTGTTGGATTTGTATGGGTGGGCGAGGAGCTCATTCTACCAGTACAGTTGAGTACTGACACCCATATAGTTTTTATGTGCAGGCACAGGTAGAAGCTCGTGGCACGGAGCTCGCTTGGATGCATCGAGGTACGGAATTCCTTGGTGATTCGAAGTGTGCGACCGCATAGAGTAAAGACTTATACGGGACATAATGTATGGACGTCGCCTTCCGAAGCTTTCGCTGGCTCAAGCAAATATACTTTGAGAGATGGGAGAGAGATGAGTGAACTTGTAATGTGAGTTTGAGTGAGCTTGAGAGACTTGTAATCTTGGCTTTGCACCCTATTGTAATCTATGTTCAATATCAATAAAGAGCTTCTTTTGAATAACTTGTGTTTGTTCTAAATTTCTGCTGCAATTATTCAAAGTCTCTGCTTGGGACTTCTGTGCGACGACCCCGTCGCAGCCGCTGGAATCGGTCGTTATGGAACCCGCCTTGCATGAGCGCAATCTAGGCTCGTGCGGCATCACGCCTTAGCGAGGACGATCGCTCCTATGGGAGCGGGGCATGACATAATGGTATCAGAGCACGGCTTTACGTCCTTGGACTATCGATTGAATTCTTTAACTCGTTGTTTCCGCAACTCTATTGCTTCTGCAAGTTGATATTGTTGGTGCGCTCTCTCTCAATTGTCCCACAGGATGTCCATATAATAAGTCTAACTATTTTACAAAACATAAGAGAATAGTTTTTGATAAAACAAAAAGATGGTTCGCGTAAGCACGATTGGCTAAGTCGGGCTGGGCATATACACCAAAGTTGCGTCGACCTTAGAAAAGTCGAGTACGGGATTCAAATTGTGTCGGACGAGAATGAGTTGAACTCGATTGAGTTAATTGAGATGACTATCGATAGGGGTGCTATCAAACGGCGATATCGTCGGTGCGATATAGATGAGGGTGCTTAGAAATTGAGGAATGGTTCAAACAAAAAATTTAAAGAAGTGGATTTTGATTCGAATGATAAGTTGAGGATTTGTTGAATGACTTCATCCCTGAGTGGTGTATGCGATAGCCTCAGGGATGTCGATCGATTGATTGAGAAATTGATGTTGTGAATTATTCGAGGGATAAGGATCGAACTTGAACTTGAATGTCGAGGAGATTATCCAGTCGGACGATAGCATCATTCATATGACTCAGAATTCGTTACAAACGAAGATCGTCGAGTTATGTATATCATCGATGGTATTGAGGCGTATCAAAGATGATATGCGATAACTCGGGGGTACACTGACTCGCCAAATGATGATCGTACAAGTGTTATTGTTCGGTTGGATGGAATACTTAGGATTTTGATCGAGATGAATGTTAGATAAAATGATTATATTTTGATGGTTACGCGGATAACCATAACGTCGATAATCTTATCTTGTGAGCGCAACTCTAGCCTCACACATACGTTGTACCAGATTTGGGACGATCGTTCGAGTGTTGACATGGTGATTCATGTCGCGGGAATGATTGAACTCAGAGGATCAGGATGCGGCAACTTTGATTGTCTTGACTTGTCGGTTTGATGCGAAGGAGAATTTGAGGATGTTTAGGACTTGCGATTGATGAATGAATGAAACTTGAGGATTGAGTAGGTCCGATTCGTGCATCGAGAATAAATTAGTCTGGACACAAAACAAGAGTTACGTCCGTGAGAATGATTATCTCGCGGGAGCGTGCATGGTGATTCATGCCACCGTGGATAATCTGACTCGCGTGAGATCGGGGCACAACATATTATTAATCGGACGACCTTGTGATCGATTACGTGAATTGGAAGGAACGACTTAGGGAGTATAAAATGTGAATTATGGTTTAGCGATGAATTGTGTCGTAGCGTGCTTGACTTGGAAGGATTGATAGGCAGATTTGTCGGACGTATTTGAAAGGATAGACTATACAAGATGATTTATTGAACGAGCGATATGACGTCGAGTATTGGTTGAACGTGAGTTATAGTAGGATGGCTTTGCTGAATGACTCGGACCCCGTACGACAAATGTTGGGATGTGTATAGAAAATCGATGCTCGATGTTTAGAAATCAGAGTGATGCGAGCTTGGGTAGAAAACCCTGTACTATCAACTTGGTTTGACCTTAGGATGTGGTCAGTGTTGATATTGTTGTTTGGAAACTGTGACTCCAATACTGACAATTGACTTTAGCCTAAAGAGATTGCTAGCTGCTAGGCGAGATGTCCATGTTGCGAGAGTTAACATCGGTAAAATTGATTTTAAAGGATTGAGTGGATGGATCGATAGATGCATTGGATTCACTATCACAAGGCTTGGTTGAAATGCATGTATTTTGGGGACGCCTAGAATATGTGCACGATCCAACTAAGTGATATGTTGAATCAAGAGAGACTTAAGAAATGGAAAAGTGTCGAATTTTGAAATTGTATTGAAGGAAAGATCGAGGGTAGCACGAGCGTGGCTCGGATTGAGGAAACGCATAGGCGTAGTGTGTGCGAGAGTTCTTAAATGTTGAGTAAAGTGATAAGTCGATAAGTGTACTCAGTTAGTTTTGAGGATAAACTTTTTGAGTGGTGTATGATGTAGTGCCCTGTCCCGCTCAGTCAATCGGCAGAATCAAAATGCCAACGGCGTTTGGACCTAGCCTTGCAACGGCTACTTGGAGACATCGCTCGGTCGAGGCGACCACTCGCTCAGGTGGGGTTTCGGTGAACTTACCTCATCTTTGCCTTCACATAATAAAATGCATGTTTTCAACTTGCACAAGTAGGCTTAATAATAAAGAGATGAATCCACATAGGTAAAGGGAATCCCGACTGGTCGAATGGAGTTAGAATATGGAAAGGTCCAACGGTCGGCTTAGAGTTGGTGTACGGCATGCTTTGAAAATGATACTCGGTCCTTCGTCCTGTGGCTTGGGAGAAGGAAAGTTGGTTGAGTAGGCAAAGTCATGAATCGTAGCCTAAGTCATAGGCGCCCATATAATACTTCATAAAGCATGTACGGTCCCATTGTCTAAGGCTTGGCATAGTCTTGACCCGCCCTATGAGTTAAGTTGCGTCGTACGGCTGCTGGCGTAAGTCTAGGCGCCCAAATGACTTGTCGTTCAGAAGTCGAACGCATGCGCGGCACATTTCTGCAATATGAGCTTGACGCAGCCTTTGCTCGTCGAGTCATTGTGCGTTTAAGTCAGGCAAGTTATGTTAGGCTATCGGAGTGGTAGCAAGCACGGTCCTATGAGTTCTACGGTTAGGTATAACCACTTAGTCTTACAGTCTCAAGGCCCCGTCGACTTGGGTAGGAGTTCGTGTAGAGCACGTTGGCTTAAGGCACGATGCACGGACTTAGTGTTTAAGGCATGAACTACGGTTGATTTAATGGGTTTTGGAGGAAGACTATCGAACAGCATTGAGTTGAACGAAATGATATGGTAACAGAGAAGGCTCGCGGCCGTGGGTCATCGAGGGATCTCAAGGAGCATCAACGGAGAAGGCTCGACGTGGGTCGTCGAGGGATCTCAAAGAGCATCAACGGAGAAGGCTCGCGGCCGTAGGCCGTCAAGGGATCAAAAGGATAGAAGTCTTGATATTGATTTGAAAGTGAAGGTAACATTGGAAGAGGATGACTGTGTGAGATGTCAGTTTGTGTCGAGTCTTGCATGGTCATTAGACAACTTATCGACAAGGTAGAGTCTCCACGTGCGACAACCCTGGGCGTCGAGGGACCGCGTCGTTCCGGAGGGAACACGTTATAGCCGTAGCTGGACGAACCGCTCGGGTTATTCGGAAACTTTCTTCGGGGCTAGCTACTTGCGATGAAAGGGTCTTCGAATAACAAGGCTATAAGTCCACGATAGCTTGTGGTGTTAGTGACCAATTCATATAGATGGGTCGGCACGAGCGACAATCCGCATGTGTGCCTTTGGATTTAGTCTAGTTGAATGTGTGTTGGTTGGAACACAAGTTTCGGCCTAAGAATGGCTACAACATAGGCGACGTGCTTCGGCATGGGATGCGACATCGGGTCTTAAGTTGTTGGCATATAAGTTGCATAAGTTGGTTTGAGTGTCTTGAGTTTAAGTCAGGAGGTGCCGCAAGGCAAAGTGGGTCGAGTGACACTTAGTTCACAAGTTGGATGGGTCAGTTGATGATTTAGTAG
>JANAVB010036828.1:0-43326 GCA_029216955.1 Iris pallida
TTCCTATGTGCAACAATTTTTTTCCAAAGTCACAATGGGTTGGAGATGCTCTTAGGCAACTCGAAAATGTTTGGTTGCAATATATTCTAGTATCCCATTGGTGTAATGGTTAAGAACCGAGTACATTTACTATGCAGATCGATGCATCTTTACTTCACCATGCGTGTTTGTTTTGTTTTTTCCAGAACCCTGCTCGACAATAAATTTTCACTCTGCCAAACACATTTTTTTCCTTAAAATAAAAGATAAACCGTCTAAAAGTCCCAATTTCCAACAGAAAATAAATAAATAAATGGATACATGCGGAACACGTTTCCTGACGCAATCCTCACAAAGCCCTTGGTGGGAAGGCCAGACATACCTAACCACTGGAAATCTGCCACGTGTCCCTCCTGGGCCCAACCTTTTGGTTCCTATATGAATATGATCCTCATAAATGTCAATTGTCATCAGTGAGTAGCAGAAGCTGCAGAGAGAGAGAGGAGCTTCGATCTCTTCCGCCGCCATGGAAGCCGCATCCCAGCTCATCTCCTCCGGAATCGCGCCTCTCCGGCGATCGACGACGACGTCGGATCAGAGGAGGCTCCGCCGTCGATTTCCGGCATCGCCGGCGGCGTTCCGGAGATCGGCCGTGGTTTCCGTCGCCACAGAGCCGAAGCCTGGAGATTCAGGCACCTCTTCCGCCACACCCTTGCCAAAATCCTCCAACGGAGCCGCTACAGTAAGAAATCACATCAAATCATTTTTTTTTTTTTTTTGGAAATATTTAGTAATATGGACTCACATGATAGTTGAAATTAGGTTTTGGTCTCCAAAATGTTTAGTGTTTCGGTCTTAAAATTACCGTTCACTTGCGTATATGAACAGTGATTTTAAGTTCGAAATTCTAACGTCGGACATTTATTTTTTAGATCCAAATCCTAATATCAACTAAATAACCCTTTTTTCAGTATTAACTACCGAATCCCTCCATAATTTATTATTAGTTCAGTCATGGGAAAATACACTTTTGTCACTTGCTGTTGCATGTAACAATTTTCTTTTTTGTCAATATTTGGTTGTCTGTAAATATTGTTGCAATATTTACAAAATCCAGTTTTTGGAACTATGTATTTTGGGTGCTTAGTTACAGGTGCGAACCCACTATAGGTCGGTAGGCATTACGCTCCCGCACGAGTTCTCGGTACCCTTCCAAATAATAGTTAGTAAACTGATGAGTTTTTATGTAGGAGGTTTTGAATTTAATTCGCACCGGTATAATCTTTGTTGCAAGAGTACGGACACGGATAAGGACACTGTACAGTTATGTACAGTGCAATCATCTATAGTGGTTAAATTTCAGAAAACAGATATGTGTATGGACACAATAAAATGACCATTTTGTCGTGTCCGTGCACAGTGGCGTAGCCACATGGAGCCGGGGTGTATATAGTTGGATCTGGATATTTTATCGTGTCCGTGTGCAGTTGGCCCCCCTCAAATTTTGAGTTTTTGTTTATATTTATTTTGAAGTGTATATATATATATATATATATATATATATATATATATATATATATATATATATATATATATATTGGGAAAAAGGGTAAATTTTATTCCAAAATAAACTCATACAATCTTACAGTCATCAATAGTCTTCCACCCATTTAGGGTGCCATAGCAGTTACACCAAATTCTATATTATGAAAGATGTCTATAGGAGGGGTGGTTAGCCCCTCGAAAATGCGTCGATTCCGTTCCCTCCAGATATACCAGACGGAGGCTGCAAGCCGTAATCTGGCAGTCTTGAACCATACCTGCCCCCTCCCTCTGCGGTCTCGGATTCCGGTGATCATGGCTCTAATTCCTCTGCCTGTGTCACATCCTCCCATGGCTCTGCGGCACTGCTCAGTCCAGATATACCAGGACACTTCACACTCAAAGAACAAGTGTCTCATAGATTCATTGTCCACTTCACACAATATACACTTCGGGTTGGGGACTTGGATCCCAAAGGAGATGTCTGTCCCTCGTCAGCAGTCGACCAAGCAGCAACCGGTAGACACACAACTGTATCTTGCGGGGCAGCCTCTTGCGCCATATGAAGTCATAATTCGCGTTAACAGGATATGTTCTTCGCACTAGGTTGTAGCAGCTATTGAAACTGAACTCCCTAGTGCCTCCAGTAGCTCCCGACGGATACCAGGTCCAACTATCTGCCGGCTGACTCGGATCAATACTAACCGCACGAATAGCCTCTCCAAGCTCCAAGGTATGTCGGTAGACCTCAGGTCTCCACACTCCATTTCTGATAACATGCTGGCAAGTCAACTCCCTACCCGTCTCCCTGTGTGTCCGGTCGTCCAATATCTCAATCAGAGATTGACGCTCTAACCATGGATCCCGCCAGAGGTCAGTCCCCGCTCTATTACTCAGAATCCTCCGGATGGATGATTTGAGTACAGCTCTGTAACACATAATATACTTGAAAGTGACAGAGTGGTTGTTGTTGAGGGAGCAGGTCCAGAAGTTGCCCCTCTTCACATACCGACTGGACATCCAATCAGCCCATAACGACCCACCTTTGAAGAACCTTCATGCCAGCTTCAGACCAGAGGCCTCCCTGACAGGCAACATGGGTCTAAGCCCAATCCCTCCCTTCTCCCGAGGGCGGCAGAGCTGTTTCCAAGAGATCGCATGTATGTCCCCTCTCCAGATGAAGTTGGCACAAATGTTCTCTACTTTCCGGATGGTGACAACAGGGACAAGGATAGATTGGAGTCAGAAAAGTGCCAATGCCGAGATGACCGATCTAACTAGCTCAATGCGCCTACCAAACGACAGGCCAGCCGCCTGCCACCCTTCGACCCTCCTCTGAGCATACTCCACCAGACTGTGACAATCTAGATCCCACGCATAATTGACTGTCAGAGGCACTCCTAGATATTTTACCGGAAGATTGTCTCTATCAACGTCCAGGACTTCCGTGCGTTCCTCCTTCAGTGTATAAGAGGAGCTGAAGTAGACACGGCTCTTCTCGCGGTTCAGTTGAAGTCCGGAGAGTTGTTCGAATTCTAACATAATCCTAGAGATCGTGGTCATTCCTTCCATGGAGGGCTGGAGGAAGACCAGGAGGTCGTCAGCATAAATGAGGTGAGTAACAGGGGGCTCGATCCTCTTGAACAACGGGACCAGTCGCCCACTGTGAACCACCATATCCATCAAGCAGGTGAAGTACTTCATAATAAGTGTGAACAGGTAAGGAGACAGGGGGTCACCTTGCCGGAGTCCTTTGTTGCTGGGAAGAACCCATACAGAGTACCCTGGATGAGGACAGAGAAGGTAGGAGTCGAGATGCACTCCTTAATCCTTGCTACCCACTGTTCATCGAATCCCATGGCTAATATCAGGTGACACAAGAAGTTCTTATTGACTATGTCATAGGCCTTCCTCAGATCCAGTTTTACACCTTCTTCCCTCCTGGTTTATTGAACCATCTTACCATCTCATGCGCCAGAAGGTTGTGCTCTGCAATCGATGTCCCCTTGATGAAAGCCGTCTAGTTCAGAGAGACTAGATCCTGCATAATCTCCTCCATGTGTCGACATATAAGGTGCGTAATTATTTTGTAAAGATAATTACAGCACGTATAGGTCGAAAGTTCGCCAGCGAGGTCTCTCCTTCTTTCTTTGGCACTAGGGTCAGGAAAGTATGGTTAAGCTCCTTCAGCAACTTTTCCTTCGTAAAGAACTCCTGGACCGCCTCAAGCACCGGTATCTTCAGGGCATCCCAGTGGCGTTTGTAGAACTCACTGCTAAATCCATCCGGCCCCGGGGCCTTATTGGGATCTGCCTTCATGATAATAGCCTCCACAAATCGGCGCGAGTAACTGGCTATTCACAAAGGGCGTCACCAGCTTCTTGGTAATGATATCCGAAAACACTATAGTCAGACTGAAAATATAACTCTGAGTAGTACCTGACAGCTTCTCCTTGGATCTCCGACGGCTCTCTAACCAGTTTACCCTCACCATCAAGCAGGTGGGAGAGACTGTTCCTGTGCTGTCTGGTCCGGATCACATCGTAGAAGAACTTGGAGCAACGGTCGCCCTCCTTGAGCCAGGAGCATTTAGCACGTTGGGTCGCACTAATCTCTTTCTGCAGCCGGAGGATGTTGACTTCCCCAATCATTTCCTTCTCCCGTGCTGCTAAGGGCCCGTTCAGAATATCAGATTGCGTGGAGTTCTGGATGACCCTGAGTTCCACCTCCTTGTCTTCTAGGGAAGGCTTGGGCAGACACTTCACACAACTCCGAATAGCCTTCTTCGTGCGCTTGAGGATGTGGACCATGCGGTAGTGTGTCGTGTCCCCTGCTGGATAAGAAGACCCTCTGCAACAGCCTCCAAGTAACCTCCAGAAAGAACCCAGCTGTTGTTATAGCGGAAAAGTTGCGACTTCCAGGTAGGCCGTTCTGTGAAGCCGACCCTGATAGGAGAATGATCGCTCGTCCCAGCAGCCAGGCCCTTTGCCACAGAGTTAGGGAAGCGACGAAACTGCTCCCTATTACCTAGAGCTCTGTCCAGCTGACAAGCAACTCTGTTGTTGATAGATTTGTTATGCCAAGTCCAGATGTGCCCAGTTCGTTCCAAGTCCTGTATGCCCGACTGAAGAAGATACCTCTGGAAATTATACAGGATCTGATCTGGAACAGGTTTGCCTCCCACCTTCTCCCTTCTGTGAAGGAGGGCGTTGAAATCACCCATCAAGAGCAGAGGGAGGTGCAAAGAGTCAGCAGTAGAAGCCACTTTGGCTATATCCCTCCAAAGGTCCTCCCGACGCCGCCTGTCGTTGTGGCCATAAACCGCCCCCAGCAAGAACCGTAAACCACCCTTATTAGAGAATGAAATAGCAATCAGCTGCTCCGATATCAGGACCAGATCTCCGTCCCAGCTGTTGCTATGCCATCTAACCCATATCCTAGTCATGTCGCATATCGCAAAGTTGTAAAGCTGGACCCAGTTGGGGGGAGTCCGGCGCGAAAGCGTCCTCTCCCCTTTGATATTGGTTTCCAGAAGCACTGAAATGTCACAGTTCTCTCTTCGTAAGACCTCACTAATCTCTCTAACGCCGTAAGGAGCATGATCCTCTGACGTTCCAGGTGATTACCGCTATTAATTATTAAGAGGTTGGGCCTCCTGAAATCCATCTGGACCAGTACCCGTAGATGGTACTACGTCCGTCGCCGCCATGTCCTCCTCCAAGCCAGGAGTAGTAGTATGCTGGTTCGCTGTTTGGGTGAGCATCAGGGCCCAAGCCGGGTTGTCCACACAAAGCGACTCTCTGTAGCCAGGCATACCGTCTTCCTCCCGAGGGTGCCCGTCGCGTAGAGGGCCAACATGTCTCTTCCTGCTATAAAGTCTCTCCTCGGATACACTGCCATATCTCCGATGCTCTCGTCCCGACGCCGTCATGTCTTTGGTAACCATACTCCACTGTGAGAAAGTAACCATAGCCCTACTGAGGTGGACCGGCTGAGATGAGATAATCAGGCTCCTGATATCCTCCATCTGCCGGTCCCCCTCCTGCAGGCCCCCCTCTACCCTCTCATTCCCTCTAGCAGTCTCTATCACCCGAGATGTCCCAGGTTCCTCAGCTATCTCTGGGGGAATCACCGTCCTCTATCCTCCAGTAGGGCAAGTGCTGGAGAGGTGCCGGAAACAAGCACAGTGGGAACAGGCATGTGGCACCCATTCATACTCAACTTTCTAGGTAAGAACCTCTCCAGACGGAACCTTATACTCCAATAGGCTCGGGAGCTCTCCATCGGCCATGATCTCTACGAACATCCGAGCATACATAAGCCTCGACCGAAAGGATGTAGCATCGTCAACCTTGATCGGGTTGCCCACCAGGCTAGCAAGCCTTATGAGCAGGGGATGCTCCAATATCTAACTGGAACGCGGGAAGCGGATCCAAACAGGGATAGCATTTAGGACGTCCTTCTCACAACGTAACTCCGGGGTCCACTCTTTCAGTATAATCAGTCTTCCATCAAACGTCTATGGCCCTCCTTGTGTAATTCTGACGACGTCTTCCGCTAGGCCAAACTTCACATAATAGAAGCCATTCTCCCTCGCAAATACCTCCATGCTTTCTTTTGGCTGCCAAACACGTGTCGCATATGCCCGAATCTTCCCATAGAAAGGCTTGTTCTCCAGCACATATAGGACCAACATGTTTTTCCAAAAAGCTGTCACCTCCGCTATCTCCTCCGCAGAGAACGAGGCTCGAAAGCTACTCCCCACCTTCTTTGGTTGTACGTACGACATTGAAGAAGGGCATTTGGGTCCTATCGGCTTGCAAATGTCTGCCCAAGACTTCCCCACAGGGCGGGTAGATGTCCCCGAATGCCATTGGCTGCCACTAGGTGGGGGGTACCCTAGTCCAAGGCCTCCCGTGTCAGAAGCACTCCATTTTCCTTTCTCCGCCGCCGTCACTTTGGGACGCCACCCCATCGTTTTACCACCAGCATTGATCCCGAGCGTGGAGGGCCACCTAGGCCTTAAGATTTCTCGTCTCCGAACCTGCACCCGGCCTCCTGTCTGAGGCAAACACGCCTTAGTTTGCATCTGGCCTCTACTCATATCTTGACGTGAACCGCCATCCTTACCCACACTTCTACCACTACGACGTCTCATAACCGTCGTCCATCCGCCATTCTTCATCTGTCTACCCTGAGATCCACGCAAGGATCCAGATTGGAAAGTCGGCGATCCCGTCAGATCTAGGAGCCAACTGTCATTGTGACCATTGCCTGTCGTCGCCGTCGAACCCTCCGGGGCGTTACCGCGCGGGGGGGGACCAACGCACCACCCATCGATGAGCCTCCAACGGCCGACCTGCTCCCTGTCGACCCGCTGCTGCCGGAGCCGCCTCCTCCATCGCCGGTGCCAGCGCGGTCTCTGGCCAGACCGCCGCCCCCGCCACCGCCACCTCTGCGTGTGCCGCCACTACCGACGCCTGCGCCCACGCCGCCTCCGCTCTGGCCTAGGGTTTTTCCATACTTTCCGTGCCCACCCCCCGCGTCGCTGCCACCAGCGCCTATGCCTCATGCCGTCGCGCCACCTATGGCCGGCCCGCCCCGCCGTCGCTGGACGCGCCGCCTGTAACACCGGGGTCCCACGTGAGGGACCCCTAGGGTTAGTCGCCCTGTAGTTCGCTCCAGAGGAATATGGTGACCAGGGGTATGACTACCCTTGGTAGCAGTCAGGATGGTATGGAGGTTCCTGTGGTGGAGAAGGTATATTGCAGGAAGAGACATGCACCTTCTCCGCGGGAAGATGATCAGATCGAGGCCAACCCGGATTGGACCTTTACACTCTCCAGAATTCAGGCTCACCTTACCCTCACCTCAGGGAGGGGGAGGATCTAGATTTGATGGACGAGGCACTTCCCTCGGGTGTCAGTCCAGGTGTTGTCCAAGGGGACCCCACATTAATTAATTAATGTCGGTCCTCGCTTGGAACATTCGTGGAGGGTGTTTTATTGGAAGATGGAAGGAGATTGGTGGAGTGCTGAAGCGTGAGACGTGTGACATCTCTATTCTACTTGAGACGAAGATTAGAGGGACGACGATGCTATCTCGCAGGACTCCTGCTAATTGGGCCCATATTCATAACCTAGATCTTTGTGATATGGCAAGGATCTGTGTTCGGTGGAACATGGATAGTTGGGAGGGGGATCAGGTTCTGAAGACTGAGCAACTTATTGGCATCTCATTTGTAAATAAAGGAGGATTCCGCTTCATCCTGGGTACGGTCTATGGACACAATGATAGGCGGCTTCGTGAGACCCTGTGGGAGGACATTGTGCGTATAGGACGTATGGCGGAGCATCTGCATCTTCCTTTGCTACTTATGGGGGACTTCAATGCCATGCTGCACCGGCATGAGAAGGTAGGGGGCCGTCCGGTGCCTGACCATATCTTATACGACTTCCAGAGGTCTCCTCCTGTCGGGGTTGAGGGGGCTGGGCACATATGGACCTGGCACAATAAGGCGGTCCACAACAGGATTGCCTGTCAACTTGATAGGGCTCTAGGAAACAGTGAATGGTTTCGCTGGTTCCCTAATTCTGTGGCGGAGGGGCTTGCGGCAGGGATCGGTGACCACTCCCCTATCCGGGTAAGCTTCTCGGTGATGCCCACTTGGAAGGCTCGGCCGTTTCGGTACAACAATAGCTGGTACCTATCTGCTGGTTATGAGGAGGTGGTTATGGGGGGTTGCAACACTCTCCGGAGGGCACGGCTCAAGTTCCCATGGTTCACAAACTCAAACATGCTAAGAAGGCCATTCGGAACTGGGTGAAGACGATGCCGCGGTCTTCCCTGGAGATAAGGAGGCCGAGCTACGGGAGGTTCAGGGAGCTTTACAAGCAGATATGTTGAGCGAGGAGTTGGCGACTAGGGAGAAGGACCTGATTTCGGAGGTCAACATCCTGAGGCTCCAGCAGGAGATCAGTGCGGCTCAGAGGGCCAAGTGTTCCTGGCTCAAGGATGGGGACCGGTGCACTAGGTTCTTCTACGATGTGATCCGGATCAGACAGCACTGGAACAGCATACCCAGGCTTCTCAATGGCGAGGGCAGGCTTGTCGGCGACACGGTGGGGATTCAAGAGGAGGTAGTCAGGTTTTATTCAGACTTGTATCAGCAGACTGATTATCCCACCTTGTTTCCTGAGCTTGTCACGAAGAGGCTGGTGACATCTTATGGGAATAGCTTATTGTTGGCCCCTGTGAGATTGGAGGAGGTAGAGGCTATTGTGATGAATGCGGATCCCATTAAGGCTCCGGGACCGAACGGCTTCTCTAGTGGGTTCTTTAGGCGACACTGGGGTGTGCTTAAATACCCAGTTCTGGAGGCGGTACAGGAGTTTTTCTTGGAAGGGAAGTTGCTGAAGGAGTTGAACCACACTTTCCTGACCCTGGTCCCGAAAAAAGAGGGCGCGACATCCCTCGTCGACTTTCGGCCTATTGCTTGTTGTAATTATCTGTATAAGATAATTACCCACCTTATATGCCGGCGCATAGAGGAGATTATGCAGGGTCTGGTATCTCGGAATCAGACGGCTTTCATCAAGGGTCGCTCGATTGCTGAGCACAGTCTGCTTGTTCATGAGATAGTCAGATATTTCAACAAGCCAGGGGGATGAAGGCCTGTGTGAAGCTGGATCTGAGGAAAGCGTACGACACTGTCAACAGAGACTTCCTTTGCCACCTTATGCTAGTCATGGGGTTTGACGAGGTGTAGGTAGCGAGGGTGAGGGAATACATCTGCTCCCCCACTTTTTCGGTTCTCATCCAGGGTACTCCTTATGGTTTCTTCAGGAGCAACAGGGGACTTCGGCAGGGGGATCCCCTCTCCCCGTATCTGTTCACTCTGGTGATGGAGTATTTCACTTGTCTGATGGACCTGGCGGTGCATAGTAGGACGATTGTCCCTCTCTTCAGGCTGGTAAATCCGGTGGTGTCCTACTTGATTTATGCTGACGACCTCTTGGTGCTTCTTCAGCCTTCTATGCGAGGGATGCGTGCGCTTTCAGATATTATGGAGGAGTTTGGGCGGTTGTCTGGGCTTCAGCTGAATAGGGAGAAGAGCAGGATTTACTTCAGCTCGACTTGCTCGTTCAAGGAGGAAAGAGCTTTTGCGCTGGGAGTGGAGAAATGTGAGCTACCGGTTAAATATCTGGGGGTACCTTTGACGGTGAATTATGCTAGGGATCAAGATTGCCACAGCCTGGTGGAGTTTGTCCAAAGGAGAGTGGAAGGCTGGCAGGCAGCTGGACTATCTTTTGGG
Source organism: Iris pallida (assembly GCA_029216955.1). Lineage (NCBI taxonomy): Eukaryota > Viridiplantae > Streptophyta > Magnoliopsida > Asparagales > Iridaceae > Iris > Iris pallida. The sequence goes on from JANAVB010036828.1 coordinate 9,836, forward strand.
GGTCGCATTGAGCTAGTGAGGTCGGTCATCTCGGGCATTGCTATGTTCTGGTTGCAGTCGATAAAGATTCTGGTGGCCACCATCCGGAAGGTGGAGAGCATATGCGCCAATTTCATCTGGCGGGGAGGTATGCATGCGATAGCCTGGGAGCAACTCTGCCGACCTAGGGAGGAAGGAGGAGTGGGGTTGAGACCACTTCTTGCGGTTAGGGAGGCCTCTAGGGTGAAGATGGCTTGGCAGTTCATCAAAGGCGGCTCTCTTTGGGCAGATTGGATGGCTAGCAGATACTTGAGGCGGACTAATTTCTGGTCCTGTAGGATTGATAACAATTTCTCTGTTCCTTTTAAGGCTATTCTTAGATGCATATCGGTTCTTCAGTTCACTATATGTAGGATCATGAAAGATGGGGCTAACACCAATCTTTGGCTCGACCCGTGGATGGGTAATGGTTCCCTCTTGGAGACCTTGGGTGCACAGATGGACAGAGAGACGAGTAGAGGGCTGAAGTGCAATCTGATTATCAAGGATGAAATCTGGAGGCCTGAGGACTATCGGTACATTGCTCAGTTTGGAGAGGAGATTCGCCAGATCACCATTGATGCTAGCCAGCATGCAGATTCCTGGAGTTGGGCTGCTCCTAGGGCGGATGGTGGGGCAGGTCCCTTCCACTTCAAGAGTTGTTACAATCTGGTCAGGACCCCTCATGACAGGATTGCGGAGTTCGATTTTATCTGGGGAAAGGGGATTGCCCGAAAAATGCAGCTATGTGCATACAAGCTGCTGCTTGGCAGGTTGACGACGAGGGACAGGCTCATCAGGTTTGGGGTGCAGATCCCAGACCCGAAGTGCGTACTATGTTCAGCGGAGGCTGAATCTATTGGCCACCTATTCTTTGAGTGTCTGATGACTTGGCATATCTGGTCAGAGCAATGCACAAGGTCGCTGGGAGGTGTTGGTAGGGCTAGAGATATACGGGTGATCCTCACTTGGATTAGGGATCGCCGAGGTATGGAGCTTGGTTGGGCTAGGATGGCCAGAGTTCGACTTGCAGCATCAGTTTGGCACGTCTGGAGGGAGCGTAACAGACGTATATTTGAGGGGCTGATTATCCCTCCTGTTGGAATTCTAAATAATTTAGAATTCAATGTATATGTAATGGCCCCTTAATCGGGGTGGGAGAGATGTGAGATTGTGTACTGTAATACTTTTACTGAGCTTTGCGTGGAATAAAATTTACCCTTATTCCAAATATATATATATATATATATATATATATATATATATATATATTATGAAACAAAATCCTAAAAGTCTAAGGAAACTTCTAAATATGTTGTTATAAGATTTACCTTAGTAGAACATAAAACAAAAAGAGTATTAGTAAAGAAGTATATACATCACTAAAAAAATGATGTTCATAAGATATATTTCTATATTGACAACTCTCAACAAATTATCACCACCTTTTATATATATAATGTTTTTTTTATTACACTTCTATATATATAATGTGAATGCCTCCTAACTCACTCACAAAGAAAAAGATGTCGTTAGGGATAGCAATTTTTTCGAAATTCTCCGACGGAGACCCCTTTTTTCGGGGATGTGTTTGGAAATTTAAAATGAGGACGTGGATGGGGATGTGGACACATACATGTGCCGAACTGAACGGGCCGGACGGCGCCGACGGCACGCACGTGTGGCCCACAAGATTAGTCCACAACAACTCACTTGAGTAAGTGGGAGAAACTAATATAAAGACGAGTATGAGAACTCCTAGTCAACGTGGGACTAAAAAGGAGAATTTGATTTTTTTCAATGAGAAAAATATAATAAAGATATGATATTTTTGAAACTATAAATGTATTTATTGTAAAAAATTTAACAGCAAGTGCCTTGCCCCCTAGACGAAAATTCTAGCTATGCCACTGTCCGTGCAACATAGTTTATAATATTCTTTTACAAATCCTATACAATGTCCCCTTATATTTTAAGTTAATTTATTTTTGTTCTGCTGGGAAAAGTTTCTGTGTCCTTCACTAGCGGTTGCAACTTTTGTTGCTGTAAAAGTTTGATTTGGGGTATACGATATTGAATGAAGAGGGTTGAGCAATTGCTGCAAGAGGTAGGTGTTGCTGTGATGTAGCGTGGATTCCAATTCCGAATTTTTTAGGATTTTTTTTACCGTTATCTTTTTATAGAGTTGTTAAGAGTTCTATTTCTTTTAGGACTTATTTTGACTCCATCTTTTATTAGGATATGTTTTATCTTTATTTTATTAGGATTAGGTTGTCACAAAATTCCTATAAATATGTACCTTCTGTATGCAATTGAAAACAACTTTTAATCAATAAAATTTTTCTTTAAGTTCTGAGATTTGTTCTCTCATTTTCTTGGTCGTAGACTCGATTGTTTCGTGGATTCGGAAGTCCCTCGCTTGAGCTTTTCGAGCAACCTTCCTACGGACCCCTCATAAGGCTGTTTGTCGGAGTTTTTGCAGCACCGCTTCGCTCTCAAGCAACGGTGGTCCAGTTATCATCATCACCTAACGACTTGGCCATTGCCAAGCATGAAGGTAAGCCCGTTCCGCTATCATGCTGTGTCAAGTGGTATCAGAGCCCTACAGATCGAGGATTCTAATTTTTTGGGAATCTTTCTTTTTCAAAACAACAATGGCAAAACTAGTAACGCGTGAGGAGTTTGAACAGCCACTGTATATCGTCAGGCGGCTATTGCTAGCCCCAAAGATTGAAGAACTACCGCAGCGCCACAGTGTCTTTCGAACCCGATGCAAGGGTAAAGACAAATTATGCGACATCATCATCATTGATAATGGGTGCACATAGAACATTGTTTCAAGAGCAATGGTAGAGAAGATGAGACTGGCTAAAGAAGCACATCCGACTCCATATAAGATTGGTTGGATTCAACAAGACCACAACATGGTCGTCTCTGAAGTTGTCGCATATCCTTCTCCATCGGAAAGACCTACAAAGATGAAGTCACATTCGATATTGTCGACATGGAATATTGCTACATCATCCTCGGTCGGCCTTGGCAATTTGACAAAAAAGTCACGTACTTGGGAAGAGAACACATATTCCTTCCTTCAAGATGGGCGACGTCTCACTCTCCTTCCATTAGCACCAGATGATATTCCTAAGACCAGTCCACAACCACAAAAGGGGCTCGATCATTTTCACAACAATTGTTTCCTCAGAGCACCAGTTGCCATTGTTAACTATGAAGACGACAAGATTGGGAAGAACATATCAAAGTCGGATGAACCCCCTTGCAGATGCTGAACTAAATTCTTCAACCCCTCAATAAGAGATGAAGTTGCCGATTTCTAATCAAGAAACAAAACTAATTGAAGAGAAGGACATGATAATCTTCAGTGAAATCATTGCGGATTCTACAGAGATGAATTCTTCATGCCCTCAAGAAAAACACTCAAAAGAATACAAGGTCCTCCCTGAAGGTGACGGTCAAGCACATGGTGCAGGATCTCCACATGCAATTCTGGAAAGAAATATCAGAAAAGTTTATACGACAAACAGAGAATTTTAGTAGAGTCAACCAAAACGTCATTTTCATCATCATGTTCATCGTTCTTTTCTCTTGAGCAAGGTTCTAAACGGCGATTGGCGGGTGCGCGGCAGAGAGAGTCCACCTACCGCCTAGGCCGCCTAGGCGGTCGATACGTTTCGAACATTTTTTTACTATTTTACCCTTTTTTTTTCATAATATACATATTCTAAGGGTGTATCATGCATAACTAATTGTAGAACGAAGATTTATAAAATTTTAGTTTTGTAAAAGTAAACTATATGCCCATAATGCTTACAAAACATTTTTGTCCAAAATATCTTGTTAGGTATTGTTCCGCCTAGGCATCCGCCTACGCGGCCTCACTTCCGCCTATGCCGCCAACCTCCGTTGGCCGCCTACTCTACCATCTACCGAAAAGCGGTGCAGAGAGAGACCACATACCGCCTAGACGGACGCCATTTAGGAGTCTAGGACACTGCACTTGAGTGTACGACTCGGCAAGAGAATCTCTCCTGCGATGGAGCATTAAAGAAATTACCAATATTGAAAGCTTCCAATGCCAATGGTAGACCTCCTTGTCACAAGCCTCACCGTGGTCCACCAGACGCATCGTCTAAGTTCGATCGTCGGTCTCTGGATTTTCGAGATGCTGCGACAAGTCCTACACATGCGTTTTCTGCAAACAACTTTAAGGTTACCTCTTTCTTTGCATGTTATCTACATAAATACCTCCTTAGAGACGAGAGCTTATGGACGTGAGCTTGTGCCAAAGGACGACTCGTGGTGTATGTGCATCGACAATCGGCTATCAACCGCATCATCGTCAACTACCATCAGGTCCGGATCCGACCTGATGATGAGTGAAAAACTATTTTCAAGATCCGAGAAGTACTCTATGAATGGCTATTTATGCCCTTCGAACTTCCGAATGCGTTAAAAATCTTCATGCACATCAAAATCATGTTTTGAAGCCATTGATAAAAAAAAAGAAAGTTCGTAGTCATCTACTTTGACGATATCTTGATTTATATCAAGAGCCAAGTTGATTATTTGAAGCACCTCAGAGAAGTTCTCAACCTTCTTCGAATTAAGAAGTGTAGCTTACTTACTAACCAACTCATCTTCTTGGGATTTGTGACTAGAGTCGATGGTCTGGCCTCAGTGTTGATTAAAAGAAGATTCGAGAAAATCGCGGCTGGCCTACTCCAAAGACAATGATTGAAGTTCAAAGCTTCTATGGTCTCGCCAACTTATATCGACGATTCATCCGTAACTTCACTGCTATCATGACGCCAGTGACAGAACACGAAGTCATGCAGATCTCCCCAACCTTCAATATCGTCGATCTTTACGAGTATTTTTCTCCTAGCGGACCATTTTATTATGAGAAGAACTCGGGGACGAGTTCTCTTGAAGCAAGGGAGACTGATGTAGCGTGGATTCAAATTCCGAATCTTTCTGGGATTTTTTTCTTCTTTTTTTACCTTTATCTTTTATTATAGAGTTATTAAGAATTCTATTTCTTTTAGGACTCTTATTTTGACTATCTTTTATTAGGATATATTTTATCTTTTTTTATTAGGATTAAGTTGTCATAAAAGTTCTATAAATAGACACCTTTTGTATGCAATTGAAAACAACTTTTAGTCAATAAATTTCTTCTCTAAGTTCTGAGATTTATGCTCTCCTTTTCTTGGTCGTGGACTCGACTGTTCCGTGGATTCGGAAGTCCCTCGCTTGAGGTTTTCAAGCAATCTTTGTACGGGCCCCTCATAAGGCCATCCATCGGAGTTTTTGCGCCACCGCTTTGCTCTCACCAGCAACGGTGGTCCAGTTATCGTCATCACCTATTGACTTGGCCATTGCCAAGCACGAAGGTAAGTCCGTTCTGCTATTACGCTGCGTCATGCTGCCATTCTATTTCTAGCTAACAACAAAAGCGCAAGATTTGAAGGAATTCTTGCAGCATTCGTTTTTGTGGTGGTAGGCACTGCTTAAAGCAAACTAAGTGCTGGAAATGCTACAACAAATGTTGCAGCAACACTATTAACATGCAACCAAACAGGCCCTAAGAGAAATTAAACCTAGCTACAACTAAAATCTTAAACATCAGGCCTCTTCCCACATTTTCTATAGTGGTGTTTTGGCTTTCCATTTTTAGAGTATCATCTCAATGATGTCATGAATGCGAGCTACAATAAAATAAGATAATGACCTATGTATTGATAATTTTTTAACTTTCATTTTAATTTTTGCTTGTATGAGTCAAGGTTGTAAAAGTCGCTAGCCCACCGGACGCCTTGTGCCTAGCCTGCCTAGGCGGCCGCCTAATTCTAGGCCGTTTTAAAAAAATAAAAAAATAAAGATCTTGCTAAAAATTGCAACAATTGTCCATAAAATCCAAAAAACATGGATAGTCAGACGTCGGAGGAACTAGGCGGACATCGGATGGGCACTAGGCGCCGCCTAGACCGATTTTTAGAACAATGGTATGAGCGTACTATGTTTCAGTTAAATTTGGTTCGATTGTGGTACCATATGTAATTTACTTCTAAGTCAAAGCCTTCTGGCTCTAGTGATCAGCAGGTGGAGACATAAGGGTTCGAATACACGGGAAAACAGATTATTCCTTCCATCAATAAATGGTGGGAGTATTTTTTTTTTTTTAAAGGAAATTTGGGTTTTACTTTTAGTATGACATCATCTAAACATGAGGAAGGGAATTGGATTTTACTTTTAGTACGACATCACCGGTAGCTAGATGACGTTCACTAAAACTAACGATAAGGGAGATATGTATAATACCATATGCAAATTAGAAGTATATGGCCGTAAAATAAAAAGGTAATACAATCGTAGGTGCGGTGATTTACTTCACGGGCGAGGTCTCTGGTTCAAGTCCAGGATGGCCCAGCTGCACCTTACTGAAAAACATGGTAATACTGAAAAACCTTAGGGGGAGGTCTAGGCTATTTACTCTTTTGGTAGCAATTTGATATTCACTGTTTTTTTCTTCTTTTTTTTGGAATTTGCAGAGATTGGGATCCAAATCCTCCAATGGAGCCGCTAATGTAAGTAATATGATCGAACTAACTAAATGTACTTTTTGTTTAGTTTTGATATATGGGGTGGTTTCTTGAAAATTTGCAGAGGAATGGGAGTGTTACCCCTAGTGGAGCTGCTACAGTAAGAAATTGATCAAATCAGATATTTTCCGATTTTTTTTTCCTGTAATTATTTGATATTTTAGGTGTATTTTTTTTGAATTTTTCAGGTGTTGAAGTCTAAATCTTCCAATGGAGTTGCTAGTGTAAGTAGTATGATTGAACTAACTAAATGTCATTTTTGTTCATTTTTTGATATTTGGAGGGTCTTTTTTTTTGAAATTTTGCAGAGGAATGGGAGTGTTCCGGGAACTTCTTCACGAACCTCCTCATCCACAACCACCAATGGAGCAGCCAGCGTAAGAGATTGGAATAGTTATCTTTTTCTTAAGTTCTTTTCACTAGACTGATATGTGGTTTTTTTAATGAAAAGTTCCAATCATTTGGGGATGTCTCAGCAGAGATCAAAAGGGTCAGGAAGAAGATGGAAGAGGACGAGCAGCTGTCCATACTCATGAGAGGCTTACGTGGACAGAACCTCAACGATTCACAATTCGCTGATGAAAATGTTAAGCTTCGCCTTGTTGAGGTCTATTCTCTTATCCTTCCTAAGTTTTAAGTTCTAATTTCAGAGTTCAATAGAAATTATTGTCTCGTTCTTACTTCTTAGATATTGTTTTTAATTAATATTTCTTTGGAATACATGTAAATATAACCCTCAACACTCATCACAACTCTAGAGTTTTGGTTCAGTGACAAGGAGTCTAACATGTTACCGGAGCCACCCAGGTTCACATCTCGCCTCCCACACCATGTTAAGTGGATTAAAAAATTACAGCGATGCACGAATCCAGCTCTTAGCCCATAAATATAATATGAGGTTCTGATGAAGTGGCAGAACAGGGTTTTAAGAATTTCACAACATGAATATGAGTAGTCCCTATAACAATAAGATTTGGATGATTTTATGCAGAACTGTCTGGAGGTAAAGGTAGATTAGATGTACTAGAATTTTAAGTCTATCACTTAATTATTTTTTAGTTGTTTGAATTTCAAAGCTTGAACTGCTTCTCTTGTTTCCCTCTACTTTATTTCACTTGAAACATTGAAAGTTGATTCATAGTGCAGCTTGACTTGTACTTGACACCACATATTCTTGAGTGGTTTGTTAATTTGCAGTGCCCAAATATTTGATATTATGGAAAATAAGTCTCTCTAAAGCTTATATAGAGTTATTAAATTCCTCAGAAATGCTGATTTGTATTTGGAAAACGTTTCCAACTTCAAATGCTTGTGTTTCTTTGTGGTGCAGCATATCTAAGAGCAATAATGTTTACATGCTCGACTACATATTAGTATGTTCTAATGTATTAGAGAGGTGTTGAATAAGTATACCGTTGGAACAAGAAAGCATAACACAGGGGAGTGTCGGACGGATTTTGTGATCAACTGATTATTTTATAGTATTCAATTTATTTTGGGAAATCAGGGAATCCTTGGGACAGCTAAATGCCTGCTCAAGAGGCCGTAACATTATAAGATCATTTGCTTTTTATATTATACCAGACATTTTAAAATTTTGATATGCAGATATTTATGAAGAATTATGAGTATCTCATTTTTAATCAGGGAAGTTATGATTCATAGCACTTGCGAAGCGTGTTATTTTTTCTTGACCGACTATTTTGTTCTTTGGATAATTATCATAGCCTCTGAGGTAGAGGTGGAGTCTCACTTCAAAGTCGGAAGAGTTTGCTCTAAATTCTAGTGACATGGACATTGGACAAGGGCCATTCATACGGTGACATTCCTCAAGGTTAAATCGTAGCTACAGTTCAAGGATGCTGTAGGTTGCCCCATTATGGGTGTCTGCGTAGACATAATGTACACAGGGATGAGCATGGAAGGACCGAAGGTGGATACAACCTCAGTACATGGGGCACTTTATGTGAGGCTAATGAAGGCTATCACTATAAATAGTCATCTTAAGATCCTCCGATAAGGACTTACAGTAACCCAGAACTTTCAGATGAGTTATTAAATATATCATCACTGAGGACCACACAATCACAAAGCAACCTTTTGTTGGGCTGGATAATCCATATATGTCGCAATCACCACCCACCTTTAATCATCGCCATCACCACCCACCTTTAATCATTCTTTCTAACCCTATGACAAGGTCAAATTTCTTAGAACCCGTTTTTTTTAAGAAAAACCAGGAGCTGATACTAACATGCTTCTGGTTGATAAGGAGACTTATGGACGAGTTGTAGGTGCTGGGTGGCTCGGTGCAGGACATGGCAGGAGGTTTTGCCAGAAGGCTTGTATTTATGAAGGACTCAAATAGTCCTATGGATATTAATGATTTTCAGTGCTTTGCTGTAGTGTTTCAAAAGGACTGTGAGTAGGTTTTAGGTCTTGGCAGATTGTTGAAAGACTCTACCAAGGAGATCTCAAATGCTGTTGAAGGTTCAGATATTCTCTCAAAGAAAACTTCACCAAAGGGTCCTATTTTAAGAGATATTAGGGAAAGTTTTGAGATTATCTTCTAAAGTTACCATATATCTGTTATTTATTGCTTATTTCCCTTTGAGGGTTCTCAATTACCTATAGTTTAAACTTTAAAGTATTGGCCGATACCAATCCGATACGGCCGATACCGATACGGTTTGGCATGTCCCGATCCGATACCGACTGATACCCGATACCGAAAGATACCGACATTGAGGGTCTCTTTTCCGATCAATTTGGCAAAGAAAATTGAACGAAAAAACAAATCAACAAGGGTTGATGCATAATAACTAAGGTTGTAAAAGCATATAAAAGAAGAAAATTGATCTATTGCATGTAAAACAATCAGTAAGGGTGGCTACTATTTCATTTAATTTCAAAACTACTAAGAAATAACACTGAAAATACTTAAAATTATGCCTAAATGTATATAATATATTTTTTAAATGTGAATAATTTATTAATAATTATTTGTTTTCCGATACCAAAAAATCTGATACTCCGATCCGAAACCGCCGATGCTACCAATATCGCCGATACCGATACTCATAGGAATGGTCCTATACCGATCCCGATACCGATGTTGATATTGATAGGAACATACAATCTTCTTCATTGATTATAGGCACTACTCTTTCTTGTATATTAAGAAAAAGAATGTTTTTGAATTGTTAGTTGTCCCAATGTTAGCTGGAAAAGCTTCTCTAGACTTCACTTTCTAATCAACTTGTTTATTATCCACCTTTTGAGATCAATGCTCATAATTCATGCTCTTGTCATTGGCTTAATAGGTATCAGTAGCGGAAAGCAGTGAGGCATTACCTATAGTGTATGATCCTGATATTATTTCGGAATACTGGGGAAAGCGTCCCAAAGCTGTTGCAACACGAATTGTACAATTGCTCTCTGTTGCTGGAGGTTTTCTGTCTCATCTAGCTTGGGATCTGATAACCAAGAAGGTCAAAGAGGTAAATCGGTTGTTATTTTCCTTCATTGTTTAATGCTTCCTCTAACCATTACCCTTTTTCTGGTTAGCTTCAAATTTTTGGGTTTCTGCAGATAATTCAGATTATCCCCTAACTATTGTCTGGATGCCGTACTGAAGTTTAGTGCACTTGTACAAACATATCTTCTTGATACAGGACAAAAGGCATATTGGATGTCGCTTTTTATAACTGCTTATCTTCAAATTTGGATTAAGTTATTTTACATTAGAATTATCTAGTTCTGATAGGATTATCTTTGTTCTTTAGTTGTTTAGATAAGAATTATTTAGTTTCCATAGGATTTATCTTATCCTTTAATTGTTTATGTGATCTTATAATATGGAAAATTTATGAAAAAGACAGTTTCGTTTGGATGGGACATCCATCTGCTCTTGGTGTCCTTCCAAGATGTATTAGCCTTAGTATGACTCCCTTGCTAGGTGGTGTGAGATCATATATCCTTGGAATGATTCCATTGCTATATACCCGGCGATGTAAGGCAACCTATATTCATGGAGAAGGAAAATGTTATCTGGAGCAGTCCTAAATTGTCCTCCGTCACTTCTCCTCTGTACAATAAGAGTAAGAAATACTGTAATATCTGTGTACCTAGCTACTATAGAGCTACTTTTTCACTGAATTAAAAGGAAGGATAGCCTAATTCATGCTACACTTTAATAGCTGCATTCGATTTAGTGTCTGGGAACTGTAACTTAAGCCCTTATAAAATCAAAATTTGCTTTCATCACTTTCTATTAAAAATGAATATGCCATGAATTGTAGCTCTGTATAGAAATTTTTGTTGGCATACATTTTACTCTTTGATTCTTAATTATTTCTGGAAATGTGCTTCCTTATAAACTCAAAATTTGCTTTCATCACTTTCTATTAACATTGAATATGCCATGGATTGTAGCTCTGTATAGAAAATTTTTTTGGCGTACATTTTAGTCCTTGATTCTTAATTATTTCTGGAAATATGCTTATTTTTAATGTTAAGGATATATTTTTGGTAGAGATGCTTTGTACACTGTGAATCTGTTTTATCAGCCATTTGAAGGTTGAACTTGGGGAGACATGAAATATATATATATATATATATATATATATATATATATATATATATATATATATATATTTTGGAAAAAGGGTAAATTTTATTCCAAAGAAACACAGTAATCGTACAACATACAGTCCAAGTGGGAAAAACCCACTCATCAAGACCTCATAACATTTACATCAAATTCGATGTTATGAAGCAAGCCCACAAGAGGTGTAACTAGTCCCTCGAATATCCGACGGTTACGTTCCCGCCAGACGTGCCAAACCGAAGCAGCCAGACGAACCCTGGCAGTCCGGAACCAGTCCTCCCCCCGACCTTTACTATTCCGGATCACCGAAATGATGTCCCCAGTACTCTTCCCAGAGTCACAACCTCCTAACATTCCACTTTGCTCCTTCCAGATCTGCCAAGTCAGGGCACACTCAAAGAAGATGTGGCTGATAGACTCTAGCTCCACCCCGCACAACACACACTTGGGATCCGGAACCGCCACTCCAAAAGAAAGCAGCCGATCTCGAGTAAGAAGGCGACCCAATAGGAGCTTGTAAAGACAGAGCTGCATCTTCCTTGTCAGGCCCTTACACCAGACAAAATCATAGTCAGGACTCTGAGGGAAAGTGCGCCTGATCAGATTGTAGCAACTCCTAAATTGGAACTCCCCAGTACCCGGGGACGCACCCGTCGGCTCCCATATCCACCGATCTGCCGGCAAGTCCGGATCAATGGCAACAGTGCTAATGATCTCCCCCAGCTCCATGGTAAAACGATAGGACTCCGGCCTCCACTCTCCATCCCGAATGATCCGACTACACGTCATTCCCCTCCTGTCCTCCTGGTGAGTCGGAGCCCCCCTGATGTCCAATAACGAACTCCGATCTATCCAGGGATCTCGCCAGAGGTCCGTTCCAGACCCATCCTTCATGACCTTCCTGATAGCAGACTTGAGGATACCCCTGTGCCGCAGGACATTCTTGAACGTGACGGAATGATTGTTGTCAGCAGCACACGTCCAAAAGTTGCCCTGCTTCACACACCTGCTATGCACCCAGGCAGCCCAGAGAGACCCCCCATTAAGGAATTTCCATGCCATCTTGAGCGCAGAGGCCTCCCGAATCTCCAGCAGAGACCGAAGCCCCACACCTCCCTCCTCCCTGGGACGGCAGAGCTGATCCCAAGAGATCGCATGCATACCCCCTCTCCAAATGAAATCTGCACAAATCCGGTCCACCTTCCTAACAGTAGCGATAGGAAGGAGGATGGATTGTAGCCAGAAATGAGCAACAGCTGTAATCACAGACCGGACCAGCTCAATGCGACCACCAAATGACAAATCCGAGGCTTGCCAGCCTTCCACCCGCCTCTGGACGTACTCCACCAAACTATGGCAATAATGATCCCGGGCATAGTTGACCGTGAGGGGTACTCCTAAATAGCGCACCGGAAGCTCACTCCTCTCGATACCCAGCAAGTAAGCCCGCTCCTCCTTCTGGGGACATAAGGAGCTGAAGTACACCCTGCTCTTCTCCCTGTTCAGCGGAAGCCCGGATAAGGAATGCAACTCTCCCATAATCTCTGCAAGCGTCTGCATACCCTCCATCGAAGGCCGGATAAACACCAAGAGATCATCAGCATAAATGAGATGGGTGACTGGGGGATCCACCCTCCGGAACAGTGGAACCAGTCTCCCTCGGTGTGCTGCTAAATCCATCAGGCATGTGAAGTATTCCATAATAATCGTGAACAAGTAAGGGGACAGGGGATCGCCTTGCCGAAGCCCACGATTACTCTGGAAATGCCCATAGGGGATGCCCTGTATGAGGACCGAGAAAGTGGGGGTCGTGATACACTCCCGTATCAGGCCTACCCAATGGTCCCCAAAACCCATGGCAGTCATCAGATGGCAGAGGAAGTCGCGGTTGACCATGTCATATGCCTTCCTCAGATCCAGTTTCACGCACGCCTTCTCACCTCCAGGTTTGTTAAAACCTCTCACCATCTCATGAGCCAGGAGGCTGTGCTCTGCAATCGATCTTCCCTTGATAAATGCAGCCTGGTTCGGGGATATCAAGTCCTGCATGATCCTCTCCATACGCCGGCACATAAGGTGCGTAATTATCTTATAAAGATAATTACAGCACGCAATAGGTCTGAAGTCCGCCAGCGCTGTTGCTCCCTCCTTCTTAGGCACCAAGGTCAGGAAGGTGTGATTCAGCTCTTTTAACAGCTTTCCGTTGGTGAAGAATTCCTGTACCACCTCCAAGACCTGGAACTTCAGAGTATCCCAGTGGCGTTTATAGAAACCACTGCTAAAACCATCCGGGCCTGGAGCCTTGTTGGAATTCGCCTGCTTGACAATATCTTCTACCTCCTCCAAAGTAACGGGAGCAAGAAGAATACTATTCCCATACGGAGTCATCAATCTCTTCGTAATGATCTCTGGGAACACAGACAAGTAGTCAGTCTGGAAATACAACTCAGAGTAGTACCTGACCGCCTCGCCCTGGATCGCAGCCGGTTCCCCCACAAGATTACCATCCACATCCAGAAGCCGGGAGATGTGGTTCCTATGCTGCCTGGTCCGGATGACATCATAGAAGAACTTGGAGCACCGATCGCCGTCCTTGAGTCAGGAGCATTTGGCCCGCTGAGCCGTGCTGATCTCCTTCTGCAACCGCAAGATGCTGATTTCTTCAATCAGCTCCTTTCCTCTAGCCGCCAAGTCCCCATTAAGCATGTCAGCCTGCATGTCCTCCTGGATGGCTCGCAGCTCCACCTCCTTATCTTCTAGGAAAGTCTTCGGCAACCCCTTCACCCAACTCCGAAGAGCCTGCTTCGTGGCCTTGAGACGCCGGACCAATCGGAACTGGGCCGTCCCCTGCTGACCACTATCAAGCCCCTCCGAGACAGCCTCCAGGTAGCCCTCAGAAAGGTACCAACAGTTGTTGTATCTAAAAGGACGAGCCTTCCCAGGGGTCCGACAAGAGAATCCAACTCTGATGGGAGAATGATCACTCGTCCCAGGCCAAACCCTCCGCTGAAGTGTTAGGAAAATGACGGAACCATTCCCCATTGCCCAGAGCTCTATCAAGCTGGCAAGCAACCCTATATATATATGTTTAGAAAAAGGGTAAATTTTATTTCAAATCAACTCAACTCATACAGATTACAGTACATCCCATGGACCTCTTATCCTACTAGGATGACATAGCATTTACATCAAACTCGATATTGTGAAGAATGCCTATAGGGGGAGTGGAGAGCCCCTAAAAAATATGTCGATTTCGTTTCCTCCACACATGCCAGACCGAGGCAGCTAGTCGCAATCTGGCGGTCTTGAACCAAACATGTCGCTACCTCTCTGGCTACGAATCTTCGTGATCACAGCCACCCAACGATCTGCGGCACTCCTCAGACCAGATATACCAGGACACATTGCACTCAAAGAATAAATGTCTCGTGGATTCATTTCCTGCTTCACACAGCATACATTTGGGATTGGGGATGGAGATTCCAAACGTAATGAGCCTATCTCTCGTCAGCAGTCGTCCTAACATCAACCTTAGATGAAATTGCATCTTGCGAGCTAGGCCCTTGCACCAGATGAAGTCGTAATCCTCGCTGCTGGGGTTCGTTTGGCGAACCAGGTTGTAGCAGCTCTTGAATTGAAATTCCCCAGTAGCTCCAGGATTGGCAGACAGATCCCAAATCCATCTATCAGTCAGCTGACTCGGGTCAATGTCTACCGCTCGAATAGCCGCTCCAAGTTCTGTTGTGTGTCAATATAACTTTGGCCTCCATTCACCATTCCTGATGATATGTTGACACTTCATCCCTCTACCAGCCTCCCTACGAAGCTGGTCGCCCAGTATCTCTAGCAATGATCACCACTTCACCCAGGGGTCCAGCCAAAGATCAGTGCCTGTTCCATCTCTCATAATCCGTCGAATAGAAGATTTGAGAACAACTTTGTGGCGGATGATACTTTTGAAAGTCACCGAGTGGTTATTGTTGGGGGCACAGGTCCAGTAGTTGTCCGTCTTCACATACCGATTGGACATCCAGTTCGTCCATAACGACCCGCCTTTAATGAACCTCCATGTCATCTTCAATCCCGAGGCCTCCCTGACTGCCAGGAGTGGTCTGAGCCCCACCCCCCTCCTCCCGAGGTCGGCAGAGTTGCTCTCAGAAAATCGCATGGATGTCCCCTCTTCAGATGAAGTTGACACAAATGCTCTCCACCTTCCTGATAGTGGCCACCGGAACTAGGGCCTGGAGCCAGAATAGTGCCATGGTAGAGATGACTGACCTCACTAGCTCAATGCGACCCCCAAATGATAGGTCAGCTGCCTGCCATCCTTCTACTCTCCTCTGAGCATACTCCACCAAGCCATGACTGTCCAGTTCCCTCGCATAGTTAACTGTCAGGGGCACCCTCAGGTATTTAACTAGCAGCTCTCCTTTGTCAACGCCTAGGATTGTCGTTCTTTCCTCCTTCAGCGTACAAAGAGAGCTGAAATAGACTCGACTCTTTTCTCGGTTCAGTTGAAGCCCAGAAAGCTTGCCGAACTCATCATAGTCCCAAATAGCGTGGTCATCCCTCCCATAGTCGGTCGAAGGAAAACCAGGAGGTCATTCGTATAGATGAGGTAAGAGACATGTGGCGAGATTAGCTTGTACAAAGGCACAACCCGTTCGCCAAATCCATCAGGCAAGAGTACTCCATGACAAGAGTGAACAAATAAGGAGACAGGAGGTCCCCTTGCCTCAACCCTCTGTTGCTGCAGAAGAACCTGTATGGGATTCCCTGTATGAGTACTGAGAAAGTAGGGGTCGAGATGCACTCCCTAATCCTCGATACCCATACCTCGTCGAACCCCATAGCACCTATCAGGTGGCACAAGAAGCCCCTGTTAACCATGTCATAAGCTTTTCTCAGGTCCAGCTTCACACATTCTCGTCCCCCCGGTTTGTTGAACTCCCGTACCATCTCATGAGCGAGCAGGCTGTGTTCCGCAATTGATTTGCCCTTGATGAAAGCTGCCTGGTACGGAGAGACCAGGTCCTGCATAATCCTCTCCATGCGCCGACACATAAGGTGAGTAATTATCTTATACAGATAATTACAGCACACAATAGGACGGAAGTCAACCAGCGAAGTCGTCCCTTCTTTCTTCGACACCAGAGTCGAGAACGTGTGGTTGAGCTCTTTTAGTAGTTTTCCTTCCGTGAAGAATTCCTGTACTGCTTCAAGAACTGACATCTTCAAGGAATTCAAGCGGCGCTTGTAGAACCCACTGCTAAACCCATCCAGTCCTGGGACTTTGTTAGGGTCCGCCTTCATGACAATAGACTCCAACTTCTCCAGCCTGACCGGCGCAAGTAGCTGGTTGTAGCCATATGGCGTCACCAGTTTCTTTGTGATGATATCCGGAAAGACAGATAGATAGTCAGAGTTTGGAAATATAACTCTGAATAGTACCTGACAACCTCATTCTGGATCGCAGTTGGGTCGCCAACCAGATTGCCCTCTCTATCAAGTAGACGAGAGGCACTATTTCTGTGTTGTCTGGTACGGATCACATCGTATAAGAACTTGGAGCAACGGTCCCCTTCCTTAAGCCAGGAGCATTTAGCACGCTGTGCCGCACTAATTTCTTTCTGGAGACGGAGAATGTTGACTTCGCCTATAAATTCCTTTTTTCGTGCCGCTAAGAGGCCATCCAGCATATCAGATTGCATGGAGTCCTGAGTAGCCCTGAGTTTAGCCTCCTTGTCCTCCAGAGATGGTCGGAGCGTGTTCTTCACTCGGCCCCGGATAGCCCTCTTAGTGCGCTTAAGAATGTGAACCATGCAGAACTGAGCCGTTCCCTCCTGCTGATAGTGAAGCCCCTCGTCCACTGCCTCTATATAGCCCTCGGACAAGTACCAGCAGTTATTGTAGCGGAAAGGACCGCGATTTTCAAGTGGGTCGCTCAGTAAAGCCAATCCTGATTGGGGAGTGATCACTAGTCCCAGCTGCAAGGCCCTCTGCCACTGAGTTTAGGAAGCAGCAGAACCACTCGCTATTACCCAGGGCCCTGTCAAGCTGGCAAGCAACTCTGTGGTGCACAACTTTATTGTGCCAGGTCCAGATGTGTCCTGCTCTCTCCAGCTCCCTCAAGCCAGACTTTAGGAGACACCCTTGGAAGACATATAGGATCTGATCGAAATAGGACGGCCTCCCACCTTCTCGTGCCTATGGAGTAGAACATTGAAATCACCCAAAAGAAGCAAAGGGAGGTGCAGATTGTCCGCCAAATGGTCCACCTGGGCGATATCCCTCCATGGACCCTTTCTGCACCGTTTGTCGTTGTGACCATATACCGCTCCCAGCATGAATCGAAATCCTCCCGTTTGTGAAAGAAATCACAATAAGCTGCTCCGACATCAGTGTCAGATCACCATCCCAGAATATTCCATCTGACCCAGATCCTAGCCATGTCACACATCGTCAGGTTGTAGAGTTGGGCCCAATGGGGTGGATTCTGTCGGGCTAGCGTCTTCTCTCCTTTAATCTTAGTCTCCAGCAACACAGAGATGTCACACTTTTCTCTGTGTAAGACCTCACAAATCTTCCTCCATCTCCCTAAAGAGCATGCACCTCTGACGTTCCAGACGATTACCGTCATTCATTATTAAGAGGGTGGACCCCCTGAAATCCTTCTGGACCAGTACCTGGAGATAGTACCACGTCCGTCGATATATATATATATATATATATATATATAGTCGATACTTCGAGCTCGAGTGGCAAAGAGTAGGACATGAGTCCCATGCATGGCATAAGCTAATTTTCACTTAAACCCTAATAAATCACATTTTCCAAGTTGCTACACTAAAATATTTTTAATTATCAAGTTAATACCTTGAACTTTATTTATTTTTAATTAAATGCAAACTATAGCTATTTTTCGAGTTAGTCCTTGTTCCGGGAGGATCTTTTGTTTAAGACCTTTTGGGCGATTAAACCATATTTGGTTGTTACATCCAAATCGTGCTAGATTAGACTACTTAGTTATAGTAGTTTCCAGTAAGATTGTGGGTGATTATGCTGATATTTGGTGGTTCTAACATATGCGATATTTTTATGCCCGATCTTGAAGCTTCTTGTTGTTTTTTTCGTTGTTTGTTGTTCCTATCTGGTAGAGCCTCCATGAGGATATAAGTGGGACCCTTGAGGGACCATTTCAATCATCCAAAATTACATGAAACTTGCCTCTTCCTTTAAGGAGATATTCTACCAAATTTTAGTTAAAATTCTGTTTCTTATTCTTCATACGGATCCGTGCTAACCTAGGAAATGCGGGCACTCAAAAAATCTAAATCCAAGCTTTGTTATGTTATACACCTATTGGCCATAACTTAGACAATTCGTCATGTTCGTGTCACTGTGCCCCTCTCTTGTCGTGTCATGTCCATGCAACTAGATTCTAACACAAAATATGAAAGGACCAAAATTATCTTATTAGATTATTTTTTTTAAAACTATTCTAAAAACCTAACCTAACCCTAATCCTCCCCCTTCCCCAACGCGACATCCTTGACCTACCCGCGCTCGCTAGTACTAGTGTCACACACTCTACCCCTTTCTTATGCGTTCTCCAGTGGCCGACTAGTGCCGACTAGTGATAATGGGGTAGGAGTTGGACATTGCCACCAACGAGTGTGCATGGGAGCAATGCTCCAAATAGCCCAAAGGGGGGGGGGGGAGTGTCAAGTTTCGCTCCTAGAGTACGAAGAGTCAATATATAATAACACATGTCCATGCTACACGACTTACGAATACACCGGTCTCCGCACTCGCGATTGTCGCATGTGATTCTAGGATAAGTGTAACTGGAAGACTTATAATACTAAAGTATCAACTCAACATCTAAAACACAGGAAAAGTTACTTTGATTTCATACAACTCCCCCATGTACAATTTCCAACTAAATATATATATATATATAGGGACTAGTATTTATTACAAGATGAACTGAGATACATCAAAAGTAAGTGTTCGTTTTCATATTCAGTCCATTTCTGCTCCTTGCTCTCCTCTACATTGTACAACGGAAGTGTCTCCTATAGAGACTCTTCTATACCTAGCTAACAAGAACTAGGTCTATCAAAAGAATGCAAGCCCCGGTCAGAACTGGAACGAGATCCGTATACTAGAAGATGTCGAGAAGGGAGATACATAATTTTACGACCTAAGTTTTATAAATCCAAATTCTACTTCTTAAGTTCTTCCAACACTTACAATCTCAGAGTCTCAACTCTATTTGTGACAGTCATGAACATCACATAATTATATAATATGCAATTCGAGAACCTTTAAGGTCACAAATCCTAATCCTTGATAATAATCTGTATACCTGTGATAATGTTTTCTAGCAAGATTAATCGGCAGGTACTTCCGGATCGGAAGTTCTCAAGCAAGGTCAAACCAAATAGTGGTCTAAGCACCACTCGCAACCTACATATGATCATATGTATTATCTAGAAATACCTTGACAAGGCCTTGTTGAGAAGCCTACATATGATCATCATTAATTGTTTAAGTTGTATTATTTAAAAATACTTTGTGTGACCCTATTGTTCTCCCCACCCCAATGGTTGAATTCCAACAATTACAAACAATTCCTAAGTTGTTATTATCTTGTTCGAGTAAGAGTGTTTGTCTTGATCTGCGTGTGCTAAGGACACGTTACGGTACAAGGACATCGCACTAAACCCGGTTTCACTCAATGCACGCAACCTTGCAATCAACCAAACCAAGCATTGACTTCAAGTATCATCTTGAGTCTTACGTCTTAAAGAGTATCTATCGTTCGTCTTCTAAGATTTATTAATTGTTATCGGTGTGTTGAATTATTTCTAGAAACTATGCTAACCGGATACAACTAGACCTAGGATTAGTGAATCTTCATGCTCTAAGGTTTCTAAATTGAAATTAAGTTTCTTTGAATTTTTTTGATTTTTTTGGTAGTCTCCTTTGTATTTCTTGGTTCAGAAACCTGTCAAACACACACAAAAAAAAATTCCGGCACAACCTGTCGTCGCATTTCCACATATATAAACACAATTTTTTGATTAATACCACTATAAGTTAACCAAATATTCTAGTTATCCAATTTTCATTTCCGGACAATAGTACCATCACATGGTTCATCATCATTTAAAATTGCGGACATCGAATTTCAAAGAGGAATTATACACTTACAAGATTATATCACCAAGTCAATTTCCTTACATAAGCTCAGGAACAATATTTCGGGACTGAAACTTAAGCAAATCAATTGGGAATTGTTAGTAAACAAAACCCTAATTACCAAATTGATCTAAAATCAACCTACAAGAGAACATACAAGCAATCATGGTTATGATCTAAAATTATATATAACTTTGGTCATTCTATCTTAATCAAACAGGGTATAATTAAAGAATCATTTAAATAGCAAGGTTTTAATTTATTTTGAAGGAAGGAAGGGAGGGATGGATTCATGAAATTGATTCTTAATCAACAAGATGAGATGGGCTTGCCTAGTAGGTCTTCTTCTTCTTCTGCGGCTGGTGGTGGCCTCTAGTCGTCCACCCCTCCTCTCCTTCTTCTTCCTCTTCTAGCTCTCTCTCTCTCTCTTGCTTTCTCACTAGAGGCTGATAGGTGAATGGGTGAAATGAATGAAAGAGAGAGAAGGGGAGGGTTAGTCATGAAGTTGGGTCCATTTGGGATTGACATCTAAGGCTTATGAGTCACCCAAATAGACTAGGGTGTGGCACATAACCTAGGCCAAAGATATTAATAAATATTATTAATATACAACAACAAAAGTAATAATACGAATCAGGGATTAGGGAAGGGAACTTATAATGAAATACATAATAGGAAATTAAGTTGAGGGCAATTTAATAATGAATAATTCAATTCAAATTAAAAAAAATTGAGACAGGGATATAATTTAGATACAATTACCGAAGAAATCAATATTAATCAAATAAATCAATATAATAACATATATACGCAATGCAACTATTACAGAAGGAATTAGGGTTAGGTGGTCAAAGAGAGTTTTTAACTTAAAACTTAAATATTTGTTGATTAAAAATATAGTTCAAGGTAGTAAAGTGGAAAAATGCGAAAGCTCAAGGTATTTGAGTTAAATTTTAACCATACAATAATAAAACATTTAGTTGATTATGAATGGTGATGATCATCTAGTGGAATAATCAACTTTGCACCTTTGTTGGTGTGAACGTGTCATTCATATTGTTGCCTTAAGTGCATTTTGTGTAACAAGTCATTTTCACTTAGCTACTAATTGACTATTGAGATTTTCTAAAAACCTCAACTCAATGGATTAATTCATTACTATAGAGTGCGTACGTACTTATAGTAGAAGATGAGCCTCACTTTTTCATGTCCAATGTAGGACTAAAACTAGGAGTTCATATTTGTTCACCCACCAAAACTAGTGAGGATGTTCCTATTTCACTCGGGAGTTGCCACGTGTCAAACTAGTGGGAATGTTTACCAAACCACTCCCAAAGTGGTTTTAGGTTGGGTGAAAAATGGCACATAACAACTCATGAGTGGAATGGTGAACATCTCCACTGCTTTTGGTAGGTGAACAAAAATGGACTAAAAACTAGAGACTAGTACAAAAGAGAATACTAAGTACAGAAAAGATACAAAAATACCTCCCCCCCTCCCGCATTTCTAGTGTGGATGTCAATCAAGCATAAGCTGGAGTCCTAACCTGGAGGAGAGTGTAGGAACAATGGTTGAGATAGAACGGTGGTGAAAATACCATCAACTGGGAGGGGAGTCTCCTCATTTTCTATCGCATAGCAACAAGCTAGCTGGCTCCTATTGGGACGTGCTGAAGACGAACCTCCAAGAAGATCACTGTTGGAACAATTCTGATTCCAAGTGTAGTGGCCATTTGTGGTTGACAGTCAATGAGAGAACCCGAACAATGTTCAACTTTCCATCGGAGTCTCCTCATTTTCTATCGCATAGCAACAAGCTAGCTGGCTCCTATTGGACGTGCTGAAGACGAGCCTCCAAGAACACTGTTGGAACAATTCTGATTCCAAGTGTAGTGGCCATTTGTGGTTGACAGTCAATGAGAGAACCCAAACAATGTTCAACTTTCCATCGGAGTCTCCCATCTTCTATCGCATAGCAACAAGCTAGCTGGCTCCTATTGGTGGTGGCTATGGAACATAATGACTAGTCAGTGACATCGAACAGCCTGGTAAGTGCTCGGACAAATCACAAGAGCACGTAGGGGCAAAGGCGAACAACAATGAGCTCGAGGCGAGAGGCTGGTATTTATGGCGAGCTTGGATTTGGTGTCGCTGGTATTCCTAGTTCCCCTTTAACTTTCCATTTGCCAAACAGGCCCTTACACTGAGCAAACATATTCTCTCTCTGTGTGCATGTGTGCACACCCGTGCTTGTGTTTACACGTTATATAAGCATGTATGTAGGTGGGTCTATGTCTTTATGCATGCACGCATGTATGCCCATGCATCTATTACATGTGTGTCATATGATTTCTACTATTTGACTTTTGTGGTTAAAATTATGTACTCTTACTACAGTCTGCACTTTATCTTGTAATTTTCTGTCATTGTTTCATTGAGAGACATCAAGTTTAACTTTTTTGCTTCTCATGTTTCTATAGAATGAAGTTGCAAGAGCAATTGAATTAAGGGAGATCGTAACATCCTTGGGTCCAGCTTATATTAAACTTGGGCAAGCTTTGAGTATCCGGCCAGACATATTATCTCCTTCAGCAATGACTGAGCTACAAAAGCTATGTGATAAGGTAATTAAAAGGCCTTCTGTGAGTAAACAAATGACTGAAATAAATTATACTTTATCTCACAAGCATCTGAGATATAGGAGATACCTTGATATTTTTACCATTTACTAGAATATTTTTGTTGAGATGAATAGCCATATTTCAGAAAAACAAAGAATGTGTCATTCTTAGTTTGACAGTTGAAATCAGAAATATTAAATCATACGTACAAATACATGTTCTTTACTTGTGTACTCATATGTGATGTGTCAGAAAGCTTCTCTATGTAGTACCTTTTCAGCTAGGTGTATATTTAAAAAAGATAGTTTCAACTTGGAGTCTTAACCAAGCTCTTGAAGCTTGATTTCTCCAGATCAGCTGAACTTTGAATCTCTTAGTTCATGCAATATCTTTTGGTTTTCTCACCATATCCTACCTTGAATTCCACACTTTTAATCATTGTTTGCAATATCATCCGATACCGATAAGGTTTGGTATGTCCTGATCCGATACTGACCAATACCAACATTGGGGGTCTTTTTCCGGTCAATTCGGCAAATAAAATTGAACGAAAAAGACCAATGAGCAAGGGTGTAAAAGTATATTAAGGTTGTAAAATCATGTAAAAGAAGAAAAATTGTCTATTGCATGTAAACCAATCGGCAATGGTGACTACTATTCATTCAATTTCAAAATACTAAAAACAACACTGAAAGTACTTAAAATTATGCCTAAATATATAAATATATTTTATAAGATGTTAATAATTTATTAATGATTTTTTGTTTTCTGATACCAAGAAATTCGATACTTTGATCCGAAACCGCCGATAATGCCAATACCGCCGATCCCGATACTCATAGGAATGGTTCGATACCAATTCTGAAACTAGGAGTCCATATTTTCTAAAATGTTAATAATTTATTAATAATTATTTGTTTTTGATACCAAAAAATCGATACTTCGATCCGAAACCGCTGATAATGCCAATACCTCCGATCCCGATACTCATAGGAATGGTCTGATACCAATTCTGATACCGATACTGCGAACCTTGCTTCTAATACTAGTAAGAAACCCATGATACATGGGAAATATTGTAAATGCACGAAGATATTTTATTAATCATGACCAGTCACAAACAATATATACTTCTATTAATTTATTAGTAAAACCTACAATTAATACAAACACGAATTGAACCCATTGTAATACAATCTGAGGCACGTGTACATGAGAGGAGGCAAATATCCCCCTCAAAGGTGAAATTACATTACAGATTGTTTACTTACCATCTTAATTACTAGTACAAACCTTGCCAACTTGGCTTACACTGTAACTTGCCAATTTGAATTACAACTCACTGATACAAAAGATTTACAATATTTCATATATTATACCCTTTATAACATAAGATAACATCTTTTACAAGAAAAATTTCTACTTGCCCTATAATTTCTTCGATGCCTCAGAATTGTCTAAGTGACTCCCCGCACATGTGGAGGAGGGGGTCAGCACATTGGCAAATGTACTAGTGAGCGGCATCAACCCGACTTACCTAAAACTAAAAATAACACAATAATCATGTGGTAGCATACATAAATATTAGTGATATTCTATTCTTTCTTAGGGCCAATTAACAATTCATATATGATAAATAATAAATGTAAAAAACATAATAAATATCACCATACGTTGATTTTGACCCACGGCAACATTGACAATCAACATTTTTTTGTAGAATCACCATGTTAGGTAGGTGCTTTTAGCCCTACTATCGTAAGCGGTTGGGAGGGAGATAGCCCATGCCCCTAATACAAGAAGGATGGTCCAAAGCCTACAAAGCATACAAGGAAAGTAGTAAAAACAGATACATCGATAACTAAAGTCTAGAAAACCCTTCCCATGAGCATCCAGATGCATTGTTGTAGCAGCAGGTAGCTGAGAGTTATTAACATATTTGATCTTGTTGAGAATCCTGAGCATATTTGGCTAAGCATCAGCTACAGAGTTTCTTTCCTTAAAGGTATGCTGAATCTGTGTACCAGTGGGGAGCAGTGATCTTATGTTTCTGATCCAATAAATGAGGGCCCATGGGGTTTTGTGTTCCTGGGAGATCACTTCTGGAAAACGAGTCCATCTCAACTTGAGTTAAGTGGATGTGATTTTCTTTGCACAAGACTAATCCAACAAGCAAGGCTTGAGTTTCTGCATCTAGCTTAGAGCCTAGCCAAAATCTGGAGCTATAAGCCAATACAAATCTGCCTTGTATATTCATTATTATGCCCTCTAGAGTGGCATATGCATTCTTCATGAAGACATCAATGTTTAACTTTGAAACCCCAAGATGCGTGTGTCAGATGATGTTTTTAGTTGGTTTTGGAGCTAATATGGAATCCTTGATGTTGAATAGGTGGAGGATATGAAGGGAATTGGTGGGGGGAGGGGATTTAGGAAAGTATGGATGACAAAGGATAGTATTTGATGGTGACTTGGAGCACTCTGGGAGGAGATAGTGTGGCATTTTCATGGATGATTGAGTTTCTGTGAAGCCATATTCCTCTAAGACCAATCAGTAAGTAGGCCACAACAACAAAGCCAGTCATGTTATACATGGATTGATTAGAGAGCCAAGCAGCAAATAATCTTTCCATATTGAGGTTGTATGTGGGGGTTTACAGTATGGAGGGGTAATTCCAGATGTATCTGGCAAGCTCAGTGTGAATAAACAAGTGATCAGTTGTTTCAATTTGGGGTTCAAGAGCAGCACCTACATTTAGAAGGATTTGCCAAAGATAGGTATGCCATCTGAAGGGAGGGGCTCTGATTCTGAGTACCTGACTAAAAGAAGCATTACTGAAGGTACATGATTGAGATAGGGTCCAGCATAGGTAATCATCTGTAGTTGTAGTTATGGACTTCAAAATAGGTGAGTTGTTTGGAGGCAGCTTGGACAGGAGGGGTGAAAGCAAGGCCTGGTCTGATAGAGTTGTAACAATAATTAGATGGTGATTGTCCTGTGGATTGGGTTCAAGTTCTTTCCCTCTCTAGTTATCTTTCAATAACTGCAAGTTGCCTTTACCTATGATCCATCTAGAATGAGCTTTGATGATGGGCTGTAGAGGCTTCATGTCCTTCCAGCAATGAGAACTATTGGCGTAACTTCTAGTGGATGGAGAGATGGATCACCATACTTGGACCACATAAAATTTGTCAGAGGTATTTTTTGAAACATAATCCAGCAGAGCCTTTCATGTAGAGCAGTCGTGGTGTGAGCTAAGGATTTTATGCCAAGGCCATCTGCTTCAGTGTTTTTTTTTGTGTGTGTGGGGGGGGGGGGGGGGGGGGGGCACATCTTCCAATACCCAGTGATACTTGGTCATATTGTCATAGCTCCAAAAGAAAGTTGGGAAGCTTCCCTCAATCTGAATGATAAGCTTTTTAGGCACAGGGATGAGGGTCGGTGTGTGAATGATGGACGCAAGAACACTCCTGATCCTAATGCGAGTGAGCTTTCCCCCAATGGGTATAAGTTTAGCCTTCCCTCTTGAAGTTTGGACAGAATGGAGCTATGATAATGTGGATTCCCCAAGGGATTTGCTTTTGCTCTGCTTGTTTTTGTTCTTCTTTTATTTGGACCTTGCTGCTCTAGCTGTGGTGTTGCCTTCCTCTTTGCTTGGTTGTTCTTCCTGGATGTGTGCTTGCAGTTCCTCCTCAATTCACTCCATTACCTGGATAAGTTCTGGGGGTATCGTATCGGGTCATGCGAGTTATCAGGTTCCACAGATGGTTGTCGGGATTTTGTGGTAGAGATAATGTGGTTGATAGTGGTTGGTTGGGTGATACCAGAGGTAGAGGGTTGATGTATGAGTCTGTGGTAGCAGTTTTGAGGGGGGAGATTTCGCCTAAGTTATCGAGTAAGCAGTATCATAGTGAGTATCAGCATCAGGTTGGGAAGTAGGATCAGGTGGGGTGTCAATAGTGTTGGTTTATAGGTTAGTGGAAGTGCTGCTGTGCATTTTTGTGGGTACTTGTCCAACTGAAGGATAAGGAAAGTTCTGAGCTCTGGCTGGGTGTGGGGGTGGCTAACCGATTGCGTGGGGCCTTGAAGGCTAGTAATAGTGTTGGAAGGAGTGGGGCTTTGAATGTTTCCAGTGGAGGTAAGGGTACTCACATTGTAGTACTAGGTAAGGACAGATCCCTTGAGTGAGAATGTAGAGGATTGGCTGCATCGTTGACAGCAGGGGCCTTGGAACCAGTATTATATGAGGGCTGTCCTTTGTCAGGACCTCTGGATCTTGAGACTGGTTATTACCCCAGGGTTCAGAGGAGCTGTGTTCATCTTCTCCAAGTTAAGGTTCCTTCTGCAATCAGAGATAGTATATGACCTTGAAGTTGACAAACTGAACAGAACTTGACATGA
This sequence comes from Iris pallida, assembly GCA_029216955.1. Classification (NCBI taxonomy): domain Eukaryota; kingdom Viridiplantae; phylum Streptophyta; class Magnoliopsida; order Asparagales; family Iridaceae; genus Iris; species Iris pallida. The sequence continues at coordinate 37,312 of JANAVB010036828.1, forward strand.
TTCATAAATAACTTTCTGCCAGTAGCCTCCTTCTTGACCTGTGGAGATCCAAATTCTTTGAGGCAGTGGTTGTGAGAGGTCTTGCTGCAGACAAACTCGAGAAAATCCTGGCCTAGTAAGGTTTTTAGTGGATGTATCTGAACGAGAAAGTTTGTATAGTGCTTGCAAGAACTTTTAGATTAGATGGTATAAAGAGCATCAAATGGGGGTTAAGGAACCTCACCCAGAAAGCAGCTCTACTTGGATCCTGGATTGAAATCAGTGGACCATGTAAAAATTCTGAACATAGAGCTATCAAGCTTGTGAGATTCAAAAGAAAGAGCAACTGCCATGTCTTCTGAGTTGTTAGATGAAGTAACATCTTTGGGACCTAAAATCCCCACTAAGCCTGGTGAGCCCCCATTGAGAGAGGGAGACTCTGATACACACCAGGTATGGATTACCAGATTAGATTTTGATTATCATGTGGTGTTAAACAAGTTTGCAGCTTGCTGCATCTCCAGAGGAGTGAAAAACAGTGAGGGACAACCTTCATGCTTCCCTGGTTGCTTTGGGTTGACTGGTGCATCCTTGAGTAGTGGTGGTTGATTAGACTGAGAACTGGGGGGTTTAGGGCTTGAGCATAGGAGGTATGAGAGGCTTGAGCGGTGGGGGAGGGGGTGGAAGCTAGTCTAGACTCTAGCTGATAGACCAGCACTGGAAGATGAAAGTGGAGGAAAGGAAGCAGCAGATAGTGGTGGTGGTGGAGGTTGAGGTGAGGTCCTGAGTTCAAAGCAGCAGCAGTAGGAGTAGCCTGGTTGGTGAGAATGGTGGCCAGGCCACCAGAGGCGGTGGTGGAGAAAGCCTCTAGAAATTGCCCGGCCCCTATTCCTCCTTGTGGTTTCTGCTATGATTTCATGTACTTTGTCACCTCGACAATCAACATAGTTTTTATGATATTCATACAAAAATGGCCGACATGTTTCTCTTATATTATGTGCTCGCGTGCATTGTGCAAGTAAATTTTGATTAGACAGGGAAACAGTTAAATTAATTGGACGGTCAGGAGTATGAAGGTTTTGTAAGACTTGGGCTGGGCCAAGTTTTTGGCCCAAATAATTGGGCTGGGTATTGAATATTGCTTTGCCTGATCTGACACGATAGATTGTCATCCCTACTTAAAATTAAATGAAAGTTGCATTTAATATGACTACACATCTCGCTCTCTTGCACTTTGTTAATCTAATTTCTCTATTTGTGACACTTGAAGGTTCCTTCATTTCCGGATGATATGGCAATGGCACTTATAGAGAAAGAGCTTGGCCAGCCTTGGCAAAATATTTATTCTGAGCTTACTTCTTCACCAATTGCTGCTGGTACTTTCATTTTAATTCAATAGAATATTGCTTGATCTTCTATTAACCTGTTTAGCAGTCTGTAACGGAAATTCACCTTCAAATTGCAGCATCCCTAGGACAAGTTTACAAGGGTAGATTAAGAGAAACCGGTGAGTTGGTGGCTGTTAAAGTACAACGACCATTTGTCCTTGAGACAGTAACAATAGATCTGTTTATTATCAGGAAACTGGGATTAGCACTAAGAAGGTTTCAACAGGTAATATTATCCTTTATTTGACTTGAAGCTGTGAAACTGTACTTTTACTCACATTAAATTGGGGTTTCTTCAAACAGATATCCATAGATGTAGTTGGGTTAGTAGATGAATGGGCTGCACGTTTTTTTGAGGAACTTGATTATATTAATGAAGGAGAAAATGGAACTCGTTTTGCTGAAATGATGAGAAAAGACCTTCCTCAGGTACTAAAAGAAATTTTATGATCTGTTTATCAAAGTGTGATAGTCTGACATCTGTTTACGAAGTGTTATATACATGCTATAGTAATCTGTACACGAGTATAGAGCTTGTGGGTATTTGGTCAACAATTTAAATGTTACTGATAGTGGGGTAAACTGTAGAATCCACTAACCTAAATTTATGTTGGAGTTCCTCCTGCTGTTTATTTTCTAGTAAAACAGTTTAAAGTGTCCAATATACCCACATCAAGATCAAATGAAATAAAAACCGATTTAGTAAGCAATTATTTTTTTAATTAAAAATTTTAAAAAAGAAAAAAAAAATCCTCTCCTCCATCAACCACCTCTTCCCTCTAGCCCGCTGGCAGGTCCACAACCCTGCTGCCCTGCCCCCTCACACACTCCTCCCTCAACATTCAACCCCCTCTACTGCCAGCCATGGCTAGGGTCAGCACTGAAAACGGTTGCTGTCATTTTCTCCTCCTCTTCAGCTCGCCACTCCCATACCTTTCTGTACTGTTACGGCAGCCATAGCCCTGCGACCATGGGTGTGCCCATTAATTGGAATCTAAAAGATGCACTGAAGATGTAGAAATTTTATCACAACCAGATTTTTTATGCTTGTTTATTTTATCTATACCAAGCGGGATCATATCATGTAAATTTAAAATTTGTAGATGGGGCCCTTAAGCTTCCACATGATATACAGGATTTCCCTTTTTTCCTTATCTAAGCTGCTGGTTTCAGCGTATGGCATATACCAATTATGTATTGGAAACTTATTACGGCCTTAATTTTTAATTAAGTTCATTACGCTTTGTTAAAGAGTTAGTTTTTGTTGTGTATTAAATGAAATGTATGTAGCTACTTCAGTTAGTGGCCTCCTTAGATATGAATGATTGGTATCCTTGATTGAATGTTTCTGGTTTCAGTACCCAATCTTATATAGTTGATTAGAAATCAAATGAAGCAAGTAGTTTTCATTTGTGACTTTCTGGTCTGATACATTTTGCATAACATAATACTTTAATTCATTGGACTTGTCAGGTTGTCGTACCAAAGACGTACCAAAAGTATACATCAAGAAAGGTTCTCACGACACAATGGGTAGAAGGTGAAAAGTTATCTCAAAGTGCAGAAAGTGATGTCGGGGAGCTGGTCAATGTTGGGGTCATATGCTACCTAAAACAGGTCTTGTGCCAACTTAGATGAATTACTATATATTTGAAAGAGTCATGCAGATGATAAACATATGGAATGTATGTCATATGTTGTGAACTATCACATTCATTGACTCTTTTATCACAGATTGCTTATAAGATTTTTCTTCATGTTAATTTTTGCCATTCCACAAAGTTGGACGTTAAAAATCTATTATTTCTTCATATTTACCAGTCATATCCATCAGCTTGTACACTAATGTTTCATTTCTTTTGATCGAGTATTTAATATCTATGTTTCATGGACATGGGTAAGACATGACACTGTAAGGACATGGACACACACCTAATTTGGCATTTTGGCATGTCCTGGAGTATTTTGGAGTGTCCGATATGTGCCGTACACAACGCACATCTTTGGAGTGTCCTTGCTTCCTAGTTTAATATTATAACATGTTGCTTGGTTTGTGTTCAAGATGGCTTTTCTCTTCTATTTTGTTTAGTCACATCATATTTATGTACTTAAATATTTGCTGGGTTTATAATTCTAAGTCATTCTATTCAACTATTGTATTATGTATCCTTTTAGTTAGAACCCTAGTTTATGTGTCGCTGCTTTTTGTTCATGGTTATCAGTTTGTTTTTCTAAATGATTGAAACATCTAGCAGAAATATATATTTTTTGTTATTTCTACTTCTTTTCCAGATTAACAAAATAGTTGACATCGTTTTTTCTATGAAAAGTCTACATAAATTAGTGGCCTACTACCACTTGATATTGTTGTGAAATATATATATTATATATATATATATATATATTTCTGCTAGATGATTACAGCTATGATCCATCCCAGATTATAAAATAGGTCATCTAGAGTCAAGAATATCTATGTCAGCATCTATATTTCTTTGTACAACAAAAGTACTAAAGGAAAAGACACTCAATGATACGCCGATTGCGTTCCTTCCACACGTGTCAGACCACCGTCCCAAAAATAATTCTGAGCCGACGCTATCCCCCTCGCTCCCTTGTCCTTTTGAGCTTTAACTTCGTTTAACGCAGAGAAAAGAGCTCTAAAAGCGTGTTATGGAAGCCAAACTTAGACCACTATGTGCTCTAAACATCCCAAGCAAAGTCGCAAGTAAAAAAAATGATGATTCCTAGACTCATCCTCTTTTCCGCATAAGCAACACTTTATGTCCTCGCACGGGATGCCAAACATGGAAAGCATGTCCTGAGTAAGGAGTGTATTTCTTATCATTTTGTATAGGCATAAGGAGAACTTGGCTGTCATACCTTTGGTCCACACCACTTCCGCCCATTCTACCTCGTCATGGTAGGTCCTAATTTGGTTCATAGCCGTACTGAGCTTGAAGCTGCCTCTCTCCATATCTTTCCCATATCCAGTTGTCCTCCATCTCTGCCTATCAATCTCGACCACGCGAATGTCTTCAGCATGAGCAGCCTCGATCAATCGGCCCTGTAGCTTGCAGTCACCTTCCTGGATAAGGCTACTTATCGTATCGGTAGTACCCATCAACTTATAAACATGCCACCCTCTCTCTCGATCAAGCTGGAGTGCTTGATCCATGTGTCGTGCCAGATGCTAGTTTGAGCCTTGAGCATATAATTATAGTATGCTTTTTCTTAGCCTTGAGTCTCGTCGCCAACAACGCTTTGACCGTGGCCGAGAAGTTGCTGGTAGTTGACCAGAAGTCTTCTTTCAGAAAGTGTCTTTCCTTGACCAAGTCAGCCCAAAGAGACTTTCCGTTGATGAATCACCAGAACAGTTTAAGGTAAGCCGTTTCTCTGATGAGGGCAAGGGTCTCAACTCCTTCCTCTTTTTCAGGCCTGTACAAGTCCTCCCAACTAATAGCATGAATGTCTCCTCTCCATAGAAAGTTCGTGCACATACGTTCGATCTTCTTGATTGTGCCCTTGGAAAGCATAATGGCTTGAAGCCAATACATAGCAACCGCCGAAATGACAGCTTTGGTAAGTTCAAACCTACCCCCAAAGAACAAAATTTGAGCCTGCTATCCCTCTAGACGCGGTTATTTGTAGTTGAGAAGGCCCCCACACTCTGCATTAGCGACATAGTTATCGATAGGGGAAGCCCCGAGTATTTAACATGGAGCATTTTTTCCGCAATATCCATCTTAGCCAACCACGCCTTCTTGTTCCCACATGTGCGATTCATGAACATTTGGTTCTTGTTTCTATTCGGCTGCAAATCCGACTAAGCCTCTAAGGTAACGAAATTTCTTTGAGCGTTTAAAGGGATCTGTTAGATGGTTCTAAGGACACCAGCAGATCATCAGCATAAATAAGGTGAGAAACCACATGTTCTATCTTTCTGAATAAGGGGTAATCAACCAGTCCATAACTGTATCTTCCAACAGACAAGTGAGAAACTCCATCACTATCGATAGCGAAAAGATAAGAAGATAGGGGATCCCCTTGTCTTAGGCCTCTACTACTACCAAAAATCCCTCCGGCTGACCCCTAACAATAATGGAGAACGTGGGAGAGCAGACGCATTCACTTACCCTGTCCACCCACCAGTTGTTAAAGCCCATATAGATCATAATATGGCAAAGGAAGTTCTGATTGACCATGTAAATATTTTTTCTGAGATCCAACTTCAGGTACATTTTGTTGCCCCATGCTTGTTAAAGTCCTTAACTAGCTCGTGGGTCAGCAGGCTATTCTCCGAGATGGAGCGCTCTTTGATAAAAGTCGTCTGCGAGAGATAATCTTCTGCATGCCATCTCTTATCCGATCGCACATGACTTGTGGAATAATCTTGTAAAGGAAATTGCAGCAAGCAATAGGTCGGAAGTCTCCCATCGAAGTCGCACCCTCCACCTTCGCAATTAATATATATATATATTATATTATATATATATATATATATATTATATATAATATATATATATTTTGGAATAAGGGTGAATTATTCCTCGTATATAGCGGAAAAGGTATTAAAGTACAACATCACAACTCTCCATGTCCCAAATAATAATATTATGGGACCATTACAGATACATCAAATTCTATA
>JANAVB010036829.1:0-52286 GCA_029216955.1 Iris pallida
GAGTGCTTCAAATGAAAGGAGAGCCACAAAACCTCAAATGCTGAGGGGAAAACAACAATGAAAACGCGTGTCCTACATGATCAACAAAACTGGGACACCACAAAAACTCCCAGAAAGAGAGGAGGCCAAAAAAAAAAATCTACTACAAGGGGCGGAGGAAGGAAGTGTCAGGAGGGGCTGCGCCTACACGAGGAGGCGCTGGACTGAAGCTGTGGCAAGCTGGCGCAAGATTTCGGATACGAGAAGGAAGAAGGGCCTAACTCCTTCATAACGAAACTTGTTGCGGCTTCCAGACAACCCAGGTGAAAGCGGCAATTTGGGGGATAGAGATCTCTGGGCTGAGGGAGCCGCGACACCGAGCAAAACGAGCCTGAAGGAAAGTGGCGCTACCGATCCTCTGTCAGTAGGGGAAACGGACTCCCACGCCTCTGTGGCTATCTGCCCTTCGCCAAAGAGATGGAAAACAGATTCGGGCTGTGCTGGTCACAACAGTGACATTTGGAAGCAAGGAGAAAGCTTTGGCGGCAAAGAACGCCGTCTGTAGGAATTTTACCTTTGAGAACATGCCACAGCAGGATCGACCACTCGGTCGGGGTGTTCGGGCGCCAGATGACAACCAGAGCAGGATCGGGAGGAGACGCTGCTCGAACATGAGCCCAGGCGGAAGCGGCGGAGAACTGCCCGCTGGGAGAAGGACGCCAAGCAGGGGCGGCTCTATAGTGTAGGCAGTTGAGGCAATTGCCTTAGGCCCACCATGATTGTAGGCCCCAATATATATAGTACGGAGTATATACAAATAAATGATTTTTCAATTTTATTAAGGAAAAAATTAACCGTTTCACCTATTTACTCCACTTTATTAGGCCATAAAAGAAAGTTTCAAGGAAAACAAACTGTTGAGTTATAGTAACGGCTAGTGAGAAACGAAAAGTTTTCATTGCTCTGGGAATAGGAAAAAAACACTTTCCAAATCAACTAAACTTATTAATTAGAATTGATTTAATTGAGAGTTCCAAAATTATAACTACTTCTTTCTAGTATAATTAGGCACTCACGGATAAAAAAAGCTTAAAAAAGCAAACAATATCCTACTGCTTCTTTAAATCTTTCTCTATCAATCTATCTTTCTCAACTCGCAATCACAAGGTTTCAATCTTTCACTTAAATCACTTGATTTCAAAGGTGGGAAGGTTTTCAAATTTGGATTACAACAAGCAGCCAAGCAAGATCTGTGATTTTATTGATTCGGACAAGAGTTCAAATTTCCATACGAATTTCACAAATCAGTTTCTATCGTTCTGTTAATTTAGATTATTTTGTTTAAATTCAAGTAGTAATTTTATTTTGTCCATGTTATCGTTCTGTAAATGGATTGACCATGTTATCGTTCTGTAAATGGATTGGCCATGTTATCGATTGAAAAAGGTATAGTACAAAACATAAAATATGAAAAATTAATTAATAACTTTGCATCTCAAAAGGCTAGAAAAGTGTATTTTAAATAAATAAAAATTTGAATAGTTACAAAGCTAATGAACTAGGCCACAAAATTTTTTTGATGCATTCATGCTTTAGGCCCCAATTTAGCTCGAGCCGCCCCTGACGCCAAGCTAGCTGATCCTCTCCAGTCGTTAATCCCTCAACTCGGTCGCGCACCGCTGCAGCAATGGATCGGCCAAAAGCATGACGAATAAGCTGGATGTTCCAACCCGAGTCGGGGACCCAGAGATCACGAATCCTGGCTGGTGTTCGAATGCCGCCACGGGGGTGTAAACGGCCGAGACCGGTCCAATCTTCGGAGAAGGCGTTGGAGGATCCATCTCCAACCCTGAGGTGGATAAGATGTTCGCCGAGTTGGCGTCCGCGGATGAAGCAACGCCACACCGGAGATGCATCGCTGTTGGCAGAAGAGGAGACGGGGTGGGAGCGGGGGAAGTAGCGAGCGGACATGTACGATCGCCAAAGCAAGGATTTAGTGCGAAACTTCTGTTGGAGTTTTTCCTTTTCTTGAACTTGTAGAGAGCTTGCTCTCAATAAGCCATGTAAGTTTAGTCCCACATTGGAAAGAAAAACTCATTGGTATCTCAATATAACCACTCTTGAGGAGTAGAGAGATGCACATGGGATGGTGACCCTAAGGAGGGGACCATGTGGGTGATTTTACATGGAGGTAAGGATAAGACACCTATTAAAAGCATTCATGCTTTTTGGCCAACCTTAATTTAATTCCATTGGGGCTAAGCCCCAAAGGGGCTTAGCAACTCGGACTTAGACTCATGGGCTCATGTGCCGCTTTGTTGGCGCACTTTGCACTTAGCACGTACGCCAGTTTGGGAGCCTGTTTGGCGCCACTGGGCGCACTGGACGCTTGGGCGCACGGGTGCTGGGGCGCATGGACGCACAAGCGCACGGACTCACGGGCGCGAGGGCGAACAGGCGCCAGGGCGCACGGGTGCCAAGACGCGCGGGCGCATGGGCGTGCTGGCGCCAGGACGCACTGGCGCTAGGGCGCATGGGCGCCAGGCGCACGCGCATTGGCGCTCTGTGGGGCCGTAACGCTCAGAACGTAGCTGTCCACATTCTAAACCGTTCCGAAACGTACGATAACGGGTCCGATAATTTCGGATCTGACATTCAACGTCGCGCACGTTTCGGATCTGAGTGGTTACAGTGAAAAACTATAATTAGAGACTCTCTTCTTTCACAGAAAGTAACTACTTACGATTTTTTCCAGAGAGAGAATAGAGTGCTTCTGCGTCGGCGCCCTGTGGTTTTTTTCGTCCGGTCGAGGAGTCTGCGAGCATATTAGCAGGGCGTTCCAGAGTTCTAACGAACTTGCTGGTTCCTGGAAGCTGACCGTGTGGGCGGATCTAGCTTTGAGCTCCGGTGTTCTTACACCCCAGCAAGATTTATCTTCCTCATTCTTCTTCTTCCTCTACTGTAAACGTTCTGTCTCAATCACAACTAGTTTGTGAGGAACAACGTCTTCTACTGTAATCAAATTTTTTTTAGCCTCCACCTCGCTGCTGTCACGTATCGTAAACTTTCAGTCGAGAGCTTTCTAATTACATTTTCTCACAGAGTTTTCTTCTGAAATTACGCCCAGAGACTAACAATCTCAAAGCTAGATAAGAAGATGGAAAACTCTCGTGCTTCTCTCATCGATACCAGCTTTAACAAGTTGGAGAAATTCGACAGAGAACATTTCCAAATGTGGAAGAGGAAGATCACCCTCAATGTTCAACTCATGGACGTCGACCACGTGTTGGTTGAGGATGAACTGACGATTCCAGAAGGGGGTAGTGCAGACGCTATTGCTGCTGTACATGTCAAGCAGAGTCATATTCCAAGAAGGTAAAGGCTAAAGAGATCTGGGATTCTTTAGGAAAGCTGTATGAAGATGATAATAACAGGTCCAAAATCTTTATCGTCGAGAAGTACCACAAGTGGCTCTTTGAAGACGAGAAGGTGATGCTGCCTCAAGTGAAGGAATTCCTTTAGTTGAGACAGAGGTTGGATGACGAGAAGATGCCCCTCGTTGACAAGTTTGTCGTTGGAGGGATAGTCTCGAAACTTCCTGCTGGATCTAGCAACTTCTATACAAGAATGCATCGGAAGAAGCTGGACATTAGCATGGATGATCTCCTGCAAGAGATCCATGTTGAGGACGAGATGCAGTCTCAACAATAGATGGACTCCCTGTCCAAACAACTGGCTAAAGCCAACTTGGTACAGACCAGAGAATTCAATGGAAAGTAGACGGCTTTCCATCACAAGTAGGACTCCTCTAATCTGAAAGTGAAGAGTCCTTCGTTCAAGCAACAGAAGTCCAAGTCCCACGTGAGTTGCTTCAACTGTGGCAAGAAGGGTCACTACAAGAGTGAATGCAAATCCAAGCCCAAACAAGCTGAGCAAGATGAGCCTAGCAAGGTTTCCATGGTTTCTAACATTGTTGCTATGATCGCCCAGATCACAGCTGTGGGGGCTGACTCTGACTGGTGGATTGACACTGGTACAACCTACCATGTCTGTTCTGGAAAGGAATGGTTCATCATGTACCAGGCAACTTCTGAGAATGTTATCATGGCGAACCAGGCCCAAGCTGAAGTTCTGGGGATCGGGACTGTGGAGCTGAAACTTACTTCCGGGAACACTCTGACGCTTCAAGGTATGAAGCACGTTCCGATGATTGTTAAGAACTTGATCTCTGGAAGCCTGCTTAGCAACGCAGGCTTGAGGATGGACATTAATACTGGCCAGATGGTAATGTCCAAAAAGGGAACGTACTTCGGAAAGGCTTTTCAAACCGAAAGAATGTTTAAAATTTACCTTGTAAACCAGTCAAATGAAATTAATTCAATTACTCGTTCTGATTATTCTCTTGAGTTGTGGCATAATGGGCCTGGACATGTTCACTATAAAAGGATAAACAAAATGTCCAGTCTAGGACTTATCTCCAAATGTGGGGGTAAGGTAAGTGTGAAGTATGTGCTCAGACAAAGATCATAAGAAAACCCTTTCATCGGGTCATTCGAAGCACATATTTTTTGGAGTTGGTGCACTCCGATATCTGTGACTTCAAGCAATTCTCTACAAAGGCCGGGATAAAGTATTTCATAACCTTCATCGATGACTTCTTAATGTACGCGTTGGTCTACTTGCTCAAGTCTAAAGACGAAGCATTCGAGAAGTTCAAGAAGTTCAGAGCCGAGCCTGAACGACAAACTTGACAACAACTCAAGAGGCTAAGAAGTGATCGAGGCAGAGAGTATCGGTTTCATGAATTCGCATCATTCCGCAAATAACATGGAATCACTACAAAATTTTGTCAGATTAGCGACGTTACAAAACGTCGCTAATCTCGGTGAAAACGTCGCTAAGTAAATTTAGCGACGTTTTGGACGACGTTTCGAAAACAACGAAAAAAGACGTGTCGTTAAACGAGAAAAAGTTGCAAACCGTTGCTATGGCGACGTACTTTAGCGACGTTACAAACGTCGATAATTAGTGACGTTACTAACGTCGCTATTTAGCGACGTTTAAACGTTGACGCTAATTAGCGACGTAAATAGCGACATTATGGTGTGGTCGCCGTTTAGCGACACTGTTGCGACATTTTGGCGACGACGTGCTGACATCAGATTTGGTGACACGTGTTGCCACATCAGCATTTAGCGACGTTTTTAGCGACCTTTATTAACGTTGCTAATATTTAGCGACGTAAAATAACGTCGCTAAGAACGTCGCTAAAGTAAAAAATATAAAAAAAAGGTTCTAGAATGCAAATGGAGCTGGAGCCTGAGCCAAAATACAGAATACAAAATACAAAATACAGAATCCAATCCCTGGGTTCGTCGACCCCCTCGGTGGAACACTCAACACTGGCACGCACAATACAATCCAGAATATACAAAAAAATAGAAAGAAAAAAAATACTATCCGCAACGAACAATGTCAATAAATAATATTCTCAAAAAACAAAGTTAATATCCGCAAATATGTACAAAGCCAATATCCTCAACGAAAAAACTGAATATCCCCAAATACGTACAAAGTAAAAAATATAGTACAGTCCAAAAATGCGAAAACAAAACTACTCTTCGCCTGGAGCTGGACCTGGACCTGGTGCTGGAGCCGGAGCTGGAGGAGGAGCGCCACCAGATGACTGTCGTCGCAACGTCAGGATCGTCTGATACTCCTCCGGTGACAACAGGTGGACGAGCATGTCCTCCCATGCACCACCGGATGTAGACGATGCGCCCGACGTACCAGCAGACGATCGCTCTGTAGCCATCTCCTGGAGCAGCTGCATCTGCTCGACCAACCGCTGTGTAGCCTCCTGCGTAGCGTGGGTCATCTGTCGCAGCGCCTCCGTAGTCTCCTCCAGCCTCTCAAAGCGTGAGATGAGTACAGAATCATCTGTATGCGGCGCCCCCATCCTCTGCAGCATCTCGTCATGCAGAGCTGCGATCTGCACATCGACACTCTGCTGGTGGCGGAGTGACTCCTCAGTCTGTGCGGGGTCGGGCACACTAGTGGCGGTCGCAGAGGCTTGTGATGCAATGAAGGCACCATAGGAGCCCGTACCATAGTACGTATCCCTATGCATGCCACCAACGGCCCTCATCCACAACTCATCATCTGACTGAGCTACGGCGGTCGGGGGCTGCTGGAAAGTGCTAGCACCAGCTCCCTCTGACCATGTCGGCCCGGCCTTCCTAAGCCTCAAAAACTCGGCCTAGAAATAACATCTATATGAATTCTCACGTGGTCGCTAAAAATTAATATTAATGAACAAGCATTAAGTAAAACTTCTAAAACTTGGCCTAGAAATTATATCTATATAAATTTTCTACGTAACTAAAAATTAATATTAATGAACCAGCATTAAGAAAAACTTACGTAGGTGTTTCGGGCCTTGTCGTCTACGAACCGCTCCCCCTTCGTGTGCGTGGCGAGGAACAAGGTCACCATATTCGGGTCTTCTCCCGATTCAACCTGTTACGAAATTATTATATGATTTGTCAGTTAAGTTGAAAGAAATATATTACTATAAAGTATTAATTATGGGTATACGACGAGATACGTACCATATGGATGAAGAAATCCATGATGGACCGTGATCCACCACACCATTGCGACCCCGCCTGTCGCGCTCTTTTAGACTTCGCGGACTTCTCCTTGTAGGCTTCCTCCTCGAATCTCCTCTTCATTACCACCCAGTCGGCGGCAGAGATCCAACCCTGAATAGGCTCTCCTCGGCGGTCGTGATCCTTTTGGTCGAGGATCGCGTCCCTAATGAGCTTGCTGGCGATGCTGGAAAATATAGCCTCGACAGCAACGGCGCGGTGGGGAGAGAAGAAGTAAGTCCGCTGAAAAAATCATAAAAGTACGTAAGTTATAACACAACATACTAAATGTTAAATGGAAATAAACTTTTACGTACCGAAAAGTGCTTAAACCAGAAGGCCTCCTTGTCGGCCGGGACATCCCTCCAGTTGATCCAGGGTACCCCGTAGATCTGTCGCAGGAATGTACCCAGCGACCGGTGTAAGTAGGAGGGATGATACCTGTAAAATGGAAATTAAAATTTATTAAACAAGTTTATAATAAATTTAATCTAATTAAATGCAATAATTTTACTTACCGCCTGGTCCGAGTACAGGCCCAAATCTCTAACCTCAGATCCCCCTCCCGGCGACACGGAGGATCTGTCTCAAATGGGAGCTGCACTATCACTACCAAAATAAGTCATATTACCGACAAAATTAGCGACGTTTATTGAAAACGTCACTACCATTAACGGAATTAGCGACACATAAATAAAACGTCGCTGATCGTCGCTATCAGCGACGATCAGCGACGTTACTGCGACGTCTTTTAAGTTAAAAAAATAACGTTGCTGATAAGTCGGTGAATGTCACCCCCATTTCCTGTATTACGTATTTATGCTCGTATTTGATTTTGGCACGTATTTTAATTTTCTCGACTTGCGGATTTTGGTTTCTCGTAAATGGATTTTAGACCATGGCTTGGTTTTATTTTGTGGAAATTGGTTTGGTTTGGTTCATCATGAGTGGAACACTTTAACCTACACTCTACCCTCAACACAACACACCCACCCTCATTATATCTCCACCAAACTTTCTCTCTCCTCTTTACTCTCCATTAATTTTTTTCTTCCTTCTTCCACAACTCTCTAACCCATTAGGCAAGTGCACCTTGCCATCAAATAAGCACCACTTTTTATTTGTCCATTAGCTAGATTAGGCCATGGAGAACAACTTTAGAACTTGACATTTTGTGATTTGGAGTTTCCTTTGTTCTAGATCTAGATTTTTACTATTTTCGGATTTACATGGTTTTGATCTATTTAACTTTGATTTTTGTATGTTTTGATGCTTCCATGTGGAAGAGAATTCGATTTTACTCAAGTTAGAACTTTAAAAATCTAGATTTGGTTTTGATTTGACAAAGTTATGAAGATTTGAAGTTCTTGGTGTTCTTGGACTTGCTCTCGGCCAGAAAGAACAGCCCTCTGCCTTGCACTTTTTAGCGCATGGCCATTTGCGCACCCCCGGCCTGTGCTCCTTAGCGCATGGCCGATTGCGCAATCACTTGGCCAGTGCTTTACGTTGCGCTGGATTGCACTGGCGCAAGCTAGCCATGCGCAAGCCAGCCATGCACAAAGTAACCCCTGCGCAATCGACCATTGTGCAATCCACCCTTGCGCAATCCTCTTGTGCGCAATCCATCTGCTGTACCATCCACTCCTGCGCAGTTGGAACCCTGCGCAGCTCGCTCCTGCGCAGTTGGTACCATGCGCAGCTCACCCTGCGTAGTTGGCCTCCTGGCGCACTTGACTCCTGCGCAATCCAACCCCCTGACCCCTTGCGCAAACCATTGGCTCTTGGAGATTTGGTTTTATTTTCTTTAAGCCTGGCTCTTCTATAGTCCTATATATATTGATATTATATTAGATATTTTACTTAATATGTTTGGAATGTCTATTGTACATGGCATGGTATGACAAGGACCTAGCATAACACGACAGTGACCCGTAGTGGTGCACTCCTGACATGACCAACCTGACTTGATAGTGGCCCGTAGTGGCGCACTCCTGACAGTACCCTGACATGATTTATCTTGATAACTTGATAGTGGCCCGTGGCGGCGCACTCCTGACTTGACTTGACTTGTAACTTGTAACTTGACTCGTATAATCAACTTGACACCGTGGGTGCTCCTGCTTGCTTGCTTGTACAATCCACTTGCCTTGTCTTGCATCATGTCTAGGACGTGACTCCCGGGGTACCACGGCCAGGGATTCGCGCTAAATTGGATTAGGCTAACGATTAGATCAAACTAGAACATGGAGAATTCTCAGTCACAGGCAATCTCGTTATCTGGGCGCTTTAATAGACTTGTAGCTTGCCGACGAGTAGAGCACATTTCCAGCACACTGTCATGTGTTGCACCCTCTAAGTCACCTAAGGGTATATTTGTCTCCCGGGCAATGTACCCACCTATAACTCTCAACCCGCGGAAGGATAACTGGATAGTGTGCAGGTCTTGGGACTGGGAGTTTCTCACTTGCATCTTGTTAGTAATTAAGGCTTGTGATAACCCTAGTTAGTTAAAGTAGTAAGCCGTAGTACTTGCTTGGCCGATTGTGAATGGATGGTGTCCAGCCTTGTCTAAGTCTTGTCTAGCCCCTGTACCTGGAACTCTAGATCATGATTGTTTTACTTATCTCTAACGATAAATGGGTAGAGACAGTGAGCTATTCAGGCGAAGGGGTATAATCCCGATCCTTGTTTGGTTTAAGGATTGTAACCTGGCTCCCGGAATGGTTCCACGTCCCTAGTCGTTCATCGCCCTGTGTTCTTTACTACTTGTACTTTCTTTTATTCTTATGTTCTGATATGCTGGCTTTTGTTCTTATTTGTGGCCTCCTTTGTGGCACTTGCTCTTTCTGGGGTTTGACCCAGCTGGTTTTGTGTGGCTAGATTTCGGAGCAGCTTCCGAGGATCTACCAAGCTTCCAGCCTAATGGTGACAACTAGACGGAACCCGGGCCAAGAGTGGGTTTTCCTTTTTGTTTCACCCACTTATATATAAATTTATTCTTTTGAGGCGTTTAGCCGACGAGCACCTGTTAGCTCGATGCACATTTACTTACTGTCTGCCTACGGGCTGTAAACATGATTAACAAATCCTAGGGTTGATCGTGTATGACTGAACTCTTGCTAGTCCTATCATTTTGTACGACTAGCTTCATGATCATCCAATATGTAATATTTAGGATGCCTTATATATATATTTGATGCTCTAATATCTTGTAACTCTGCTAATTGCTTGAGATTGAGACAATAGGCTTGACCTTAAGAGACTGCTGGCTTGTAGTAAACCCTCATATCTAGACAGCCGTGACCGTATAGTTGAGATGTATTCTGTTTTAATATACGTAGCTGGCTATGTCTGCCCCCGCTCTCCAGTATTCTGGTTCTGGGGCGTGACAGTGAATGTCGCTAATTTGACTAGTAATAGCGACGTTTACCGACGTAAGTGTTTTTACGTCGCTTATATCAAATAATAGCGACGTTTACCAAAGTCTTTAGTGACGTCACTAATGTTTTTAATATAGGGATCTGGCTTCATTTCTTTCCTCCCACTCGTTCCCTAAAAATTTCAAACCCCTTCGTTCGACCGCCGCGCGCCTCGTCCTTCGCCGGAGCCCGACGTCCACCACCTCCAACTACCTCCACCACCTCTAGCCATCGCCGCTCCCACTCGCCATCGCCGGAGCCCGACAATCGTTTGTCGACCCCTCCCTCTCCACTAGGCTTCTTCTCCTCTTCGGCCACCCCTCGTCGGTCAACGCCCCTGCCCTCCTGTCACCCTCCCTCGTTGATCAGGTAAACCCTAACCCTAATCGGACACACATACACACGGACACAGACAAACACATACAGACGGACACAGACAGATACATACACACACACACACACGGAACTAGTATATTGAATTTGGAGTATTTCTACTCAGAATTCTATTTTGAGTCTCGAGTTCATTTTCGTGAACGATAATTGGATGGGGGATGGTTGTGTCCGTGTCCAGATAGCTCGTGATGCAGTCGGGTCGTATCCTAATTAATTGGCGTGTGTAGTGGAGTGTCGGGTGCTAGAGGTCATCTGGACTCAGGGGGTGTGCGTGGCGTGTCCGGGATGGGAGTCGACCATGGCAGGAAGGAGATTGATTCTGGGATTCAATACAGTAGAAATTCTTTGTGTTTTGTTAGCTTGTTAAATGATTTACTGCAATAGAGTTGTATGTGTTTCCATTCAATGTGATTAGAGAAGTACTAGACCATAGCTGATAGAGTTGGAAGACTTCATATTCAATGGGAAGCTATAGTATTTAGCTCGGCTAGCTACTGTGACCTATGATATGTTGAGATGCATATATTCTAATTTATGGGTTCTATGTATAGATGGTGAGTATGTTATATTTGTGTGCTAACACAGTCTAAATATTAGTGTTATTTTATATGTGGTAAATAGTATTTTTGGCATGTATCGATAGAGAAATGAAAGAGGTTACTCAAAATAATTGTCAGTTTGAGATAGTTGCATGAATAGGTGGTCTGCTAACATGATTGATATAATTTCCAAGAATGTAGTTTATGTTTAGATTCTTATATGAAATGCACACTCATATTTGTGTCATACTAAGTGATTTTCATATCTAATATACTACGGAGTATCCTAGTACCTACAGTGTATAGAGTATCCTAGAAGTGTAGGTATGATTGGTATATCGCATTACATAGAGTGTATAGAGTATCCTTTCGGTCTATAAGAGTTACTTCACTTATTTTGTCAAGACAAGTAAACTTTTTAAATGTTGACGGTATATATATCGTCAATATTTGGTTTTGCCTTCTAGCTACAGGCAGTTGCCTGCATTTTGGCTTATAACTTGGTCTTTGGCCTATGCTTGAGCAGTATGGACTTCCAGGTTAGGGTGTTAGTTCATGATTACATTGTTTAGATATTAGTTTCAGATAAAGGGTTAGTTTAGATTAGGATATTAGTTTATGTTAGAAGGAATATGAGAGTTAGTAGATGTTAAAGTAGAATATTAATTTATTAGCTAGGATAGATAGTTTGAGCTAGGATACTGCTCAAGCACAGGCCAAAGGGTCGATATTGGATATTAATTTAAAAAGTTTTACCTTTCTTGACAAACTGGGTGAAGTAACTCTTGTAGACCCAAATGGTCGATATTGGACAGTTGGTGTCGTGTACTCCTACAAGTACAATTATACCTCGACAGACACCTTTTTTAGTAGAGGTTGGGAAGAAATTGAGATGAGTAACAGAATCGGTATCGGATTAGTATCATCCGTTTCAGATTAGTATCGGCTGTATGTACTTAGTGTCGTGTACTCCTACAAGTACAATTATACATCGACCGTATGTACTTAGTATCGACCGTATCAGAATAGTATCGGTCTATCGGATACGACACTTTGACACAAGACAGTTGTTTTAGTCCCAACACAGTTGTTTTTGTTTCTTCCTTCAAATTGTTTGTTTGTAATATGTGGAATGAATGAACAGTTTATGTTGCGCACCCATATCTAAACTGCCTTAACATTCATTCACTGACTGCAATGTGCATATATCTATCTTACAGAATTATCCTCAATTGGATATGGATATGAATTACTATTTACGGAATCGTTCGTGGATGTACAACCATCATCCTGATGACATATGCGGTGTGCGGAATAAATTCATAGAGGGTGTACAGCAGTTCCTGCAGTTTGCCAAGGCGTTCCCTCAGTACATGGATGGTACCAAAATTAAGTGTCCGTGTGTGAGATGTCGCAACTTGAAATATCATCCAGAAGTGGAAGTCACGTATCATTTATACTCGAAGGGTTTCATGCCGAATTACTATTAGTGAAGCGCATACGGAGAACTTGTGTCTTTAGCATCGGTGTATGAGCCTTATGTGGATGTCCACAATAACACTGCTTACGACGATGGGTTGGTGAACATGATTTTTGACGTGGCGGGGCCTAGTTTCGATCCGGACGATCATGATGCACCTCAGGAGGCACCGAATGCCGATGCTGCACAGTTCATGGAGTTGCTGGAGAATGCAAGGACTCTATTATATCCTGGTTGTGAGGATCATTCACCGTTGGAGGTGGTTACGAGATTGTTGAGCATCAAGTCCGATTTTAACATGTCACAAGATTGCTACAACCGTCTTATGGAGTTGCTTATAGAAATATTGCCTGAGGGTGCTAAGTTGCCTAAAGACTTCTACCGGTCTAAGAGGATGGTGAGATCGCTCTGGATGGGATACGAGAAAATTGATGCATGTCGCAACGGGTGCATATTGTACTACAAAGATGACAAGGATGAAGACGCCTGCAGATTTTGTGGTGTCGATCGCTACAAGGGCAGTAGTAGAGGAAAGTCTGTCGCTGCCAGGAAGCCTACCAATTCGATGCACTACTTGCCGTTGACGTCGCGGTTGTAACGGGTGTTTATGGTGAAGGAAACTACAGAAAACATGAGTTGGCATAAGCGGGAACAGACCGAAGGAGTGTTGGTTATTATCTAGTCTTGGTTATTATCTGAATGTACTATCTGGACTTAGATGTTTCTTGTAGAATGTACTATCTGAACTTAGATGTTTCTTATAAAATATACTATCTGGACTTAGATGTTTCTTGTAAAATGTATCATCATATGTTGTCTTGGTTATTATCTTGTCTTTGTTGCACTTTCATATTTCTAGTCTCTATTATTTGTTGTCTTTGTTGTATCTCATCATATGTTGTTATCAGGCATGACAGGTCGTCGTGGATCGTTCCGTATTTCCCAACATGGGATACGGGGTACTGATACTGGCAGAGGATAGGGTACTCCTTCTGTACCTACTGGTGGTACTGCTAGAGGACGGGGTTCTTCTTCGGTACCTCCTACTGGAAAGAAAAACTCATAGGTATTTCAATATAACCCCTCTTGAGGAGTAGAGAGATGCACATAGGGTGGTGACCCTAAGGAGGGGACCATGTGGGTGATTTTACATGGAAGTAAGGATAAGACACCTATTAAAAGCATTCATGCTTTTTGGCCAAGCTCAATTTAATTCTATTGGGGCTAAGCCCCAAAGGGGCTTAGCAACTCGGACTTGGACTCATGGGCTCATGAAGCATAATATGGTATTTTGTTGGCGCACTTTGCACTTAGCACGTCAGCATCGTCGTATTTTGTGCTTTTGTTGTGCTCGTTGCGCGAATCTCTGCGCGGCCGTTTGTGTGCCAGTTTTGGTGCATGTTTGGGAGCCTATTTGGGCGCCAGGTTGGGCGTCACTGGGTGCACTGGGCGCTTGGGTGCTTGGGCGCATGGGCGCACGGGCGCACGGACTCATAGGCGCGAGGGCGCACGAGCGCCAGGGCGAGTGGGCGCATGGACGCACGGGCACACGGGCGCCAGGACGCGTGGGCACTGGGCGCCAAGCGCCGGGCGTGCGCACATTGGCGCACAGTGGCACTGTAACGCTTAGAACATGGCTGTCCACGTTCTGAACCGTTTTGAAACATGCAATAACGGATCCGATAATTTTGGATCTAACATTCAACGTCGCGCACGTTTCGGATCTGAGCGGTTACAATGAAACACTATAAGTAGAGACTCTCTTCTCTCTTAGAAAGTGACTACTTACTATTTTTCCCAGATAGAGAAGAGAGTGCTTCTGCGTTGGTGTCCTGTGGTTTTTTTCGTTCGGCCGAGGAGTCAACGAGCATATTGGCATAGCGTTCCAGAGTTCTAGCGAACTTGCTGGTTCCTGGAAGCTGACCGTGTGGACGGATCTGGCTTTGAGCACCGGTGTTCTTACACCACAACAGGATTTATCTTCCTCATTCTTCTTCTTTCTCTACTGTAAACGTTCTGTCTTAATCACAACTAGTTTGTGAGGAAGAACGTCTTCTGTTGTAATCACTTTTTTTTAGCCTCAACCTCGCTGCTGTCACGTATCGAAAGCACCACTTTCAGTCAAGAGCCTTCTCATTACGTTTTTCTTCTTGAGTTTTCTTCTGAAATTACGCCCAGAGACTGACAGCTTCCACCATAATTTGACGGACATAGCATCGGTTTAGTGCGAAGCTTATATATATATATATATATATATATATATATATATATATATATATATATATATATATATATATATGGGAAAACTGGATATGAGCCATAGGCTCATCCTCTTATATGAGCCATTTCACGTCGCTTCCATGTGGACCAATAAAAATACAGTGACTTGGAAAAGAAATTTTAAATAGATAGAAATAAAAGATCCCATAATAGATTTGATAAATAATAACTTAACATATCTTTTCCTAGGATCTTACCAAATATGTTTGTTTATGAATTTAAATAAAAAATAAATAAAAGATCTCATAATATTAATGTTAATGTTAATGGTAATGTTAATATTAATTTTAATGTTAATATTAATTTTAATTTTAATGTTAATGTTAATGTTAAGGTTAATATTAATATTAATATTAATATTAATGTTAATATTAATTTTAATGTTAATATTAATGTTAATATTAACTTTAATATTAATTTAACTTTAAATTTTAATGTTGATATTAATTTTAATTTTAATTTTTATTTGGAGGAACAAATGAAATTATTTCTATTTAAATTCTTAAGCAAACATATTTCATAGGGAAAGATATGGTAAGTTATTATTTATCAAATGTTTTATGAGATCTTTTATTTCTATCTATTTAAATTTTCTCTTCTAAGTCACTATATTTATTGGTCCACATTGAAACCACGTGGAATGGCTCATATAAGAGTATGAGCCTATGGCTCATATCCCGTTTTCTCTCTCTCTATATATATATATATATATATATATATATATATATATATACTCATATCCCGTTTTCCATATATATATATATATATATATATATTTTTATATATATATATATATATATATATATATATATATATATATATATATATATATATATACAAAAATGCTCCAAAACCAGCCGGCTGGTTTTGTATTATAGAACTACCTTCTCTTTTATGGATTGGATTAGGATTAAGTGGTTGAGATTAAAATGTGTAGACCCCACCACCTTTTAAAGTCATTTAATCTCAACCATGAAATTCCAATCCAACGTGTATAACATAGGTTGATTCTATAATACAAAACTAGCCGGTTGGTTCTAGAGCACTATATATATATATATATATATATATATATATATATATATATATATATATATATATATATATATATATATATATATATATATAAGCTGACCCAAATGGTGATCCGCAAAAACTAGGTCAATATGCATAAAATAAAAATAAGTGACGTAAACAACTAATTCAGTCGTTGGCACCCAAATATGACTCGAACGCACAGTATAAATAAAATAAATAAAGAAATATATGTATAACATTAAAAAAATATGCTAAACTAAAAGTAAATAAATAATAAACATGGCAAGGTGTCTTGCCTGGCTGTGGTGCGATGATTTGACGACGTCCAGCAGACGAACTCGTCAAGCCAAAGAAAGTAACAAAGTTGAAACTTCGGCAAACGTCTCCGAATGATGAAATACACATCACCAATATTTCCATAATAAAAGAAATAGCTAAGATAGGCTACCAATAACACCTATTCTGGACACCGGAACAAAACGATAATTTTGGATAAAAACGATGTACGTCGTTGGATCCGTGCTTTGCACCAAAAAACGTGTTAGGACAAAGGATTGTCCAAATTTGACAAATTATATGTCAATTTTGACTAAAACGATGGTGTCAAATTTTGAATCTGAAATCCCGAGTTCAAAATTATGATTTTACATGTTGGAAAATACGAATTTGAATGACCAACTTTGGCGTCAAATTCAACCAATCGAACGATACAATAATAGAATAAATTTTTTATCTCATGAATGTGATTATACCTGTTGTGCAACAGAGCTGCTGGTTCATCAAATGGACCTACGGCGAGGGAGAAATAATTATACAAAGTTGGCTCCACAAAACGGGAAAAAATAAACGTAATTTAAACACACAACTTGGTGTCCAGTTTTATTCGACCAAACGATCGAATTAACGGTTGAAACTTGAGGAAAGTAAAAAGGTATATACCGAGATTGCAATAAAAGTTTCGGATCGAGGATCCAAATGTTGGATTACCTAGAAAATGCGTCCAAAGTTGATGCGACGAAATAAAATTCTGACTTCAAATTTACGGCACATGAAACTTTTAACAAAACACATAAATTGCCAATATTGAGGGTCGAGGTGGATGATGGTGCACCGCTAGAGACGTCATTGACGTGCATGCGATGCAGGGGTCGAGGCAAAGTTATGCAGCTCCTGTTGCTCTGCGCACACACGCGGATAGGTGCAGGCTCGGGTAAGCATCACCACCGCAGGGGCTGGCCGTGATAGGCATAGGAAGGGAGGGGTGGCCGACATGGAAGAGTGCAGTGCGATCACAGTATGGTAGCTAGTCGGGGTTGCCAATGGCCTCGAGCTGATACTGTTACGGCTGCTTCTGCCTCCGTTGCTGCAGTTGCCCCTGGTACACCGGCTACGTACATGATCGAGGCGGCGACGCCATGGACTGGTGGCGGCGACACTAGGGGCTGGTGGCCGCTAGGGACTGGTGGCCGCCAAGGGCTGTTCCCTTGGTCGCCGCCTCCCCCTGGACCCTCCGACGAGCTCTCCGTCTTCACCGCGCTTACATCATGAGCGGTCCCCCTGCGATGGAGCGTCCCCCTCCGCTGCTGTCTCCTCTGGTGTGATACCTCCTGTTGCACCCGCCTCTGCCCTCGCCTGGTCGGCCCCTACTTGGTCGCCTGCCCACTTGGCGTTGGTGGGATTGTCAACCTTATTGTGTGCTCGACCGGATCTCTCGTTGGCTAGGCTCTCCTGGCTCTCTGCCAGGCCTCCCCCCAGTGCTCTGCTCGATGCTCGCCCTTCTGGCTCCTGCTTGGGCACTGCATCCGGCTGCTCCCCCTTGGTTTTCGTGCTTTTTTTTCTCGCTTCCCATCCTATTTGAATTTATTTACTTCCTTTCTGTCCGTGCCTTACGCGTTTGTGGCCGGTCACTTGGGCCCCAGTGCGCTTTCTTCATTTGGCACTAGATATCTTGTTATGAGAACGTGATATTAGGCATGGCCTCTATCACACTATGGCATGTGGGACATGTAGCAGGGTCCTCAACCGACTATTGGATCTGTCTCAAGTAGGATTTGACATTCTGTAATGCCTCCGTTACAGCTTGTCGGGTCTTCTTGGAGAGACGGAGGAGCTCGAAAAGTGACAGTCTGGCCGGGGTGTTAGCCAATTGAGCTAGTATGTCGAAATTGTAGGGTCGGTCCAACCCTACAGCGGTGTCCTTTCGGTAGGTCTTGTCAAAATGCCCTTCTTTCTGTTTTTGTTTGTCCACCATTGGCGGTTGAAATGGACCCGGCTCAGAAGTACCGGGAACGGCCGATGTTGTGACCAACATTGCCTCTTTGCTAGGGGCCTGGTCATAATTACGTGAATATTCTAGATCAGTCCTGGTTGCTTTGGCCCTTTCTTCATCAGATGAGGCGGAGACAGCATTACAAGATCTGTCCTTCCTGCCCTTGGTCTTGACAGTATGACATGGGGCAGGTTTGATCAGTTCGTCGGTGAGATCGGAATGCACCCACATGACCTCCCTTCGAGGTGCTTTGACGGCGACTAACCCCAAGGCTTGAGAAGTCGGGAGGTTAACGACCTCCATAGTTGCCTTAGGGATTGGGACGACGCCATCTTGTGTCTTCGTATGCGGAAACTGGCCGAACTGGAGGGTTACCATGTTGACGGAGACCACTTTTTCCTTAAAGTCCAGCGATAGCATGTTGGCGTCCACTATCCGCTGTATCTGGTTCTTCAGGATATAGCAGTCTTTAGTCGAGTGGTGAACGTACCGGTGGTAGTTGTAATATTTTGGATCATCCATCCTGTCTACTTCTTCGGGACGTCTAGGAGGTGGAAGTGTAAGTTTCTCACCCTCGCGCAAGACGTTAAGTAATTCTAGGGAATCCTCATCCTTGAAGGAATAATTACCCTTTTGGATTGGGGGTCTTTCTGGTTTCTGAACGGAAGGTGCACCTTGGTTGAGACTTGTGGTCATAACTTATTTTGCTTTAGGCTCAGTATTTTTAAGTGCTGCGGTAGAACTTCTGCCTTTCTCGTTTGGAAGGCCCATTCCTAGTAAGTGGGCTTTTTTGGCTTTCCTCTTAGCATCTTCGGCATTGATAAAAAATGTTGTCCAATCTGCGTGACCGGAGGAGCCAGTCCAGAGTATCGTCATAGGGGATAAACCTTTTCTGCAAGTATCTATCAAGATCGCTTCGAAAACCCCCGACTGTAGTCTTAATGTGGCCTGCCGGAATCGTTCTATATAAACTCGAGCAGGTTCTTTGTCCTTCTGACTGGTGTCCATCAGCGTGGACATTGACATGTCATCCCGGGCTCATAGAATCGGGACATAAACAGATGATGGAGGTCGTCAAAGGTTGATATCGAGTTGTCTTGGAGATTACAGAACCATTCGTAGGCAACCTCTCTTAAGGTGCCAGCTAATAGTTTAGCAAGGAGGGCATCATCCCTCGGTAAATGTCCCGTTATAGAGTTGAAATGATTGAGATATTGTCGGGGGAAATCCTTTTCGTCGAAAGGAGTGATAGTCAAGCTTGAATTTGGGAGAGTAGATTACCCTGTTCCATTCAACCGGGAAGGGTCGGTTGAGTCCCAGTTATTGTCGAGATTCTTGTCTATTTTTGACGTCAGCTCTGGCTCTGAGATCTCGGATGGCATCAAGGAAGTTTTCCGACACTGCTGGCCCAGATACTTGTGGCAAGGTATGATCACTCGTCGCGGGTGGTAATACTACGTGGTGACTCGTAGTTGAAAGATTTGGGACATTGGACTCCCTATTATTTTGCAGGTCTGGGACCTATATCGGTGGCTGGGATGAGGTTTGAGCTGCTTTCAGCTCTGTTACAGTTTTTATCAGAAGCGCTAAGCTGGCGTTTATGGACTGCATCATATCTTCGATCATTTTGAAGCGTCGGCTATCTTGATACCTCTGTTCATCACTTGTCATGTGTGATGGCATGATGCGAGTGCGGACCGACCATTCACTCTCTGTTTCTGACTCCCATGCCTCGCTATCGGCAGTGTAGGCGATCATCTGGGAGAAGTTACCCGGATCAAGGTTCAGAGTCTCCTCATTTTTTGAGTTTTCAAAAATATGCTGGGAGTGGGCACCCCCGGCCTCTCTTTCTTAAGTTTCAAGAGAATCACTATCCCCTTGAAACATCAGAATGTGGTGAAACATCGGGGGTTGGCTACCCCCAGGTCCTTAGGCGAGCAAGGGACGGGAGTCCTCGGTCAGGTCAGTGTTTGGTACCGAGCAAGGGAATTGTCGGGCTAAACTTTACTGGCGGAGGGGAATCGCAAGGACTCTCCTTGGGATGCTCGGGACTTCTTGAGGTACTCAGGAATCGGGAGGAATCTACCTTTTTAAATGGAGGAGGGCTCCTCCTATTTATAGTGGACGTGGGTGAAGCTTATGTGCCTAGGAAATTGTAGACGCAAGCTTCAATTTGCCACATGGAGCCCCTAAACAAGGGTTGGTTACAGCCATACGCACACTTCACTGGTGAGGAAACCATGGCTGATTGCCATGTAGTAGATATGTTGTTGGAGAGAATCTTGAAAGCACTTCACACTTGTTCTTCGGCGTGACTAGGCTCTTGACATGTGGCCCACGCCGAGGACATACACGCGCATAGTAATCACTATCCTAGATGTTACGTTCATTATTTGAAAGAGCTTGTAGGTGCAGGGTAGAAGCACACACGCCGAGGAGGAAGAACTCCAGGCGAAAAAAGTCCTGAGCTTGACGCACGCCTAGGAGAAAGGACTTAAGGCTGCACACGCCTGAGCTTCACGCACGCCTGAAAAGAACTCGAACACACGCCTGAGTTTGATACACCTGACTGTACTGCTTTCGAGGAGAGTGAACCTTGACTTTTGTGTCCATCTTCTGCATGAGAATTGAAGCATCTCGTATGGTGTCTTCGAGAGAGGAATTTTAGACTTAATAAATACTATCTCAAAAATGGTGGCTTGCTGAGCGTAGACGGGGCATGATAACTCAGGCGCGCATAGAGTGGTAGGGCACGAAAGGAAATACGCCTAGATAACACGTGCCAATTTTGTACTACTTCCAATGTGGATGCACTCCACTCTTCCAGGTTCATCTTTGGCCCGATAGTCGAAGCGTCTGACTTGACGTCTCGAGAAAGATCTCATCTCATTAATGTAGTATGGGAGAAAGTGACGTGAAGGATCGGGTATGCCTATGAGGCACGATTAGACGATTTGGGCGTACGTTAGAGGGGGCATGATTGGCCCAGAGCATAGAGATAGTCTTCTTTCTGATGTCACGTTGCTTCTAGTTAAGCGTGCATAGCTCTTCGCCAGGCCTAATGCTAGCATCATACTTTGATCATGTTAGGGCGCACGACCCATGCTCCTACAAGACCTCCTTCAAAGTTTTCTAACTTTCTTTTGTATAGTTAGAAACACTTTGAACAACATTGGGGTGCGCGCTAGCACGAGATTTAGCACGATCTCTCTCTGGAAAAAAAATGGTTGATTCTGCTCTATCTCGAGCAGATAACTGTTTCGTTTTCCCTTCTTATCAAAGCATACATTCTTTGTGGCCTATAAATAGGCGTTAGGAAATCGATCGGCACGGAAGTTGAAGCGTCAAGTTCATCGCCATTAATGTCAGTTTTGTCGTAATAAATATGAATTTGGGTTTATAAATTAAAGGCTTTTTGGGAAAGAGATTTTATTTGTTTTCCTTCTTCTCCGTCGACCGCCCTCTACTGACTCCATGGCGCCAAAGACTACCACCACTAAGGGAAAGAGAAGGACCAAGGCGGCCGCCTCCACCTCCCCCGATAAGCGACCCCTCTCCGATGTTCGTAGCGCAATCGAGGTTACGGCCTCCTCCGTCAAAACTCTCGACCTATCTTGCATTTCGAGCTTAGTTGAATTCCTTTGGTCACACTTGAGTCGCCTACACGCGGGCAGCTCATGCGCCTGTATTTTTGATGGGTGTGTGAGAATTATGCACCCATTTTGTTGATGAGCGTGTGAGAACTTTATGCCTGTCTTTTTGGCAGGCATGTGAAGGCTATGCGCCTGAAAGGTTGTACGTTTCTCCGATTGTTTTTGTGCAGTTTTTTTTCTAACTCATTCTACCTCTCTCTTTGTAGCGTCCGAGGTAATGCCAAAAGCTGAAGTTTCCCTTAAAGAGGAAGTGCCATCCCTCTTTATCAAGGAGGAATCAGTGATCACTAAAGAGTGGATAACTCCAAAAGTTGGAGTTGCTATTAAAGGAGAGCTGGTGACCATCAAGGGGGATATCACTCAAAAGTGGAAGGTATTGTAAAGGGAGAACCAACATAGGAGGGTAGTAGAACCGGAAGCTCGAGTCATCCCACTCATGTGGAGGACCTTGATCAGTTTGAGCCTTCATATGTGTGATGGTTGAGGGAGTGGTTTATGCCTCAACGTAACTATCACTCATGGTTGTAGGATTCCATCGACTGTCTTACGGTCTTTGCTCTCAGATAGTAAGGCTGAAGCCGATTCCTCTTTATCTTTAATGTCTGCTATGTGTCTTTTTATCTTTCAATGTTCCAAGATATAGTCTGCTTTTATTTTTCTTTCAATCAAAATATAGTCCTTTGGATGAGGAAAAAGAACTTTTGCTTGTTCAATTTGTCATGAACTTGTGATTTTTGTGGACCTATTATCTTTTGCGCACCTTGGTTTCTAGATACAGATAATAAGTCGAGAGGGAGAACCAACAATATTACTCAGAGGTAATACATATATGACGAATATGGGGTTAATGGTAAAGTCTTCCTACTCAGAGATAATATGGACATGGTAGGAATGAACTCGGTGAGGTTACAAAGAACATCTCGGAGGTAATATGGACATGTTTGTTTAGCGAGTATATTAAGTGTGGACGATTAGCGACGATCTTTGTCAACTGAGTTAATATGGACATGTTAATAGGCAAGAATGTATACTCACAGGTAAATAAGGACATGGTAGACATCCAGTTGGTTTATCTCAAATACACCTAGACCTAGGTGCAGAAAATAAACGATGACCTTGGTCAACAGAGGTAGTAGGGACGTGTTGAACCAAGATTGTTAGGTAAGAATGTATACTCAAAGGTCAATAAGGACGTAGCAGACATTCACTAGGTTTATCTCAAATACACCTAGAACTAGGTGCAGAAAATAAATGATGACCTTGGTCAACAGAGGTAGTAGGGACGTGTTGAACCAAGATTGATAGGTAAGAATGTATATACAGAGGTCAATAAGGACGTGGTATATATTCGAACAAGCTGTAACGGGAACAGTTACGTAGGAATGGAAGATGAACTAGACATTCATATATAGTATTTCTTGAGAAACTTGCCATTGATAGGCATCATGAGCAAATTTTCATTAGGTTTTGCTAGCCGGTACGCGCCATTGGTATAGACCGTTTCTACGATGAATGACCCCTCCAATTTCGGTTGGAACTTTCCAGCAGTCTTGTGAGTCATGATCATCAGCCTTCTTACTGATAGGACCAGATCACTGACCCAAATGACCTTTTCTTGACCTTTTTATTGAAGGCCCCTGAGATTCGTGCCTGGTATAGCTCAATACGCTGTTGAGCTTGAAGGCATTTTTTGTTGAATGCTTCTAACTCTTATAGTTCCAAGCGATGATTATCTTCTGTAGTCATATGACTGTTATGAGTGTTGGAACTGGGGATTCCCAGGACCCTTACTTTGGTGTACGTATTGATCGATAGAAAGTTAAACAGATTTAATACGTGTTCTAACCCTTCATAGGCGGAAGCTAGGGTTCACAAAATGTACATGCGGCATAAAAAAGACAAGTAATTCCTGGCAATCTCGTGCGGATGACCCCAAGATCTTCTGCACGTATTCCTTCCTCGAGTTGGACGTCGTGTGGGCGACGATCTCCCAACCTTTTCTTCTCTTTGGCAGCCTCTCTTTCTCTCCTTACGTGAATCACGAATTTAGAGAAAGCTTCAGATTTCTGATCAGTCATTTGGTGGCCAGAGAATAGAGGATATATATAGGCTATGGCAGGGACCATGAGGAGAAATTAAGGTTAGGTCACCTAACGGATCTGGATATCCCGTGTTCAGCCCGAACACACAATCCAGGCCCATTAACAATAGCTCGGTCCACTAATGAGCTATTGTTGCACTACCTCCCTAATCCCAAATTATGTTTGTGGGCTCCTTTTATTATATGCTCATTTGGCACCCATGTTAAGATATCGTATGTCCGTTGATCAAATTAAGTTACTGACAACTATATTGATTCGACATCTTTTATCCTTAAGTAGTACCGCTCAACTTTATTTGTCATATCAGATATAATCCACCTGCAGGGTTTATAAGACAATCCTTATGAGCTCCTTATTGGGACATCATCAACCCGATGTATCGGGACATGGATTCCATTTATAATCAACAGCCCATCATACATACAATGTTATTACCCAATTCATAGAGGTTGTTGATCCATAATGAATCTCACTCTTTCATGAGTCAAAGTAATGCATACTGCATATACATGTCTGTTATTATATCCGAATTAAGAGCACAAGCATCCATAATAACAGACGTGTTTGTTCTCTTATGTAGTCAGTATAAAGAGAACAACCTCAAGTGGTCCTGTTCAATACACACAAAGTATACTAGTGTAAACCTATAGTCAAGATAGACTAATACCAGATTACACTACAACCTTTCCAATAGATTGTCTAAGTCCATCTAGGTTGTGAACTATTTATATAATCCATAGGAAACTGATAATATGATCTTCTGTGTGACACCACACACCATATTATCTACAATATAGAATATCAGACATTTGCATTAACACTTGCAACAAATACAATATACGAAAATTTGCTCATATGATTCTCATTCAAAATTTAAGGAAATAAGGTTACCACAAAAGTGATGCTTTTAGTATATAACCCTAACAAAGAGCCACCCGTAGAGAGGGAATTTGGAGTTCCAAGGAAAGTACGGCTTCACTTTTATATGCCAGCGAGACTCGCGTACTACCGATTGGTGTATGGACTGTAGTTCGGTAATGCCAGAGGCATTCACCGAGTTTCTCGTCCAATCACGCTTATTGGAAGATACGACCTTTTTAGGGAGTTTGATAATGATTTTGTTGAAGGCTTCGGCTAACCCATTAGCTGCTGGGTTATAGGCCATCGAGGCAATACTATAGATTCGGTTCTAATCGTAGAATCGACAGAAGGAGCCGCTAACAAATTGTGGGCCATTGTCGTAGATTATCCTCCGGGTTAACCCAAAACGGTAGATGACATAGTGCTTGAGAAATTTAATCACGTCAGAGGTTTTCACTTCTACAAGTGGTATAGCTTCCGACCACTTGGAGAAATAATCGGTCATGACCAAGATGAAGCGATGACCTTTTGATGACGGAGGGGCGATCGTGCCAATAATGTCCATTCCCTATGCTTCAAATGGCCATGATGCCACTGTGGGGTACAAGTACTCCGACGGCTGGTGAACGAAGTCAGCGTAGATCTGACACATCCCATATTTCTTAGCATATGCCAGGGCGTCGGCTATCTTTGTAGGCTAATAGTAGCCCATGCGCCTGAGTCGGTCCTGAAGTTTAGGTCCCGGCTGAAGGGCTCTGCAAGTGCCGTCATGAACCTCGCATCGGAGTAAAAGTCTGTCGAAGGAGCGACGGTATAATATTTTAGTTCGAGTGTCGCAATAAAATCGAGGAGAGCGTCTCCTGACGGAAGATGATTCTTTTGCATTATCTGGTAAGATTCTGTATACTGCAAAATTTATAAAAGGGGATCGCCAGTCTCGACTGCCATCTTCGTCCTCTATGGACTGGTAGGCTTGCATGCATAGGTTGTTCTTAGGGCATACCAACTCTTGCCCTATCACTGTGACAGTGTGCTGAGTCCCAGCAGGTGCTGACAATGATGCTGCCAATCCTGCTAGAGCATCAGCTTTCAGGTTCCGCAACCGAAGAATATGTTCTGTGAAGAATCTCGTGAAAGTAGAGATTAT
Source organism: Iris pallida (assembly GCA_029216955.1). Classification (NCBI taxonomy): domain Eukaryota; kingdom Viridiplantae; phylum Streptophyta; class Magnoliopsida; order Asparagales; family Iridaceae; genus Iris; species Iris pallida. The sequence continues at coordinate 25,811 of JANAVB010036829.1, forward strand.
GGACATCGCTGCTTGGTGATATGGGATCAGGTTCTCATGTCAGACTTCATATTGTCCCCGAACTTAGTTGACAATTAACTGGAAATCACCGTGAGCTTCCAGAAGGTCGACCCTCAGCTTTTTGCCCAGCCGAAGTCCAATGATGAGAGCGTTGTACTCAACAATGTTATTAGAGCACGGTTCTGAAAGTGAATATGCTCGTTGGATGGCCAAATCGTCGGGAGAGATTAACACTACCCCCACTCCAGCCATAATATTGCCTTTGGGACCTGTCCTTGAAGCACCGTCAAAGAACAGTCGCCACACTGGCTCTTCTATAGAGGTGTGGGTATTCATTACTTCATCTAGGATATCTTCGTTGAGCTTCGATGTCTCGGCTACGGGATGGACAACCAGGAAATCGGCTAACAATTGACCCTTGAACACCTTCTGAGGGACAAATTCCATGTCATAGGGGGACAAAAGTATCGCCCATGTGGCTAGGCATGAGTTTAATGCTTTAGAAGCATGGAATTTCACAACCAGAAAGACCATGCGCCAGACACTACATGCGCCAGAACTCAAACAGCAAAGTCAGTAACTATAGACATTTGAAGAAGGACTTTTTATTTATATACAAAAGTCTATTACATGTCTAGAAAAGGTTGTACAAAGGAGAATTCTACAAAGGAAGGATCCTAAGGCTACAGCCAGCAGCCACCATGCGCCTCCAGATAGGCGCAGCAGCCACCATGCGCCTCCAAATAGGCGCAGCAGTCACCATGCGCTGCCAGTTAGGCGCAGCAGATGTCATGCGCCTCCAACCAGGCGCATCCCACCATCTCTTCAGCAGCTCAATTATGTGCATCCAGCTCAGTTATGTGCATCCCTTCAGCAGCCCAGTTATGTGCCACTCTTCTAACCAGGCTCACCTGGCCGAGCAGGATGAGAGTGGCAGTTAACACTCTATCCAGAGAAAGAGCCGCCAAAGCCAGAGGAATACGGTCAGAGCACCACCATTCCGATCTACGGCTCTTCCGAAACAACAGAGACGAGGCCCGAGCATCCCTATCTTTGGATGCAACAGGCACCTTCCGCCTGCCTCAGAAGTCCTCGACTCCGTCTTTTGGATGTAACAGTCACCTTCAAGAGTATCAACGACGACATGGCGTCTCATCTTCACCCTCGGGAGCACTTCGTCAACAGAGTGCACCCGAATACTCAAGTTCATGTCGGAAGTACGTGAGGGAATGAGAAGCAAACCTTCTCTCCATGCCACTATTTATAGGCCGGGCAGATCAAACCCACGTGCCAAGTGGATGGCTCTCCGAGTTCCGAGCAATGAACTCACATTAAATAGATGAACCGGACGCCTCGACTTCAGCCAAACGACTATTTAAAGGCACTCGAGAAGCGAAACAGCCCCATCATTAAAGACGTGTCGGATGCGCCGGCTGGACAGCGCATCACACTCCATCAAACACCAAACAGATGTGCCCTGTACCGAGCGCATCACAGGGGATGTGCCCCTATACGTCCCCATACGCCTAGTGGAACGTCAACCGACGCGCCCACTCAGCTGTCCATCGAATGTCACCAATATTAAATGCTGAACTGACAGAGTTGGCAGCACGCCTTTCCAAGTTTGAACGGTTTGCACAAAACGAAGCGTCCACAACGTCAGCATCATCATGACCTTACCCCGACGGCTACTGCCACGTGGCCACCCAACCATCCGCATGCGCCTCAAAAGCCATGCGCCTCAGACCCTTCACTGATCCCTAAAGACAGAAGAAGAGTCTCCAATTGAAGCTTTGCATGCGCCTCAAAAGCCATGCGCCCCAGACTGATCTCTGATCCCGAAAGACAGAAGGAAAGTCGCTTGCATGCGCCCCAAAAGCCATGCGCCTAAAACCGCTCGTGACTCCTAAAGGTCACGAGCCAAAATCTCATCATGCGCCCAATCCAAGGCGCATCCCACCAAATCATCCCCCCATCAGATCCGAGATCTCTGAGCCATGAGTCGACGACATGTGTCCTTTGACTCAACTCATCCAAAATTTCAGCAACAGAAAGATCTTCTCCTCTGCTACGTGCCGGCTCACAATAGCAGTATGAAGAATTCAACCCCTCGAGTATGGCGCATCATCCATGCGCCCCCATCAGCAATCCCTACGTGGCGTCCCCATGTACCGGCGCATCCTACGAATACGCACATGAGTAGCCAACCTGCCCAGCTATAAATAGAGGGATCATTTCCTTCTTCCACAGACATACATACGGACAACACACAGATAGATACAAGGGAACGTACCACCAGAGAGGCAGATACAGACACTCAACGTCTTCCTCCTCTCAGCAAGCTCCAGCACCCAGAGCAATCTACACCTTCAGAGAATCGATAACCGTCGTCAGCCCGTCAACGGAGTCAACGCATTACCACTCGCTCCATTGGCACTAAGGACCCAGATTAAACAAAAGTGTACTTCTAGGAATACATCTAAGTCCTATATTGTAACACTGTTCTGTTTGTATTAAGATTTGCAATCAAACAATTTTAATGGCAAACAAGCTGGCGACTCTGCTGGGGACCTCTTTCTTCTCTTCCGAGAAAGTCGTGTCACAGGCCGACGACGTGAAGGTGGGCTCCTCCCACAAGACGCTGGTCGTGTGCCTCAATCAACAGGCGTACGAGGAGTTCATTTCTGAAGGAAGTACGAGTCCTTCGAAGCGGCTGCCGAAGCCGAAGAAGACCCGCCGTGTCTGGGTGCGCAAGGTCGACGCCTCGGGCACCACCACTGAAGGGGATGCGCCAATCCAGCCCTCCCTTCCTGCTGACGTTCTCAGCAACCAAGGTGCATCCGCTGATGCAGTGCATCTCTCGGGGAAGCGTGCGGCTGACCACGTTCCCCAGCCATCTCCCTCTCAGGCGAGGAAGATGCGTCGACGGAGTAGGGGCACAGCCAATGCCCCGTGTATCACCTCTGATGCGCCACAAAAAGTCTCTATCTTTGACAGACTCACTCGCTGTAATGGCGAAGAGAATTTAGATGCTGAGTACTATACACCCCAGCGGGCTAGTACAAAGAAATCCAAGGCGGCACGGGCCATGCGCCACAAACGTGCTATGCCAGCAGCAAGCCAAAAGCATGCGCTCACAATCATGTGCGCTGCTGATGGCAAGCTGTACAAGGTCGGCTCAGGTGCTTCGGTACCAAAAACGAGCCGATCTTCAAAGTCCTCATCTCACTTGGGCGCATCTACTGCGTGCACAACCAAGCCGAGCGAGGCAAATTCAGTGGTCTTGAACTCCCGCGCCTCCTCTGGTTGTGCGTTTGAGGTCTGTTCAAGTCACTTCAAATGTTGTTGTTCCCCCACTACTGATCGTGATGCCTGCTTGGTATCAGATCAGGGGGCGCAGCACTCACCTGTCCGCCCCAGCGCTTGGCCTTGCCATGCGCCTGAAGGGGGTGTGAAGGTAGCACTCTCCTCCAACGACCTGCGTAACGTGATCACTTACAAGTGTCGGTTAGGAGAGTCGACCAACAGACACGATGCGCCTCTCACGGGACATACTTGTGCGGTGGTCACCATCAACTGCTGTTGCAAGACAGCAGTACCACCAAGGCAGTCAGTCTTCCAGCGGCTGCAATCATCGACACCCCTCCCACATCGTCTCGGGATGAAGGTGTCAACGGAAGAAGAGCCAAGAGTTGCTTCATGTAACGTGGTCTCCAACTCCTCATCACTTAGGAAGGCGACTGGCAATTCCTCGTCTTCGTCCAAAAGCCAACCGAGGAAAACCAAGGCAACTGTCTCGTCCTCTGGGGTGTTCGAAGGCACGCGATCGAAGAAGAAGTTCTTGGAGGAAGCTGGGGGTAGTCAGACCCTTCTTGAGCCTCCTTCCGAAGACGAAGATGTCCAAAGCACAGCAGCGACGGATCTTCATCCTCGAGGCGAAGTCAGCCTCCCAGAAACCCCTCAAAACGAAGATGTCCCCCAGGACACAGCTGGGGGTAGAGACGAAAAGGCCCTTCAAGACGGAGCTGAGGGCAATCAGGCCTTTGCAGATGCGTCCGTCGAGAATGACCTCCAGAATGTGGCTGGGGGTGGACAAAGTGAAACACTAGGAGAGGTGACTCCCCCACATGAAAGTGAGGCCGAGAGCGAAGCCTCAACCAATCCATCCACTCCTGGCCGTGTCAGGACCGTATACATGACTGGCGGTGACTCCGAGTCTGATGCGTCACCGCAAGACATTATCCAACACATAGACTCATTAGAGGGAGGACTCAAAACCCTCTCTGCCTCTATGCAAGCACTGACTCAAGAAGTGTTTGATATTCGGTCGGCCTTGACCAGAACACCTTCAACCGGACCCGACCCAGGAGTCAATGGGGAGTCGAGTGTACCCCTTCAACGGGCACCCTCAGATACAGAAGTACCCCGGACGTCGGAGCCCTCAAACACTCCACTCCAGGTAGTACCACCTTCTCCGACTCCTAGCTCCACGGAGGATGTGGTCGAAATGATCAAGGACTTGCGGGAGCGCTTCGAGTCCAAAAACGGGCAAGAGGAGCGCCAGAAGATGGGCATTCTCCAGCCTTATCCCCTCGAGTGGAACAAGGTAGTTTATCCTCCAAAATATAAACCACAAACACTCACGCCGTACGACGGGAAGGACTCTCCGCGTCGGTACCTGACATATTTTCAGTCGCAAACGGGGCATCTTCCAAAGGAGGACGCGCTCCTCACCAGCATCTTTGTTGGGGCCCTAAAAGGGGTGGCGTATGACTGGTACTGCAGCCTCCCCGACAATTCTATATCGTCCTTCGACGACTTGACGCGCCTCTTCCTCGATCGCTTCTACGACGGCGGGAAGGACATGACGATGGCATCTCTCATAGAAATACGCCAGAAGGAGAAAGAAACGGTTCGGGTGTTCATCGAACGCTTCCGATAAGCCTGCTTCAGGCTACCTCCAGGCATGCCAGAACATGCGCTCCTCTCCTCTTGCAGCATGAACATGCTGTCCACAGTGAAGCTCTGGCTCAACTCTACTCCCCCTCCCGATTGGAGCTCCCTGATCATCGAAGCTGAAGCCGCAGAAAAGAAGGCGGCCAATGCACGTCTTCTGGGTGTCAGCTTCCCCGCCTTTGATGATAAGGGGAAAAGGTTAGCAGCCAACAATTCCGGACGAGAAGCAAAGAGAAAATAGGCATTGACTGTTAATGCCTCGAAAAGCGCATCTGCGCCTACTCAGAAGCCTCCACTGGCAACGAGACCCAAGGAGGTGTATTCATTTAATGACGAAAACACCCTGCAACTCTTTAAAATACTAAAGCAGGGTGACAAGATCAAGCTCCCGGACCCAAAGCGGCCCAATAAAGTCGGGAAAGTGGACAACCCGAGGTACTATCACTACCATCGATTTGTCGGACACCCGACCAAGGACTGCTATGTCCTCAAAAATTACATCCAGCGCATGATCAATGCGGATGTCATCTCCGTCGACTACGAAGAGAAGACGGTGTCAGCCAATGTGGTGTCACTTCAGTTCGGCACCTTGCCGCCGACTACCACACAAGATGGCGTCGTCCCCATCCCTAAGGCGACAATGGAGGTGGTGAACTTACCACCTACCCGTGACAATGCGAGTGGACTCATCCCACTCACCATATCTCGAGGAGAGGTCCTCTGGGTTCACCCCGACCTCGTCTCCGAGGTGACTCAAACAGAGGTACATTCTACCTTCAAACCAAAAGGCAGGAAGATCAAGTCTTGCCGCACGGTCTCTTCCTCAACGGAGGAGGCACTTCCAGTGCAGACGCGTGCACAACAGAACGTCCAGTCCGGCGAAGCTGCCGCCGAGGTGGTGCCTCCTGGCACCATCCCTGAGGAGGGCCCGTCTAAGCCCTCAGCAGCCAATAAGCAAAAGCAGATGGAGGCCTGTTTCGACAGACCTCTACGGAAGAAAAGCCTCACAACTTTGACATTCTGGCACAACTGGCCAGTACTCCTGTACGCCTGTCTTTGTTCGAGCTCCTGCGTCTTTCCAAAGACTCCCGAGAAGCTCTCTGTGAAGCTCTGAAGGACGCCGAATCCATTCTCAGTCAGGTCAAGCAGCCTGAAGACCTCCCAACTACTTGTGTGCACTGTTATTGTGCGGATGAAGTTATCCCAAACATAACTTTCACCCAACAAGACATGCTGCTCAAGCACCACCGACATAACCGACCGCTGTATTACACAGGGTACATCGGTTCAGTCAAGGTGAGCCGGATTCAGATCGATCCGGGGTCTTCCCTCAGCATCATTCCGAAGGTGCTGCTATCAAAACTGGGGATCCCAATGTACCGACTGGCGCCCTCCAACACAACTATCAGTGGCTTCAACGCTAGCAAAAGCGAGCTACTGGGCAAGATCCGACTGAAGTGTCACATCGGCAACCTCAAAACTGAGGTGACTTGTTATGTGGTGGATGCCGAGGTCAACTACAACATCCTGCTCGGCCGACCATGGCTACATGAGTACATGGTGGTACCTTCCACGCTCCACCAATGCATGAAATATATATCCACCAACGGCATCATCCGGACGAAGTTCACAGACATTGATCCCTTCAAAGGGATCGAAGCTTACTTCACCGATTCCGACTTGTACAAGCCACTTGATGAGGAGGAAGCCAACGATGCTGATGATGAGGCAGAGATGGCAACCGAGCCGGACACGGAGCCTGAGATGAATCCAGATGCCCCTTTGAAGATCCGACTGAAGGGTAAACCACCCCAGAAGGCGCCTCCAATGAACATCAAACTATCAGGGAAAGCACCGACTCCTGAGGCTCCCCTGAAGATATGCCCTAAGGGAAAGCCGCCTCAAACATCGGCTCCCCTGGTGGCAAAATTACAGGGGAAGGTACCACTCACAGGAGGCGCAGTTGAGGCACCTCTGAAGGTGCGTCTTAAGGACAAGCCCCCGCAGTCATCCAAGATGCCAGAGAGGGCTCACATAACCCTCTCAGATCCCAAAGTCAAAGCTGTGGTGGATTCTCCTGATCCGACCCAAGTGCTTACAGATGAGGAGCTCGGCGAATATATCTCTGCTGATATAGATGCACCCTCCTTAGACAATGTAATCCCACGGGATAAGATCTTGTATTTTATCAATAATAGAGTGTCTTGTAATTATTCTTATCTTCCACACTGGAATGCTATGTATACATTAGATAACGCTCTACGGTCGTTGCAAACACAAATAACGACCGTCCATGTAAATCGAGTAGTCCCGTCTCAAGGAGTCTGTTTCATAACCCCTCCACGAAGCCGAGACGAAGGATCCATCATTTTGGACGAGGTCGAGCGTCATCAAGACCTCCCGCCACTCGAGCCAGAACCTGATACAGGCAGAGTACAAGTCTACCGATACACAGATACGGCAAAGCACATCATCCAAAAGATGGGCTATGACCTAAAAAGCAACAAAGGCCTAAACTACGGCAAAGGTCGACATCTCCCTCTCCGGCTTCTGACACCTAAGGGAAAGCCGCAGGACTACTACAATCAGACTCGAAGGGGGGTAGGCTATGTCACGCCGCTAACAACTCCAGAGAGTTCAGACGCAGAAGACGTAGAATATTTCCACTCGTCCGAAGCATCAACTTGGGATTCCGATACCAGTATCGGATCAGTCTTCAGGAAAGTGCTGTCAGCTAACATGACGTCAGCAAAACCTCAAAAAGGTGAAGGCGAAGACCAAGCATCGAAACCCTTCGAAGAAGAACCCTGGGCTCAAAGCCTAGGAGAACAATGGGAGTCTCATTTTGAGTTACGTGAACCTCCCACCGAAGATGAAGTCGAGCAGATCGACCTTGGGGACGGATCTTCTTCCAAACCTATCTTCATCAGCAAAAGCCTAGAAGGAGAAGACCGAGAGTCTCTAATCCAGCTGGCTAAAGAGTATATCGACGTCTTTGCCTGGAGCTACGAAGACATGCCTGGACTCGATCCACAGGTCGCAATGCATAGGTTGAACATCTTACCTGATGCCAAACCTATCAAACAACAACAGCGACGTTTCCGTCCGGACATTATGAATGCCATCGATCAGGAGGTAGACAAACTCTTGACCAGCGGCTTCATCCGTGAGGAACAACACCCAGATTGGGTGGCCAACGTCGTACCTGTCACCAAGAAAAATGGGAAGATACGAGTCTGTATCGACTTCAGGGACCTCAACTCTGCTTGCCCGAAGGACGAATTCCCGCTTCCAATCACCGATGTGATGATTGGCAACACATGTGGCTTTGAATGCATGTCCTTCATGGACGGGTATTTAGGCTACAATCAAATCAAGATGTTTCCCGATGACGTAAAACACACGTCATTCAGGACTCCGAAAGGTGTTTTCTGCTACACAGTGATGCCTTTCGGCTTGAAGAACGCCGGTGTAACATACCAACGAGCTATGAGCACCATCTTCCGTCAACATCTTCGCAAGACAGTCGAATGCTATGTTGACGACATCGCAGTCAAGAGCCGCCTCAAAGGAGATCACCTACAAGATCTGAAGACAGTCTTCGATCTCATGCGGGCACATCAACTCAAAATGAACCCCGCTAAATCCTTCCTGGGGGTTTCTAGCGGCAAATTCTTGGGCTTTGTCATCACGGCGAAAGGCATTCATGTTGATCCCGAGAAGACCAAAGCCATCCTCAACATGGACCATCCGAAGAATCTTCGAGAACTTCGGGGCCTACAGGGACGTCTGGCATACATCCGGAGGTTCATAGCAAACCTCTCCGGTAAATGTCAACCCTTTACTCAGCTCATAAAAAAGAGAGTCTCTTATGTCTGGACAGAGGAGTGCCAAAAGGCTTTCGACGACATCAAAGCCTACTTAATGAGCCCACCAGTCCTGGTGGCACCTGTCGCCGGTAAACCATTTCTCCTCTACGTCCGTGCCATGGATCATTCTCTTGGCGCTCTGCTGGCTCAAAACAGCGATACAGGCTATGAGCAAGCAATCTACTACCTCAGTCGAACGCTCATCGGGGCCGAACACCGGTACAACCCCGTTGAAAAGGAGTGCTTGGCTTTGGTGTTTGCCATCCAGAAAACTCGTCATTATGTCTCGGGCCAGACAATTCATGTCATTTCCTGAGTCAATCCACTCAGAGTCCTCATGACGAAGTCGGGATCATTGAACTCCCGACTAGCCATATGGGCAATCTTGCTAACACCATATAATATAGTGTTTGTCCCGTAAAAAGCTGTTAAAGGTCAAGCTCTGGCTGACTTTTTAGCTGCACACCCCATCCCAGAATCTGCAAGACTCTATAAAGACATCCCGGATGAGGTCCAAGAATCCAACGTCACCGAAGGGGGCTCCGTTTGGCGGATGTTCTTCGATGGCGCTTCAAGAACAGGCCCCAAAGGCCAAATCATCGCAGGAGTGGGGGTAGTCTTAGTCTCCCCCGATCAGTTGGTCATCCAGCGTGCTTACTCCCTTTCGAAGCCGTGCTCCAACAATGTTGCCGAGTACAACGCACTCATCATGGGACTCCAACTCGCACAACAGCTGGGGGTGGACCATCTGGAAGCCTACGGTGACTCAAAACTTGTCGTAAACCAGATTCGGAGGCAATACGAGGTTCGCCATGAAGATCTGATCCCTTACCATGAAGTTGCATTGAACATCATTTCAACCTTCACCGGGTTCTTTATCGAACATGTACCCCGTTTACAAAACTTGGAGGCCGACGCTCTGGCTGGCCTCGCGGCCTCATTGGCAGCGCCCCTTGGGACTCAACACTATGTCACGGTAACTGACCGAGACTTGGTTTGTCCCAGAGACAACCTATGCTTACGAGTGGCTCACACCATGCCGACGAACACTGGTGTTAATGTCCGAGACTGGAGGTTCCCGTTCATCGACTTTGCTGTCTACGAAATCCTTCCAGAGGACCCGAAGGAAGCTGTCTCAGTCAGGAGACGCTCTCTTCGATTTTACTACGATACAGCTACCAAAACGCTGTACCGACGCTCCTTCGATGGGCTCCTCCTTCGATGACTGTCCAACGAAAAAGCAGCCGAAGCTCTTCGAGAAGCTCATGACGGAACTTGCGGAGCTCATTAACCCGGTCCTAAGTTGCAGGATCGACTGCGACGTATGGGCTACTACTGGCCAACCATGGCCGCCGACGCTGTTGAATATGCTAAGAAGTGTCACGCATGCCAACTTCATGCAGACTTCATACATACACCGTCTGAACCGCTACATCCTACAGTCGTCTCCTGGCCCTTCGAAGCCTGGGGCATGGATATTGTGGGACCAATCACCCCTCCTTCATCAAGAGGACACCGCTTCATCCTGGCCGTCACCGATTACTTGTCCAAATGGGCAGAAGCAGTCCCACTGGCGGAAGTAAAGAGCTCCAGGGTGGTCAGCTTTATCAAGCACCATGTCATTTACCGTTTCGGAGTACCCCGGCGGATCATTCATGACAATGGTCCTCAGTTTATCAGCCACATTTTTAGCAGGTTCTGTGACAAGAATCGCATTCAAAATGTGGCATCCACCGCCTACAATCCGGCTGCAAACGGGTTAGCAGAGGCGTTCAACAAGACCATCGTTAGGCTACTCAAAAAAGTCGTGTCATCCAACAAACGCGACTGGGACGAAAAGCTTGGCGAATGCCTTTGGGCCTACCGCACAATGGTACGGACCCCAACAGGCAACACACCATTCTCCCTGGTCTACGGAAGTGAAGCAGTACTGCCTCTCGAGATCCAGATACCCTCACTCCGCGTAGCAATAACGAACAAACTCACAGAAAAAGACAATCAACGTCGTCGTCTGCGGAAACTGGAGGCACTCGATGAGAAGCGTCTCCTGGCTCAATAACGCATCGAACTCTACCAAGCCCGTATATCGCAGGCTTTCAACAAGAAGGTCAAACAGAGGACTTTCCAAGTTGGCGACCTGGTTTTAGCAGTCAGACGGCCAATGGTGTTAACTCACAAGACCCCAGGAAAGTTCCAACCCAAGTGGGAAGGACCTTTCATCATTGAGACGGTATACTCAAATGGTGCTTACCGTCTCGCCAAACCCAATGGGGACTTGTTTATGATGCCCATCAACGGCAAGTTCCTAAAGAAGTACTATTCTTGACATCCTTCAGACATGTGCTTCCCCAAAGGGGATCTATGGGCCCAATCATCGGGCTCACACACAATCTCCTTCCACAAAACTCATACGCTACCGGAACCCAGCTGTTCCGCGGCATCCTTCAGTAGAAAGACAACCACGTCCACATCACCTCTGAGTTGTTCCTCTACACCCTACAAAACGGAATCTTACGCTATATAAGCCGACGCTACCCTTCATGTTTACCACGTCCACATTACCTCTGAGTAAACATCTCGTACAAACAACCCCTGCGTTGTCGTACATTGATCGCAGAACTTCCACGTCCACATCACCTCTGAGTTGTTCAGTGTATCCCCCAGGATCATTCCTATCACGTCCATAATACCTCTGAGTAGGAAGATTCTATTATTTTGAACCCAATGATTGCCACATCCACATCACCTCTGAGCAAACATGTTGGTTCCTTCAAACTTATTATCTGTGCCTAAAAACCAAGGTGCATAAAAGATAATAGGTCCACACAAATCACCAAGTTCATAATAACAAAAATGAACACATCACAAAAAGTTGCGTACTTCTTTATTTTTCTGAAAGAGAGAGTACAAAAAAACTACATTATCCTCCAGCGAAGGGTTGCAAAAGAACACAAAAAAAGGGAAAAGCTACAGTCCCTGAACCTCCCCAGGGTGGGCTGAGAGCTCCCTAACTCGAAGTCTTAAGTCGGCTGTACAGGCCTCCACAGTCGCCAGGACTCGTCGCTCAGCTTCTTGACGCATCAATTCAACAGCCCCAGCGGAAGTATCGTTCTCATGCTTCTCATCAAGCTGTTGTCGCTGCTGCGCCAAGGCAAGAGTCCGCTGAGTAAAAGTCGCTTCCTCTTTTTTGAATGCTGCATGTTCAGCCCGGACACGCTCGACATCCAACTGGAGTCGGGCCCGTTGGTCCTCAAGGCGGCGCATCTGGGTGTCAATCTCCGCGATGTTAGCATCCAATGAAGCTCGAGTCTCCACCGTCGTCTTCATAGACTGAGACAACTGCTCTACCGCAGCCTCAGTCTCAGCCACCTCGCGCTCCCAAATGCCCACAGTGGCCTGGTAGGAAGACTCGATCTCGGCAATCAGCTTCCCCTTCTCCGCATCTATCAGGACGGAGAGGTCGTTTCGCTGGATGCGCTGAAGTTTCGTAAGCCGCTCGTCCAGCTCGATCATCGAAGCCTCCAAAATTTCGGCCATATGGTCGTGGCCTTGGTGAATACGGATCAGCTCGATACAGGGCATTTCCAGAGCTCTTGCCGTCGTAAAACTCCCGTTGGCATCCATCACAGCAGATACACCCTTCTACAGCATTTTGTACACCCCCTCGACGAGGAATTTTACATATTCGTCTGCATCCGCCAGGACCTGCGGCGTCATAGCAGGAGTTGGAGGAGCTACTACAGTTAGCGGACCAGAAGAAGATCCGCCAACCTCAACCTGCGAGGCTTGAACCTCGGCATCAATGGGCTCTTCATCAACATGGGCTGGACTGCTAGCCCGAGGAGCCGAAGGAACAGAGGAAGCCCGCACAGGCGTCGAAATAGTACCCCAAGTAGGAGGGGCAACAGAGGGTTCCACACCCTTACCTTTCTCAAACTCGGAGGGACCACCGACGTCAACGGCCACCTCCTCTACTCCCAATGTCCTATCAGCGACCAGTACCTCCCCCGATAGAACGGGGAGATCAGCACTCATCTCTTGGCCCGTCCCGAAAGACAGGACCGGCAGAAGGGTCTCGTCACCAAATCCCTCCACAGGGATAGAATCTGTCGCTACCTCCTGATCGGTAGCCGCCTCAACTTCCACGGTTGAAACCGGGATAAGACTCGGCAATGATATAGCCGACCTTCCCTCATCATGGCAAGGAGGAGAATCAACCCTTTCCTTTGACCCAACCATATCTGTTGCCCCCGCAACAGACTCTTGCGGATCCGGGGCAACATCATCCAAGGCCGACGCCGTGGCCTTCATCTTCTCGGAAGCTGCTGCATCCTCAGCTTCCCGTCTGACATAATCCGGGGATGCTGGAGTCTCTACAGCAACATCCTCGGTGTTCTCCTCCATGGGAGACATCATAGTGGGCGGAATACGCACTTCAGACGAGCCCGCCATCTCCTTTGGCCTGCTCCCACCAAATTTTGGAGTGCGGGGCTTTCTTTTCAGCGGCTCCTACACAAAAAGAGAGAAGCATGATTACATAAGGCTGAACTTGAAAACAAACCTTACGGGACACCTTACCTCTGCAGATGCTGAGTCCGAGGACACCGTCGGTGACGACGCCCTCTTCTGTTTTTCGATGCAGGAGAGTCGACCTTTGTATCTGCACCCCTTTTCGTTTGATCAACCGAGGGTTTTGCCTGACCCCCGGTAGATACGGCAGGGGCGCCTCGATAACCCGACTCGGGCGGACGGTACGACCGAGCCTTCGCCAAAGTGTCTGCACCCGCCACTAAATGGGTGCCTGCAATAAAACTGGTCTCCCTATCATATCCGGTGGGCGGAGCAGCCATAGCACAGTAAAATCTGGCAGCTGAGTAAAGAATCGGCGGCCGCGAATTCTGGACAGAAAGCGTTAAGCGGGCTCCAGTACATCCGGCATTATAGTAATGCCAAGCTCGTGCACCATCCAGCAAACTTCCAGCGTACCCCAAGGTGATACTGGGATTATCCAACATCAATTGGGCATACCCGAATTGCCTCGCAAAGCGGCTCGACAGATATGGTTCCAGGTAACATTGGTTCCTGTTCCGATATACCAAATGGGACGATCGGATACTTTGCAACCAGCGGAATCCCCATAGAGACAGAGTGGTGGCATCCTCACCTGAGTCCACCAGATCTTCGTTGGCCTCAAAGTCGAAAAAGACATGACCAACTTTGGCGATCTCCCATCCCTGAAGATGGGATAAAACTTTCCTACAAATAGGAACACCGGTGTGCGACCAATTCCTCCGGTGGAAACGTCGGAGGAATGCATCTCCAGACCTGTGGTCTTCCTCCGAACCGGGGCTCATCAAATTGGGATGGTGTAAAATTAACCACCCTATCAAATAATGAAACGGCAGTTCGGCACGCGGGAAGTTGTTTTTGCCCCGCTCGTGAACGACATCTCCCGCAAACTCTCGAAGACCCCGCAACAGGTTATACACCATTATGGAGAGTAAAGCTAAAGGACGGCCGAAAGCCAACTTCACGGCCGGCAGAATTAAGTTCCGAGTTACCCTCTCTACAGAGCCAGACCCGCCTGAAAAGACGTGGTCCCGGAGCCAAATCATAAGATACGCGACTAATACTGCTTTTGGCGACATCCGATAGGTGAGATGCCAAAAACAGCTATAGGAGCGTTCATCCGACTGCTGGTCCTCGTTCTCCAAGGGATTCTTCTCGCCTAACCTGCTCATTTCGGAAAGCACCTCGTTACGAGAAAATGCCGACGGAGTAGAAAAATGGAAAGGATCCTCTTTGTCCTGCCTAAAGATGTGATCTCTCCAAGCAGTCACATGAGGCTGCGTCCCGCCCCTATCATTCTTCTGCATATAGTAGTGATGACTCGCTACTTCTTTGAAGACGGCCATCACCTCATCAGCTTTGTCCCCCAAGACCTGGAATTCTTCATTGGTTGGGAAGTACTCTTCGTAAGATTTCGATCCCCAGGGGAGTTTTGATACCTCGTACATCTCATGAAGCACGAGCCCTAGCTCCCCCACTGGAGTGAAGGAGGTCCCGGTATGGGTATCAAACATCTCCAAAAGTGCGAGGAACATGTGCCTGTTAATCTCTACACCTGCCTGAGTGGCACGGATCGCGGCAGTCAGCCCAATTTCTTGGAGCTCAGTCTGAAACTGCGACAGGATCCAGTGTGTCAGTTTGTCCCATTTTGAACCATAATGACACCAACCCTCTACCCGAAATTCTCCCTTGGGGTATGACTGTTCCATCAACAACATACGACGAGCAAAAGTCGAGGCACCCAAAGCGAAAGTATTGACAGGAACATCGCTATAAATACTCCCAGGACGAAGAGTCCGCCAGGTGTAAGAGGTACCAGCTCGCGAGGCGGCCAGAGTATCCCTCTGATCAGAAGAGGAATCAATTCTGATGACGCCTGCTACCGCTCCCCCCTGAGATGGAGTAATATCCCAGGACATTCTCCTTTTGGAAGCAAGACGACAGAAAGCTAACAAAGGCTATTGACGTTCGAGTTGCCTGACGGTCATATGCACACCCCTGGCTGTAAAGAACCAGTCTTCTTTGACCTTCAGCACCTTGGCTTCAGTAGAAGAAAGGCGGTCTCCGAACAGGAACTCAGGCTTTAAGAAGGTCACTTTATCGGAAGTGGAAGATTTCAGAACGCCACGTTCCATCATCCGTTTGAGGAACCCGTGATGTTGTTCCCGAATTTGAATCATTCTTTCGGGATGCTGATCCAACATAATAGCCGCTTGAGCAGGGTTTATCACCTCTTCATCGCAATCTACTCCCATCTGGCAGAGCGCGGCATCCAGGAGCACTTCGTTCAAAAGTGGGATAGTCATCGACACTGACAAAAATACAAAGATATTAGAGACGACACAAAGATCAGAACTTCATTTTTTAAAAGCACGTATCAAGCGCATCTGAAAAAGAAGCCTCGGCGCATCATCAGGGCGCGAATCCATGCGCGTCAGCATTGGAGCTTCGGCGCATCATCAAGGCGTGAGCCCATGCGCGTCAGCGAAGGCTTCGGCGCATCATCAGGGTATAAAACCCATGCGCGTCAGCAATTTAAGCCATGGTGCATGATAAAGGCCTGAGCCTATGCACGTCGGCGGGAAAGTTCTCAACATCAATAGGAGACAATAAAGCTCACCAACTACCGCCGGCCAAACTTCGACATGCGGGCGAGGAATATCACTCACGACAGCCTCTACAGGCTCCTTCTCTTTTCCCTTTCCTTTGCCGACACCGCCGCGAGGAGTCTTGGGAGCCATTCTATCAGAGAGGAAGAAATTAGGGTTTTGGAAGAACTCTAAAGGAGGCAAAGGCACAGAGTAGAAGAACTCTCTCTCTCCATCTCTCACCTATTTATAGGCCGTGGTCGCACGTGTGAAGCGATGACGAGTGATCTCAGCCGTCGCCTCGGGTCTTGTGAAGATAACAGCTGATAAAACCAAAAGATCATCATTAATATTTTCGGTTTCCGAGGCATTATCATATTCATTAACTGAGAAAAGCATGCGCCCGAACAGGCATGCGCCTCAACAGTCATGCGCCCTGATCGCCATGCTTCTTATTCAAAGTATTCCAAAACTTATTTAAAAGTTTTGAAAACTTTGAAGGGTGTCTTGTAGAAGCATGGAATTTCACAACCAGAAAGACCATGCGCCAGACACTACATGCGCCAGAACTCAAACAGCAAAGTCAGTAACTATAGACATTTGAAGAAGGACTTTTTATTTATATACAAAAGTCTATTACATGTCTAGAAAAGGTTGTACAAAGAAGAATTCTACAAAGGAAGGATCCTAAGGCTACAGCCAGCAGCCACCATGTGCCTCCAGATAGGCGCAGCAGCCACCATGCGCCTCCAGATAGGCGCAGCAGTCACCATGCGCTGCCAGTTAGGCACAACAGATGTCATGCGCCTCCAACCAGGCGCATCCCATCATCTCTTCAGCAGCTCAATTATGTGCATCCAGCTCAGTTATGTGCATCCCTTCAGCAGCCCAGTTATGTGCCACTCTTCCAACCAGGCTCACCTGGCCGAGCAGGATGAGAGTGGCAGTTAACACTCTATCCAGAGAAAGAGCCGCCAAAGCCAGAGGAAGACGGTCAGAGCACCGCCATTCTGATCTACGGCTCTTCCGGAACAACGGAGACGAGGCCCGAGCATCCCTATCTTTGGATGCAACAGGCACCTTTCGCCTGCCTCAGAAGCCCTCGACTCCATCTTTTGGATGTAACAGTCACCTTTAAGAGTATCAACGACGACATGGCATCTCATCTTCACCCTCGGGAGCACTTCGTCAACAGAGTGCACCCGAATACTCAAGTTCATGTCGGAAGTACGTGAGGGAATGAGAAGCAAACCTTCTCTCCATGCCACTATTTATAGGCCGGGCAGATCAAACCCACGTGCCAAGTGGATGGCTTTCCGAGTTCCGAGCAATGAACTCACATTAAATGGATGAACCGGACACCTCGACTTCAGCCAAACGGCTATTTAAAGGCACTCGAGAAGCGAAACAGCCCCATCATTAAAGACGTATCGGATGCGCCGGCTGGACAGCGCATCACACTCCATCAAACACCAAACAGATGCGCCCTGTACCGAGCGCATCACAGGGGATGCGCCCCTATACGTCCCCATACGCCTAGTAGAACGTCAACCGACGCGCCCACTCAGCTGTCCATCGAATGTCACCAACATTAAATGCTGAACTGACAGAGTTGGCAGCACGTCTTTCCAAGTCTGAACGGTTTGCAGAAAACGAAGCATCCACAACGTCAGCATCATCATGACCTTACCCCGACGGCTACTGCCACGTGGCCACCCAACCATCCGCATGCGCCTCAAAAGCCATGCACCTCAGACCCTTTACTGATCCCTAAAGACAGAAGAAGAGTCTCCAATTGAAGCTTTGCATGCGCCTCAAAAGCCATGCACCCAGACTGATCTCTGATCCCGAAAGACAGAAGGAAAGTCGCTTGCATGCGCCCCAAAAGCCATGCGCCTAGAACCGCTCGTGACTCCTAAAGGTCACGAGCCAAAATCTTATCATGTGCCCAATCCAAGGCGCATCCCACCAAATCATCCCCCCATCAGATCCGAGATCTCTGAGCCATGAGTTGACGACATGTGTCCTTTGACTCAACTCATCTAAGATTTCAGCAACAGAAAGGTCTTCTCCTCTGCTACGTGCCGGCTCACAACAGCAGTATGAAGAATTCAACCCCTCGAGTAGGGCGCATCATCCATACGCCCCCATCAGCAATCCCCACGTGGTGTCCCCACGTACCGGCGCATCCTATGAATGCGCGCATGAGCAGCCAACCTGCCCAGCTATAAATAGAGGGATCATTTCCTTCTTCCACAAACATACATACGGACAACACACAGATAGATACAAGGGAACGTACCACCAGAGAGGCAGATACAGACACTCAACGTCTTTCTCCTCTCAGCAAGCTCCAGCACCCAGAGCAATCTACACCTTCAGAGAACCGATAACCGTCGTCAGCCCGTCAACGGAGTCAACGCATTACCACTCGCTCCATTGGCACTAAGGACCCAGATTAAACAAAAGTGTACTTCTAGGACTACATCTAAGTCCTATATTGTAATACTGTTCTGTTTGTATTAAGATTTGCAATCAAACAATTTTAATGGCAAACAAATGCCCCTGGCTTGGTCATGAGGACCCTGAGGGGATTGACCCTAGAGATGACGTGAAACATCTGCCTGACTATATAATGTCGGGTTTTCTGAATAGTAAGAACAAGGGCGAGACACTCTTTCTCTACAGGGGTATACCTATGCTCGGCTTCGATTAGTTGACGGCTGAGATAATAGATGGCTTGTTCATAACTTGCATCACTGTTTTGGGCTAACAGGGCCCCAAAAGAATGATCCAGGAATCGGGCGTACAGTAGGAAGGGTCTTTCCAGGACCTGGGCCACTAGGACTGGTGGGTTCGTGACATATCTTTTCATATCTTTAAAGGCTTATTGGCATTCCTCGTTCCATACAAAGGATACCCCTTTCTTCATCAACTTGGTAAAGGGTTTACAATGTCCTGAGAGATTAGAAATAAACCTCCGAAAGTAGGCTAAGTGCCCTTGAAGACCGCATAGTTCACGCAGGTTCCTTGGCGGTTACATTTCGATGATAGCCTTTGTCTTCTCCGGATCTACGTGAATGCCCTTCGAAGTTACGATGAAGCATAAGAACTTGCTGCTGGACGCACCTAGGAAGGACTTGGCTGGGTTCATCTTCAACTGGTGTGTCCTCATCAAGTCGAAGATGGTTCTTAGATCATGAAGGTGATCACCTCGAAAGCGGCTTTTGACAACAATGTCATCAACGTAACATTCGACTGTCTTACGCAGGTATTTATGGAATATAATACTCATGGCACGCTGGTACATAGCATCTATATTTTTCAAGCCGAAGGGCATTACTGTGTAATAGAATACCCCCATCGGAGTCCGAAAGGATGTATGTTTCTCATCATCTGGAAACATCATGATCTGGTTATAACCCGAGTAACCGTCCATAAAAGACATGCGCTCGAATTCGTAGGTGTTGTCGACCATCACATCGATGATGGGTAACAGAAATTCGTCCTTCGGGCAAGTGGCGTTCAAATTGCGAAAATCTATACAGACTCAGATTTTCCCATTTTTTATAGTAATTGGGACGATATTGGCCACCCGGTCTGGATATTGTTCCCCACGGATGAAGCCGCTCTTTATAAGATTGTTGACTTCTTTTTCGATAGAACCCATTGTATCGGGGGGGCACCGTTGCTGTTGCTTCACTGGCTTAGCTTTAGACAAGATATTCAGTTTGTGTATAGCGACATTCGGGTCTAAGCCCGGCATATCTTCGTAGCTCCAGGCGAAGATGTCTATATATTCTCTTACAAGCTCAATAAGAGACTCACAATCTTCTCCTTTCAAACTTTTACTGATGAAGATTGGTTTGGGAGAAGAGTCGTCTTCCAAGTCGACTTGTACGACCTCATCTTCAGTAAATGCTTTGTGCAACTCGAAGCGCTTCTCCCATTGGGCATCGAGTTGTTGAGCCCAGGGTTCAATTTCTAGGGGTTCGAAGAATAGCTCATCGTCTTCATCGACCTGGTCCATTGACATCATATTCAAAGACAACATTGTACGGAACACTTTCCCGATACTGGTGTCGGAGTCAAAGGAGGAGTCTGAGGAGGACGAATGTGTCACCACCCTGTGTCGCAGGACTCCGAGTGCTTTAAGAGGGATATATTCGAGATCACGGCGAGTCTTCTAGTAATATTGATCAGACTTGCCTTTGAGAACGTTAATCTTGATCGGCAAATGCCGACCCTTTCCATAATTGAGACCCATATTGTTGTTCAAGTCATAACCCATATTCTGGATGATGTGCCTGGCTTGCGGGGTATAGTGGTGAACCTGAACTGAACCAA
The DNA here is from genome assembly GCA_029216955.1 of Iris pallida. Classification (NCBI taxonomy): domain Eukaryota; kingdom Viridiplantae; phylum Streptophyta; class Magnoliopsida; order Asparagales; family Iridaceae; genus Iris; species Iris pallida. The sequence continues at coordinate 46,140 of JANAVB010036829.1, forward strand.
CTTCGGGTTTTGGCTCACAAAGAGTATGAGTTCGGGAACTATCTAACTCAGCCAAAGATGATAGGCTCTTCTCTTTCTTTTCTTGTCGGTACTGTAAAATAGGCACCGCGCACAGGGAGCACTTGTTCTACGAAATAAGCAGACGTGATTAGCGTCTGAAGTGACAAACCCAAATTTTTTTCCAGAGCATAAGCAAAAAAATCAGGCGAGTAGTTCAAGGGTATTCCTTTATTAATAAAGTAGGACAAATCGTCCTTAGGAATTACAATGTCAGAAGCAGGAGAGTTGGGCACAACAACATCATTAAGATCTTTACCCCCACCTCTTGTGATAGGCAAGGTTGGAATAGGATGAGGCGGACCCCGCAGCTTTACCACAATCGGCTCGACGAAGGGGTTTCTCCTCATCGTCGGTTTCCTTTTCAATCGCACCACCAAAGGAGTTATTGCTTGAACTGTAGACGTTGCAGGGCGTTCCTTGGTAGGTGGCCCTCCTTTCAACCGGACTACTAAAGGAGTGGTAGCTTCAGATGTGGGTGCCTTAGGGCATTCTTTTAGGCACACTTTTATTGACTCCTCGGAGGCGGTTTGTGCCTCGGCTTCATCATCAGCATCTTCGCCTGAGTCCCTCCGGTGTTTCCTTCAGAACAATTGAGACTCAGTGTAGTAAACCTCAACCCCTTTAAAGGGGTCAATATCTGCGAACTCTGTTTTTACCACCCCATCGTTGTTGACATATTTGAAGCACTGGTGGAGGGTGGATGGCACAATCATGTGCTTATGGATCCAAGATCGCCCCAACAAGATATTGTAGCAGGCATCCACGTCGATGATATAGCAAGTTGCTTCAGTCTTTAGGTCGCCAATCTGAATTTTCAAGTGGATTTCCCTTCTGGACAACTCTTGCCATTATTGAAACTGTTGATTGTGGTTTAAGTTGCGAAAAGCCAATGCATAGGAATACCCAGTGTGTGCAGCAGACGATGGAGGATGATGCTTACGGACGAACCAGGGTCGATATGCATACGACCGACCTTGACAGAGCCAATGTACCCTATATATTACAGGGATCGGGCACGCCTATTATTCTTCAGCAGCATATCTTGTTGTGAGAAAGTGATATTAGGCATGGACTCTATCACACTGTGGCATGTGAGACATACAGTAGGGTCCTCATCCGGCTGTTGGATCTATCCCAAGTAGGATTCGGCATTCTGTAATGCCTCCGTCAGAGCTTCTCGGGTCTTCTTGGAGAGACAGAGGAGCTCGAAAAGCGACAGTCTGGCCGGGGTGTTGGCTAATTGAGCCAGTACGTCAAAATTGTAGGGTCGGTCCAACCCTATAGCAGTTTCCTTTCGGAGGGGCTTGTCAAAATGCCCTTCTCTCTATTTTATTTGTCTACCGTCGGCAGTTGAGATGGACCTGGCTCAGAAGTATCGAGAACGACCGATGTTGTGAAAGGCGTTACCTCTTTGCCAGGGGCCTGGTCATAATTATACGAATATTCTAGACCAGTCCTGGTTGCTTCAGCCCTTTATTCATCAAACGAGATGGAGACAGCATTGCAAGATTTGTCCTTCCGGTCATTGGTCTTGATAGCGTGACGTGGGGCAGGTTTGATCAGTCGTCAGTGAGATCGGGATGCACCCACATGACCTCCCCTCGAGGTATTTTGACGGGGACTAACCCCGACGCTTGAGCAGTCGGAAGGTTAACGATCTCCATAGTTGCCTTGGAGATTGGGATGATGCCATCATGTGTCTCCGTAGGAAAAAATTGGCCGAACTAGAGGGTTACCATGTTGGCGGAGACCAATTTTTCTTCAAAGTCCAGCGATAGGTGCTGGCATCCACTAGCCGCTGTATTTGTTTCTTCAGGATATAGTAGTCCTTAGTCGAGTGGTGAACGTACCGGTGGTAATGGCAGTATTTGGGATCATCAACCCTGTCTACTTCTTCGGGACGTCTAGGAGGTGGAAGTGTAAGTTTCTCGCCCTCGAGCAAGACGTTAAGTAATTTCAGGGCATCCTCATCCTTAAAGGAATAATTTCCCTTTTGGATTAGGGTCTTTCAGGTTTCTGAACAGGACGTGCACCCCGGTTGAGACTTGCGGTCATAACTTGTTCTGCTTTAGGCTCAGTATTGTTAAGTGCTGCGGTAGGCCTCCTGTCTTTCTCGTTCGGAAGGTTTATTCCTAGTAAATGGGCTTCTTTGGCTTTCCTTTCAACGTCTTTGGCATTGATAATAAACGTCGCCCAATCTGCGTGGCCAGAGGAGCCAGTCCACAGTCTCGTCATAGGGGATAAAACTTTTCGGCAAGTATCTATCAAGATCTCTTCGGAAACCCTCGGCTATAGTTTCAATGCGGTAGGCCAAAATCGTTCTATATAAACTCGAACAGGTTCCTTTTTCTTCTGAGTGGTGTCCATCAGCATGGACATTGACATGTCTAACCCTGGCTCATAGAATCGGAACAAGAACAGATGTTGGAGGTCGTCAAAGGTTGATACCGAGTTGTCTTGGAGACTACAAAACCATTCGTAGGCAACCCTTCTCAAGGCGCCAACAAATAGTTCAGCAAAGATGACATAATCCCTCGGTAAATGCCCCGTCATAGAGTTGAAATAATTGAGATATTGACGGGAGGGATCTTTTCCGTCGAAAGGAGTGATAGTCACAGGCTTGAATTTGGGAGGGTAGATTACCCTGTTCCATTCAACTGGAAAGGGATGGTTGAGTCCCAGTTTTCGTCGAGATTCTTATTTTTCTCTGGCGTCAGCCCTGGCTCTGAGATCTCATATGGCATCAAGGACTTCTTCCGACACTGCTGGCCCAGATGCTTGTGTTAAGGTGTGATCACTCACCGCGGGTGGTAATACTACGAGTTGGAAGATTGGGGCATTGGACTCCCTATTATTTCACGGGTCCGGGACCTGTACCGGTGGCTGGGATGAGGTTTGAGCTGCTTTCAGCTCTGTTGCAATTTTTGTCAGAAATGCTAAGCTGATGTTCATGGACTGCATCATTTCTTCGATCATTTCGAAGCGTCGGCTGTCTTGAGACCTCTGTTCATTACTTGTCATGTGTGATGGCATGATACGAGTGCGGACCGACCATTCGCTCTATGTTCCTGACTCCCAAGCCTCGCTATCTACAGTGTAGGCAATCATCTAGGAGAAGTTACCCGGATCAAGGTGCGTAGTGTCCTCATTTTTTGAGTTTTTGGAAATATGCTGTGAGTGGGTACCCACGGCCTCTCTTTCTTCAGTTTTGAGGGAATCACTGTCCCTTTAAACATCGTATTGTGGTACAACATTCGGGATTGGCTACCCCAGGTCCTTGGGCGAGCGAGGGATGGGAGTCCTCGGTCAGGTCAGTGTTTGGTACCGAGCACTGACCACCTCCAATTTTTAGGGTTCTAGATTTAAAGTAGGTGTGCTAAAACACCTCGGTATTGGATACTGCCAACTTGCTGCTCTTTGGTCGATTCTTGGGTGTACCGATGAAGAGTTGCGATTCCTTTCAGCTAGATGAGAGTTCCTTGCAGCTTGGCATGAGGCAAAGAAAGGTTCCTCTTCGTCGTCTGCATGCAACTGTTCACCGAGGCAGCATCGAGCGGATGTAGCAGGTTGTAGCCATTGAAATACGGACTGTCTTTCCGGGACTGCTGTAGATTTCGTACAGTAGCAGTTGACAACAATACTAGCACACGTATGTACACCCAAAGGGATTTCATGTATAGTGTTTGTTGTGGTGTCACGACCCGCACCCGGAGTAAGGGCACGAGTACGAGACAACGTCCTAGCCTACGCCGCAAAAATGTCATAGAATGCTGTCTAGGTCTACTATCTAACAACAGTTATAATATCAAAACATATCGAGAACGGTCAACTCCGAATGGAGGACAAGCAATGACAATATAATATACTAAATCATAAACTCTAAGAAAGATAGATGATACCGAAAGATAAAGACAAAAAGATATGAATTATCAACCAGAATATCCGACATAGAAATAATACAAGTCTACAATCAACAATATCTAATACAAATACTAAAATAATAACAAGCCAAAATGTAATCTGGAGACAAAGTCCAGTACCAAACCAATCTAGCTAAGCTACACAAATGCCTCATCAGCGGGAGCTAACCCCTGCTGAAGTAGGGTCTCCAAGTCTAGGCCAACTACGTCATGAGGACCGTAGTAGGTAGGACACTCGTTCTCGCCATAATCTATAAAATTTTTTCAACATATCCAGTCAGGATGGAACAAGCACAAATCTCCAATAACAGTTCTAGTTAGACGATATTGAAATTATAGCAGTAAATAGAGAGAATCTACAAGATAAAGTAAAGAGTATTGGAATCATGGTGAGGCATATCAAGACTGCAGATGAATGTAAGAGCAAGAGAACCGTGTATATCATATTCTGGAATCAGGAACTACTATCTATGTGAGTTTAGTATTAGTTTAAACATGTGATCGGCTTGGGTTGCACAGGAGAAGAAATGGCCTAGCTAGTCATATGTGAAGTGTATGGCTAACACTATCAGGAAACAGGAATCACAGGAGGAAAAATGATCACATATCTACGCTAAGTACCCCCATCCTCTACCAGTAATGACATGTCATGGCACATGATTCTCCGAGGAGGTAGCGAGCCTTCGCAGGAATCGTGTCTATACATACACAGGAAAAACTTGTACAGGGTATACCAAGGAATAACATCTCATGACGGGATCCAAACAAATACCAATCCGTGTGAACAATGTGATAAGAGAACAAGAATATCTACTCTAAATACAAGAAACATTGACGATATCATAAAACAGAAATACTATCAGATAATGTACTCGCCTGAGATCCGATGGAAATATATCAACTGTATAATCTGGCTCAGAGTGAAATCACAGACCTAAAGATGAGATAGCATGAGTTAATTAGGGTTTAACAGTGTATGGCATAATTTCTAGTATATGTTATGCAATCTAGGTCAAACTCAGTCATACTAAGTCACACCAAGCCAAACTAAGTCACATTAGGTAAATCTAAGTCAATCTAAGTCAAACAAGGTCAAACAAAGTCAATCTAAGTCAACTCTGGTCAACATTCTAGTCAAACTAGGTCAACTCTTGTCACGCCCGGACTCGTCGAATCGGTCGCCATCGCCTTGACTCGATATAAATCGATCCCCACGGGTCGGGACATGATGCCGTGCAGGTCTTTGATTGGACTTGCACAAGGCAAGGATGTGCAATAAGAAATTTCTTTTGTCTCGACGCGTTGAAATTAAACAGTGCAGAGAGTTGAAAACATAGCATAGGAAGAAATTTAGCTTTTTATTCATAAACTTGCAAAATATGTGCAAGGTCATTTTTACATTACATATGCCGTTGCGGCTACATCTTGAAACACACAAAAGAAAAACTCTCGACAAGCTTGCCCTGAAATAATCCTTGTCGTTCCATACATTCACGCCCCTTTATACATTTGAACAAAGCCTTCGATCTGAGTTGGGCTTCAAAATAGGAGAGCTTCGTGCCGCCTCCCGTTCTTCAGCTTCAGGTCTAGTCTCGAGCTCCCGCAGCATGCTCGTTACCTGGGGAGTTGGGGGTTAGCACACTTGCTAGTGGATGGGACGAACCCACTCGTCTAAACCGATACTGTTTATTAAGGATTCTAGCATACGAAGTGATCTTTCTATTTAGAACTATATGAATTTCAATTCATTTCGAAGGCACATTTTATAACATAACGCATAACAAATTTCCATGCATTCTTACCACGGCCGTGCTCCTTTCCTGCACAAGATATACATGATACTTATCACCTGCACAAGACAATAGGTGAGCATGCAATCTATCCTATATGCGGTCATTGGTGATATCGACACCATGAAGGACGATTACGTAGCCTTACGACGCGCCCTCCAGTCCAGGTAGCGAGCCTAACTGGAGGTCTCGCAATGCCTCGCGCCGAAGCACGATTTCCATAATTTCCTCCTAGGCCGATTCGGTCCCAGGGCCCCGGGTACCGTCTCGAGGAAAGCTCACCTTGTGCACAAGTCGTCCTTGACCATGCGAATGTATGAACAGCTTAATATATATGAAGTAAATTGTACAGCGTAACCATTATCAAATCACATAAT
>JANAVB010036830.1:0-160360 GCA_029216955.1 Iris pallida
ATAGCCACATGAAATTACCACTTAATCCGAACATTATCATTGTGCCAAAGAATAAAAAAAAAAATCAGCAGAAACACTTAAAATCCCAACATATCCATAAACCAACCAAGTGGGGGGTGAAGAAAAGATCAAATCTCCCACAAATCCACAAAATAATCAACATTTATCATCAGCCCAAGATTCAAATCCCAACTTTACCATCGTAAAGCAAAAAAAAAGCCCTAATTCTAGCATAGCACATGAAAATTGCCACTTCGTCCGAATATTACCAATGCCCCAAAGAAGCAAAAAAATTGACCAGAAACCCTTAAATCCCAACATGCCCAGAAATCTATCGAAGAGAAAACGAAGAAAAGATCAAATCTTTCTCACGAATCCACAAAATAATCACCATTTCTCATCAGCCCAAGATTCAACAATCCCAACTTCACCATTCTAAAGCCAAAAAAACTCAAAACAAGGCCCTAATCTACATTACCAATGTGGCCAAGAAGTAAACTTTCACCCAAACAAAAAAAAAACCTTCAAACTCCCAACATGCCCACAAAGAAATCAATAGGAAAACGAAGAAAAGATCAAATATTGATCAAATATTTCTTACAAATCCAGGAAATAGTCAGCATTTCTCGCAAGCCCGATATACAAAAAGGAGGGAAAAGTAAAGGGCTTTCACTATTACCGCCATTGGAATTAGGGAAAGAGAGAGAAATATACAGAGCTGAGCTTCGCATCCCCCAAGGATTCTTTGATTCCTCAGTGGCTAAAGAGTAATAATAGAGAGGAAGAGGGAAAAAAAAGGGGAGCTTTTCCAGTTCTAAGCAACACTCTCTATACTGTTCGGTATTCTCTTCTGCTTAGGAAATTATGTCGGAATGATTTTGCATATGAGTTCCCTAATCAGGAAATTTCATATAAATTTTATATAACATAATGGCTTAATTGTACTTTGATACCCTCAACTATTCATGTTTTTCAATTTGATATTCTAAATTTTTTTTGTAACAAGTTGATATCCGAACAAAAAAGTTAGACGAAAATACCCATAATCAAACTTAAAAATTACTCCCCCCACCCCTTTCCGCTTCTGGCCACCCGCCCCCGTCTCTTCCCCTAGGGCACGGCAACGTGGGAGGAGGGGGGCTGGGGGAGGGTGGACGGAAGCGGGAGGGGGGGTGGCCGGAAGCGGGAGAGGGGGGTGGCCGGAGGGGGGGGCGAGACGGGCGGGAGGGGGGCTGGGGCTGTGCGGGAGGAGGGGGTGGCCGGAGTGGGGGAGGGGAGATGGGAAGAGAGAAGGGATAAGGGCATTTTCAAAATTTTTAAACTTTTAGGTATGAAGTTGAAATAAAAAATAATAGTTGAGGTATTAAGTTGTTGAGTAAAAAAGTTTAGGGTTGAAGTTGAAAAACCGAAATAGTTGAGGGTATCAAAGTGCAATTAAGCCTAACATAATATGATAACCAAATTGTAAATAACATAACTAGTATTTTCAGATTTTTAAAAAAAAAAAAAATTCTAAGGCCACTCCCAAATTTATTTGGGACTAGCCCAAAAAATTTTCAAGTTTGCCATTCAATTTCTTTACTTGGGACTAGCCCAAATTTTTTCAGCAAGTAAGACTACAACTAAGCTGGCAGTCCTAACATAATGTAGGACTGCCAACTTAGTTGCAGTTCTGAGACTGCCAACAAGTTGGCAGTCCTAACATAAAGTAGAACTGCCAACTTAGTTGCAGTCTTATTTTTCTTCGAACCCGACGGCGTCCCAACTGCTGTTGCTGCTGCCATGGACCTGAGCTGGCTGCCGACCGTCCCCCTGACCGGCTCCGGCCGGCCGATCCTCCTTCAGACCGAGGTCGAGCAATCCCTCCTCCCCTTCGTCGACCTTATCCCGGAACCAAACCTAACCCTAACCCTAATTCCATCCCCGCCATCAAATCCGTCCTCCTCGTCCTCACCTCTCACCGCCTCCTCCTCGTCGACAACCCCTCCACCCTCTCTGCCTCGCCGTCGGCGACCGCCAAGGCGCTTCGGAGTGGACTCCTCGACAGCAGTTAGGAGCGGGGGCTGAGGGTCGTCGGTAGTGGTGGAAGGAGAGGAAGGAGAAAATCCTAAGTTTTGGGGGTGGGCTAGCCCAAAGTAAAATTTGGGTTGTCTCTAGTAAAAGTTTCAGCTTCTTGGGTTGTTCCCTAGTAAGGACTAGTTTCAAGTAAATTTGGGAGTGCCCTTAGAAAAAGCCTATAAATAAAGGTAATATGTCGCCTTTAGCAACACCATCATGAGTACATCCACTCATACTTCCACTCATACCACCGATAGCAATCACGTTGGTTGCTAATCGTTTTAATTTATTTTTTAATTTTTATTTAAATTTTTTGTAATTTTTAAAGGAATAAAATTAAAACGTCTACAGTAACGGCAACTTGGTGGTCATGTCGTTATTGACGACATAAGTGCCAATAGCTTTGGCGACTTGAGTACAGCAAGTTGTTTGCTTAGCCACACATGCACAAATACTTAGACCATCTCCAATGGTGATTTCTAAAATTGAGTTCTTATCCTACTTGGCATTGTACTTTAAGGAGATTTCTATCCTAGTTGAAGAGTTTCTACATAGAAATTGTAGACATACAAAAATACTCTCCAATGGTTCTCCATTTCTATCATATGTGTCACATAGTAAAAGGACCAATTTAATGGTGTGGAGCCCAATAATAATTGTAATGAGAGATAGGAGAATTTCTATGAGAGTTTCTACATGTAGAAACCCTCCTAGAAAGTTTTCATCCTACATCATTGCCACCTAGGATAGAAAAAACTTCTCCCGATGGTAGTTTCTATCACCATTTCTATCCTAGGTGGCAATGATGTCGGATGGAAACTTTCTAGGAGGGTTTCTACATGTAGAAACTCTCATAGAAATTCTCCTTTCTCTCATTACAATTATTATTGGACCCCACACCATTAAATTGGTCATTTTACTATGTGACACATTGGATAGAAATGGAGAACCATTGGAGAGTATTTTTGTATGTCTACAATTTCTATGTAGAAACTCTTCCAACTAGGATAGAAATCTCCTTAAAGTACAATGCCAAGTAGGATAAGAACTCAATTTTAGAAATCACCATTGGAGATGGTCTTAGAGCATCTCCAACCCTATTGTCTTCTTAAGTATTGTGAGTCTTAGGTGGCTCCTATGTGGCATGAGCCACAAGACAATGTCTTGTTTATGTGGCAAAATTATATCTCAAAAGACAATGAGATAGAAAAACTCTCTCCAATGCAAAAGTATTGAAGAGACAATAAAAAATATTTTTTTCAACTTCCAAGACAACTCCTCCACTTCTTCAACTTTTTTATTAATATTTCTATTCATAATTGATGATGCGGAGGCAAAGTCATTGTGAAGTGCATTGTCTAGATCTAGACAACCAACTTCACATTCTCCTTGCAATGTCATTGCAATGTCAACTTCATATTTTATTCTACATTTGCATATTAGAGAAGAATTTTTGGAATAAAAATTTGTCATTCCTATGTGGCAATCGTATTTTCTAAACTAACAATAGGGCTGGAGATGCTCTTAGCAAAGTGTTTGCTTAGCAATCTAGCCATGCCATGCATGCAAACACACGAGTGCAAAAGCAAACTCATAATGCATGCAAATGCAAACCAACATGCTAATGAAGAATGCATGAAAGCAAGCAAACTAGCCATGCACCATGTCGCCAAAAGCAATATGAGTGGATATACTTATGTCATGGATGCTAATGGCGGCTTGGTCCATTTCTTTAAAAGAAAAAATTAATGTCAAAAAAATAATGTCATCAATACTATTGACGACATGGTCGTATTTTTATTATTTTTTTGTTTCTCTAATTTACTAAAAGAATATGCTTATGCAGCCAATAGTAATGGCGACTCATTTCTTGTTTTGTATTTCTGCAAACTTTTTATCTTATTCATAATGTACTTAGAATATATTATCTTATATGAACATTTATGTTCCCTTATTGGCTAATTCTACAATAGTGTTACACATGCCCTCCCTCAAACATTAATATTTTTTTGCTAAATTTTAACTTGATATCATCAACTATTCAAAAATTTTAATCCTAAAATTTAAAAAAAGTATACCTCAATTATAATTGTTCAACTTAATACCCTACCATGGTTGACAAAAAATAGTAAATGACCAAAATACCCATTCTCCCCCCCCCCCCCCAATCGGCAGTAGCAGCCGCGACGACATCGACAGCGGGGGACGGGGAGTAGCGGGTGGGCTGGATGGAGGGGAGGGGGGGCAGCGCTAGGGAGCGGGGGAGGGGGTTGTAGCTGCGAGGGGCTTCCTGGCCAGACTTCCCACCTAGCGCCCGTCGAATGCGACTCATCCCCAGCGTTGCGACCCCGTAATTTCCATGCGCCGACACCCGATCGAGCTCTGCGGCGTCGCCTCCGAATCGTCTCAACCCCGCACTCGTGCCGTCGTGAACCGACGACAGTTGACCACCTTCCAGCATGGCATCCGTCCCATTTCTCATTTTGATCGCGGTCCGATCGGAGGTCCCAACACTGGTCGCACTTGACAACGAGGTCGTCGAGGGAGAAAATAAGGAGGGAGGAAAAGGAAAGGAGAGGAGGAAGAAAGACAAGCTGGGAGGGACAAGGAGGAGGGGGAGGAGAAAAAGGGAGGGGTAATTAGGAATTCTTATTTGGGTAAAGTGCAAAAAACCCCTCGTTAGATGTATACATTTTGCAATAAAAGACCCGACGCTCTTAATATTCCTAAATGTTTGAAAAATGCTCATAAGACCCCCTAATTCAGAATTATGTGTAACGGACGTTATATCTCGATTAAACTGGCCGTTATACCCTCCCTAATATAGGCTAAACCCCCCATTAGATTAATTTTCTTCTTTCCAATTCCACGGTTAAGCTCTCTTCCAGTTCGACGTAATTAGACAACGGAGAAGAAGAGGTTCGTGATTCGAAGACGGAGGAGAAGAGGTTCGTGATTCGAAGACGGAGGTTCGTGAATCCAGTTTCGAGATTCAGGTATACTCGTAAACCCTAATTTCGTTTGTAACCCTTTTTTTGGTGTGACAACCCTAATTTTGCACGAAAAATTTTTGTTTGTGAGGAAGATTTTGTTAGTGACGAGGAATTATGGGAAAAAAAACCCTAGTTTGGGAAGACTTTAGGAGAAAAACCCTAGTTTGTGGACAAAAAAACCCTAGTTTGGGAAAAAAAAAACCCTAGTTTGTGGACAAAAAACCCTAATTATGTTTGTAAGTGTGAAAATGGTAATTGTATGTAATTGTGTACAGGTTTTAACACAACATGTTTGGTACAAAGTATGCTCTTCACATGTATGTTGGGGGTCACTTTGATGTTGGTGACAAATACGTTGGTGGTGTAGTATTGGAACTGAAAGAATTTATTCTTAGTGATGAATTCTGTTGGTTTGACCTTGATGGCCTATGTACAAGTGTTGGGGTGCAGGCTCCCTGTGAAGTTTACTTCTATGACCCTGTGGATGGAAGGAAGACACAATTATTGGGTGACAATGATATAATGAGCTGCTTTGCAAAGTTTCCAGAGCCATGTCTTCTCAAATTTTATGTATTAGGGAAGCTCGATGAGTCACTCATTGATTACAATGATTATGAGACACATATTACTGATTTTAGTGAAGCAGCTATAGAGATGGAAATGAAGATGGATGATGATTATTGGGCAAGTATTAACTTGACTGGGGCACCACTTGAACATGTGGATGAAGAACATGTGTTTGTTCAAGCCGTAGGTGAAGAACATGTGGATGTCCAACAAGTGTCTGATGAACATGTGGCTGTTCAACAAGTGGGTGAAGAACATGTGGCTGTGGGTGAAGAACAAGTGGGTGAAGAAAAAGTGGTTGAAGAACAAGTGGCTGAAGAACAAGTAGGTATTGACTATAGTAGTTTTTTACCTCATGAAGACATTGACCAAGAGTCTGAGTATAATCCCAGTGATGAGTTGGGCAGTGTGCAGTCCTCAGAAGACAGTTGGGGGTCTGAAGATTTTGAGTTTGGTACTTCAGATCCTGTTGTGACTAAAAATAGTTTGTTGAGGGATGAAAATGTGGATGTTCACGTGGGAAAATATTTTGCTACACGTGAAGAATTCAGGAGTGCTCTGAGGCTCCATGCCATCAAGAACAAGTACAACATGAAGTTTGTACACAATGAAAGAAGGAGGATCACAGCTGTATGTTCAACTGAAGGATGTGAGTGGAGGATTCATGGAAGTGTTGTAGGTGAAAATGGATACGTTGTAGTTAAGAAATTCCAGTCTGCACATGCAAAAAATTGTGGCGAGGTGGACACCAACAAGCAAGCCACTTCTACATTTCTTGCAAACAGGTATATCCACTTCTACTGTTATTTAGCTTTTAGTTAACTGTTAGTTAGGTTTTAGTTAACTGTTAGTTAGGTTTTTGTTAACTATTAGTTAGGTTTTAGTTAACTGTTAGTTAGGTTCTAGTTAACTATTAGTTAGCTATTAGTTAACTGTTATCTGTTACTATTTGCCACTTCTTGCAAACAGGTATCTCCACAGGTTCAGACATGATCCAGACTGGAAGAATGTTGGATTTAAAACTCATATAGCTGAAGATTTGGAGATTGATGTTTCTAGACACAAAGTACATAGGACAAAAAAGAAGGCATTGGAGATGATTGATGGGGATGTCCAAGAATAGTATGCTTGTATAAGAGAGTATGCCATGTTGGTGATGAAAACAAATCCTGGAAGTGTTGTTAGGGTAAAGGGAGAACTGGAGCCTAATGAGAAAGCAACCAGATTTGTGAGAGTTTTTTACACCTTGAATGCACTACTGAAGGGCTTCAAAGCAGGTTGCAGACCATTCGTTGGTCTTGATGGATGTTTCTTGAAGACAGAATACAAAGGTCAACTTCTAAGTGCTGTTGCTAGGGATGGAAATAACAATTTCTATTCTGTTGCTTGGGCGATTTTCGAGATAGAAAACAAGGAAACATGGAATTGGTTCATGGAGCAGCTGTTGGAAGCACTTGCCATAGATGGCAATTCATTCACTTGGATTTCTGACAGACAAAAGGGTTTGTTGGATGTGTTTCGTAATCTTCTTCCTCTTGCAGAACATAGATTTTGTGCCAGGCACGTATACGACAACTTTAAAAAGAAACATCCAGGAAACAAACTTAGAAATCTTTTATGGGAAGCTTCAAATGCATACACCTTAGGTGATTTCGAAATTGGGATGGAAAAGATCAAGAAAGTAAGCATGCAAGCTTACGATTGGCTTCAAAAGCTGCCTGCAGCACAGTGGTCAAAGCATGGATTCAGGTCTGAATCCAAATGTGATCTCTTAAGCAACAATATGTGTGAATCATGGAATAAACACATATTATTAGCCAGGGACAAGCCTATTATCTGTTTGTTGGAAACTATTAGAAGAATGCTAATGGCCAGGTTCCAAGAAAAGAGAGAAAAAATGGCAGCTTACGATGGGTTACTTGTTCCTAAAGTAACAGAAAAGCTTGAAGAAGTGAAAGAGGATTCCAAAAGGTGTGTAGTCATTGGTTCCGGATTCAACAAATATGAGGTTATTCAAAGGGGAACCAATGATTCAGTTGACTTAGAAGCTAGGACATGCACTTGTAGGGTGTGAGAAATTACAGGCATACCATGTGAGCATGCAGTTGCATGTCTTAAGAAGAAAAGGAATTCAATTGAGGACTACGTGCACAAGTATTACCATAAAGAAACCTACTTGATGGCTTATGCAGAGCCAATTAATCCTCTTTCAATGAGACATCTGAGGCACATACCTTGGGTTGTGCCTATGATCCCTCCTGTAGTTCGTAGCCTTACTGGAAGAAGGCCAAAAAGTAGGAAGAAACAACCTGATGAGATTAAAGAAAGAAAGAATGCAGGAAAATGCGAAAGAGCTACTGTGACATGTGGCAACTGCAAGTCAGTTGGACATAATACTAGATCTTGCAAAAATGAATTTAAGGAGAAGGTGGCAGTGCCAAAGGCCAAGCCTGGTAGGCCTAGGCTTTCTAAGTCCACCCTACATATTTGTCATGGTGATCCAACAAGCAATTCATTAAGGTCAGCATTGTGCATTTTAATTATTCTTTGTCTATACTACATTGTGCATTTTAATTATTTGTTACTCATCTTTTCGTAGGTTGTAAACAAGTGAAGGGTCTTTATCATTTTGGTGACCCTTTCTGAAAGTTGGCAATGATGATTTAGAGTTATGTGAGTGTAAGGCTCTGTGGGTGGGGCTCTGTTTGCGTGAACTGCTCTATTTTGTGGGGCTATTTTGTGGGGCTCTGGTGCTCTGTTTGTGTGAACTGCTCTATGTGAGTGTAAGACACATATTTTGTGTCAACTGCTCTATTTTCTTACTCTGTGGGGTGCTATGCTTATGTACGTGTTCAGCTCTATTTTGCTCTGCTGAACCACTGTCCCTACCTCACTAACTCCTCTGAGCCACTGTCCCTATCTCATTTTGTCAGGCTGCAGTCCCTACCTCGTTTTGTCATGCTACAGGTTCCTACTTCTTCATTTCATCATTTAACTTTCAACTTTTACTTCATTTTATCAATTATAACTCTGCCTTTCTTCCCTACAGTATACAAGCATCTATTTTGGGATGTGCTAATCTTTCGAAGGATTATTGTGCCTATTTTGCTCTGCTGTAATGAAGTACTTATCTGCCAGTGAAGAAATGCAATGAAGAAATGCAATGAAGAAATACTTATCTGCAGTTTGGATACTTATATGCAGTTTGGATGTGCTTCAGTTTGGATGTACTTATCTGTGCAGTTTGGATGTTGGTCTCAATGTATACTTGAATGTATAGATGTGTTGGATACTTATCTGCAGTTTGCAGTTTGGATGTTGGTCTCAATGTATACTTTATGTGTTGGATACTTATCTGCAGTTTGCAGTTTAGATGTTGGTCTCAATGTATACTTTATGTGTTGGATACTTATCTGCAGTTTGGCTTGTTGAAGATTTTCTTCTTTGTTGAAAGGTTTATGTGCTTATGCAGTTTATATGTGTTAAAGATGTGCTTATGCAGTTTTTAACTTCTCTCTTCATTTTATATGTGCTTACTGCAGTTTATATGAACTTACTGCAGTTTATATGCTTCCTGCAGAGCCAAACTTCTTTGTTAACATTGTGCTTACTGAAGATTTATGCTTATTGCAGAGCCAAACTCTCTTCATTTTATATGTGCTTACTGAAGATTTATGTGCTTATGCAGAGCCAAACTTTTTTGTTACAAGAACTTTATGTGCTTACTGCAGTTTATATGGACTCTCTTCATTTTATATGAACTCTCAGGTTCAGTTTATGCCACTGAAGTATGCTAACAATGTCACCAACATTTTTTTCCACATAGCTTACTTCATTCAACAATTGCAATCGTCATACAAAATTTTTAAACATAACTATACACGTTACAAAACCAAAAACAAATTGCAAAATATGCATGGTAAAGTATGGTCTTCGTTCACTTGTCGTCATCGCCACTGTCGCTTCTCTAGAAGAAATTAAACGTTGGCTTCGATGCTCCTTCAATTCTTTCATTAAATTCCACATTAGAGTCTGATGGTACTCTGGAAGTTTATCATCCTCCCATAGTAGAAATCTACAAGAACTTGTTGGAAAATTTGCACACCCATAGAATCTTCTTCCAGGGTTTGCTTGCGTCCACGAAGTCTTCAATGGACTAATTGATCCACAATGGCAGTAAATAAATTTCCCTCGATTTCTACTTGAATGTCGCAAGAACGAAGATTGCGAGCTAGAAGGCATAACTTCGACTTTGGATTAATCTGTTCGGAAAAAAAATTATAAAAGAGAACAAATTACTTTGGAAATAAATTAGCAAAAATGGAAGAACTGAAAATATCAGAAAAAAAATTTAAGACTTGTGTACAACCCCCAAGCAACTGTGGCGACAAGCTAATGTGGAAGCCCCGGCCGTTCTCTTCTCCCAAGCCCTAAACATCCTCAGCCTTAAATAGATCAAATGCAAAGGGTATTTTGGGTGTTTCATTAAAAGTTTTTAAAAAATTTGGAGAGTAACGGCTGTTTCCAACGGCTCTCAGACGGGAGGTCCTATTCCGAGCAAGTCACTAATTGCGGGGGTCTTTAACTGCAAAAATTGACTAAAAGGTCTTTTATTGCAAAAGGTATACATCTAACGAGGGTTTTTTTGCACTTTACCCTTCTTATTTTTTATGTTATTTTTTAACGAAAAAATTTAAAAGTTGACTGACGGGGGATGCCTAGTTGAAAATATTTAATAGTTGATAGTATCAAATTGACTCATTTTAAAATTTAGGGTATCAAATTAAAAAATTTAAATAGTTGAGAGTATCAAGTTGTAATTTAGTCTCTTTTTTAAAATAGTCTAGATGTCAAACATTTTCAGTAACCATCACCAGTCCTAATATTTGGACCACTACTGGTTGACTCCCCCCCTAGACAAATAATATAGAACAATTTGCCTATATAAGTTTCTTAGATTAACAATTTTTATTACATAAATGCCTCACATAATCACATCTTGTTTGAAATACAGTTTGGAAAATGATTACTTGCTCTAAAATCTCATTTCTGTAACGCACTTGTTAATGAACCAGAAACAGTCAGTTGAATTGTCAGATGAGTGGGTATGTATTGGCTCAGACAAAAGCAAATGAGTAGACAACCGACTAAGTCAATTTCGTTTGATTTCCAAATGAAACCTAAATAAACCAATATTACAATCCATAGTGGACCTTAACTTATAAAAATCACCAGTAGGAGAATTATGAATACCTTTCCGTCTGTGCAGAACCTATTGTTGTACTAAGTCTAACTAAAGATAGAAAATTGTCAAATTACTTTGATGTGAAGGGGTGGACAGACGAAAAATGAGACATAGTGGTTCCTCCGAACCGATCGGATCCTACGAGTGAATCGAAATTAGGATTTTGTCTTCTTCACTCTGCCCGTCTTCTAGTTCAACTCGATGCCAGTCCACTAAGGTCTTGTTTAGTACACTATAATTAGTCGTAATTGAAATGTAATCAAATATAAAATAATAATAATAAATATTTAATTATATTACTATTATGATTATATTACACTGAACCAAACGGGATCTAAGATCTTTAAACTATATTTCAATGTTCCGTGGAAAAAGACGAATCATCAATTATTATTCATAATTAATCTAATGAAATATATACACTAAGTTAACTTAATTGAAGTTACATGTAATTTATAATTATTAGAATTTGAGAGGGCAAACAGGGTTTCAAAAACTTTATACAAATAGAATAGAATAGAAGGGTAAAGTGCAACTAAACCCCCCTTAGATGTTACGAAAATGCAATTAAAGACTCCATGATTCGAAAAACCCAAAATGTTACAAAAATGTTCAAAACACCCCCCCTTCCGTTGAAAATCGTCTAAAAAGACGATTTTGCCCCCTCCCACTCTTCCCCCCCTCTCTCCGGTGGTGGGGACGAACGCTCGCCGGCGGAGGGAGGAGGGGGGCTCGCCGGCGGAGGGAGGAGGGGTTGGGGGTTGGGGGGCTGGCGGAGGGAGGAGGGGGGAGGAGGCCGGCCGGCGGAGGGGCTGGCCGGTGGAGGGAGGAGGGGGGTCGGGGGAAGGAGGGGGGGTCGGGGGAAGGGGGCTGGCGGAGGGAGGAGGGGGGGCGGTCGGGGGGAGGAGGCCGGCCGGTGGAGGGAGGGAGGGAGGGGGGGTGGTAGGGAAATAGGGGAGGGGTAGTTTAGGTATTTTTTTTAATTTTTTTTGAAAGTTAACAGCCATTTAACGGCAAAATAGACGGTAGGGGGTAAATCGCTAGCGCGGGCGAACTAGGGGGGCCAAACTGCATTTTTGGTCTAAGGAGTCTTGTTTTGCGAACGAGGCAACTCTAGGGAGGGTTTAAATGCACTTTACCCTAGAATAGAATAATAATGTGGACACATCTATATTTGTTTATTTCTAAAGTCTGGTTAGAATTTAGGACCTCGTTGTTTCTGGCCAACAGTCACAAATTGAAAACCATCTATTGACCACCCTTAAATTAGGAATTTTCTAAAGGCGACTCAATTTTTACTTAGAGTAGTTTAACTTTTTTGGTAAATTATTTACAAGTTTGTCACCAAAAAAAATTGCTTCAGAATAGTTCAATTTTTTTCAGGACTGTCAAATAGTTTGACAATCCTCCCAATAGGAAGGAATGTCAAAAATTTAACAGTCATTTCTATTGAAAGGACAGTCAAAATTTTGATAGTTCTTCCTATTGGGTGTACTGTCAAATATTTCGACAGTCATAATTTTTAGGACTGTCAAATTTTTGACAATCCTCCTCCTCCTCCTGATCCCTGGCCACACCATTGCCGCTTCCACGAACCCCTCACCACCTTGATTGCGCTGCGGCCAGCGAGCTAGAGCACAGTGCGTAGCTTACTAAGTCGTGACCTCCAAATCTCTCCACCGTCCTGTTCGACGTTGACCACCTCAGTCTCCGGCCTCCCTGTCCTCTCACCATCACCACGATCATCTCCTCCTCCAGGCGAGCAATGCTCAGCCTCGACGCCAGCGTCATGGCCTAGCCCTCACTCGAGCACCGCATAGGCGGCTTCGCCCTAGCCGGAACCCTCTCCGCCCTAGCAGCAGATTCACTCGTGACCGTGTTCAGATCCCGCCGCACCTCCTGTTGATGCTGGCTCCAACTTAGCCAGTGTGTCCTGTGACACAGCCCCACGAGAGCTGTCAATCGACCGCTTGGTGGGGGAGAAAGGAGGTGGACAGCCCAAGGTAAAATTGGGACTATCCTGAGTACAAGTTATATCAAATTGGACTATCATGAAGCAATGGACTAAAAAATGGAGTGTCAATAGAATTTGTCTTAAATTATTGCTGCTTTAAGTGATTTCTTAAAGAAACGACAAAAAATAGAAGACATATATAAAATATATTATAAGTAAGGAACTATTATGCAAAAAAAAATGAATATAAGAAATGTCCAAAAATATTCCTACATCCTGTTGACTAAGGAAGGAACTCTGCTTGCTTTTTCTAAGGATGTCAGCGTTCTCTTTTTCTTTTCTTTTTTCCACAGTTATTTGCATTACAAGTTTTTTATAAGGACAGTGTCATTTCGGTCATTTTTATAGGAAGCACTATAAAAAAAATTGAGATCTTAAAAACAAAAATTCTTTTATAACTGTCAATTTTGACAGCTCTATCTATACAAAGAAATGTCAAAGGATTAGTACCAAAATTTTGACAATCTTCTATGTGCAAAGGGATGTTAAAATAGGACTGCTAAAATTTAGACAATCATCTCTGTACAGAAGACTGTCAAAGTAGGAATGTCAAAATTTGCAATTCTTCCAGAAAATCTGAGGTGCCATAAAAGTAGTCTTATTTTTAGATATAAAAAATTATGTTGAGAACAAAGCTCTTTTAAATTAGGTGGAGGATCCTAATTTTGCAAAAATTAGTTGAGGAAGTCAAACTGGTCGAACTATTTGGCATTTTTGTCACGTCCCAGAACAGAATACTGGAGAGCGGAGGACAGACACGGCCATCTACGTACATTGGACTGCAACACACATCGCAATACGGTCACGACTGTCTAGATGCATGAGGGTTAAACTACAAACCATCAGTCTTTTATGGTCAAGAACAGCCTAGTGTTTCAATCTCAAGCAAGCAAATAATTGTTACAAGATGTTAGATCATCAGACATACAAAGTAAGGCGTCACAAATATTACATATTCAGATGATCATGAAGCTAGTCATACAAAATACGAAGACTAGCAAGAGTTAGGTCATACATGATCAACCTTACGTTTTGTCAATCATGTAACAACCCTTAGGCAGACGAAAATTAAAGTTTCAACACGAGCTAACACTTGCTCGGCGGCTAAACGCCTCAAAAGAATAATTCACAATAAAGTAGGAGAGCAAAATAAAAACCCACTCTCTGCCACGGTTACGTCTAGCATTCACCATCTGGCAAGAAGGCATGTAGATCCTCGGTGCTACTCCAAAATCTGGCCACATAAAACAAGTTGGGTCAAAACCCAAAAGAGTAAGTACCACAAGGGAGGATCCACTTATGAACTAAAATCAGCATAAAAATGAATAAAAGAACTGATAAAAGAACATAATTAAATAACATAAAAGATAGAGTTAAAAGAACACACTAGCTTGCATTAGATAGAAAAATAAAAGGTAGAATATAATTCACATGTTAATCATGAGACAATAATTTATGTACGGCCAATCAAGTCATACAGTTTGCTTTCATTAGCTAACCAGGATTATCACATGCCTAATTACTAACAAGATGCAGTTGAGATGTTCCCACAGTCGCAAGTCCTGCAGACTATCCAGGTTATCCAGGCGAAGGTTACAAGATTTTATCAAGATTTAAGAGTTTGTTTAGTTTACAAGGAGTGCAACACATAATAGTGTGCTGAAAATACGCCATACTCGACGACAGGCTACAAGTCCACATGTGTGGCCGGGATATCGGGATCGTCTGTAACTGAAAAAAATCTCTATATGAATTACTTGATCAATCTAGTCGTTAACCTAGTCAGATTCATTATGAATTCTTGATCGTGGTAACTAGGAATCCATGTCCTAGACATGATGCAAGACGAGATAGTTAGCTTGTACAGTCAAATCAAGAAAAATCAACCACGGAGTCAAGGGTTACACTTAGCAGGACAAGAATAGTTGTCGCAACAGCAATCAAGATTTTACATGTCATGTCAGGTTTACTTGTCATGTTAAGAGTACTTATCAAGAGTGCGCCTCGACGAGCCACTATCAAGATTATCAAGATCAACACATAATAGTGTGCTAAAAATACGCCATACTCGACGACAGGCTACAAGTCCACATGTGTGGCCGGGATAACGGGATCGTCTGTAACTGAAAAAAAATCTCTATATGAATTACTTGATCAATCTAGTCGTTAACCTAGTCAGATTCATTATGAATCCTTGATCGTGGTAACTAGGAATCCATGTCCTAGACATGATGCAAGACGAGACAGTTAGCTTGTACAGTCACAATCAAGAAAAATCAACCACGGAGTCAAGGGTTACACTTAGCAAGACAAGAATAGTTGTCGTAACAGCAATCAAGATTTTACATGTCATGTCAGGTTTACTTGTCATATTAAGAGTACTTATCAAGAGTGCGCCTCGACGAGCCACTATCAAGATTATCAAGATGGGATCATGTTGTCATGTTCAAGTTCAAGTGGTCAAGTCGGGTCGTCGTAATTTAGGTCAAGTACAAAAAAAACATGCAAAGAAGACTATGGACATCCATGGATGATTGAAACTATCAATCACATATGTACTCCGGTTAAGGTGAGACAGAAAGATTCTTGAAGTCAAGACGAAGATCTACAACTTCCATGTTTTGAGTTTTACAAGATTTTAGCTACAAAATCACTTAAACAGGCAAAAACAGTCATTCGCTCACGCGGAGAAAACTGGCAACGGCGTGCGGGCGTACGGCAAACGAATCGTGCAGGTGCGCAAAATGCATAGGCGCACAGATGCACAGCGCGAGGCAAACGGATTGCACAGACGCACGGTATACGAATGTAACGCCCTAGAACCAGAATACTAGAGAGCGGGGGCGTAAATAGCCAGCTACGTATATTGAAGTGCAACCCACCTCACTATACGGTCACGACTGTCTAGATACATGGGGGTTTAACTACAAGCCAATAGTCTCCTATGGTCATGAACAAGCCTATTATCTCAATCTCAAGCAAGCAATAATAGTTACAAGATGTCAGAGCACCAAATATATAATAGCAAGGCATCCCATACATTACATATTGGATGATCATGAAGCTAGTCATACAAAATGTCAAGACTAGCAAGAGTTCAGTCATACATGATCAGCCCTAGGATCTGTCAATCATGTTACAGTCCGTAGGCAGACAGTAAAATAAAGGTGCAATACAAGCTAACACGTGCTCGCCGGCTAAACGTCTCAAAAGAATAATTTTTACAATAAAGTGGGAGGACAAAAGAAATCCACTCGTTGCCAGGGTTACGCCTGGTGGTCACCATCTGGCTGGAAGACAGGTGGATCCTCTGGTGCTGCTCCGATATCTGGCCATACAAAACCAGCTGGGTCAGACCCCAGAAAGAGCAAGTGCCACAAAGGAGGCTTCACTTAGAAACTAAAACCAGCATATCACAATAGAATATTAAGATAATAAATAAAGAACTGATAATAATAGAGATAACAACAGTAAACTGAGTACGAGAAAACTATTCAAGTAACCAGATTGTAACCCTTAAACCAAATAAGGACCGGGGTTGCAGCCCTTCACCTGAATAGAAACCCGTCTCAACTATTTGTTGGTAAGGTAACAAGACAATAAACGAAGAGAGGACGCAGAACTGCTCCGGGAGTCAGGTTACAACCCTTAAACCAAATAAGGATCGGGGTTGTAACCTTTCACCTGAACAGAACTGGACCCCTGATCTTTATTGTTAAGGCCAGTATAGATAATCATGCTATTGAAGTAAGGTAAAACATGACATACATGGTATGGGGTGCAATAAGACAATAAACGAAGAGAGGACACAGAACTGCTCCGGGAGCCAGGTTACAACCCTTAGACCAAACAAGGACCGGGGTTGTAACCCTTCGCCTGAACAGAACTGGACCTCCGATCGTTATTGTTAAGGCAAGCATCAATAATCATGTCATGTCACAATCTTGCACATGATCAGGATAAGACTAAGCTGGAATAAACTTCATCCAATCAATTATGACCAATCAAGAGTACGGCTTGATCAGGATAAGACTAAGCTGGAATAAACTTCATCCAATCAATTATGACCAATCAAGAGTACGGCTTGATACTTTTAACTAACTAGGGTTATCACAGGCCTAGTTACTAGCAAGATGCAATGAGATTATTCCAACAGCCACAAGCCCTGCAGAACATCCAGGTTATCCAGGTCGAATGTCCGTTTATGAAGGGTGCAACACTTGACGGTGTGTTGAAAATGTTCCCTCCTTGTCGGTAGGCTACAAGTCCACTTAGTGCGCCCAGATGACGGAATTGCCTGTAGCTGAAAAAATCTCTTCATGACTACTGAATCATTCTAGTTAATTAGCCTTAGTCAATTTCAGTAGGTACCCCTGACCGTGGTACTCAAGGATCCCCATCCTAGACATGATGCAAGACAGTACCAGTTTATTTGTACAAACACATTCGCCCACGGTGTCCAGGTCCTTCATACTTGTCATGTCAGGTTAGCTGTCATAATAACATATCGAGATATATCATGTCAGTTTACTTGTCAAGAGTGCGCCACAGCGGGCCACTATCGTATTCTATTCTTACATTATTATGAATGAGAGAAACTTGCATAAAATAACTAGTGACATATTCTTGAAGGAAGGAAAAGACAACTTTCATGTTTTGTGTTTTTCAAGATTCTAGCTACAAAATAACTTAAACATGCAAAAACAGTGAAATAGAGCAATTTCGGCGCATGGGATTCCTGCACATCCGTGCGTGGGAATTCCTGCGCATCCGTGCGTGGGAATTCCTGCACATCGGCACGTGGGAATTCCTGCACATCGGCGCGTGGGAATTCCTGCACATTCGCGTGTGGGAATTCCTGCACATCGACGCGTAGGAATTCCTGCACATCCGCGCGTGGAAATTCCTGCGCATCAGCGCATAGGAATTCCTGCGCATCCGTGTGTGGGAATTCCTGCGCATCCGTACGTGGGAATTTTTGCACATCGGCGCATGGGAATTCCTGCACATCCGTGCGTGGGAATTCCTGCACATCCGCGCGTGGGAAACTCACGTTGCGTCTTCAGTACATGCGCGTAAGGAACCTACGTGCATGACACGCTCGGAGTTAAGGGATGCGTTGCCGGGACTTCACAGCGCATGGCCTCCTGGGCGCATGAGGGTCATCGTCCCCAAACAACAAGTTTAGCCATGGAAGTTCCGAAAACTTGCCATGGCCATAACTTTCTTATCCGAAGTCGAAAGCAAGCAAAACAAAAGCCAAAACTGCATGAAATTGAATTTTTTACAACATAGAACCATTAGTTTTCGAAAATAACCAAGTTTTAGAGGTCAAAACCAAGAAAACCAAAAAGTTACAAACTTAGATCTATAAGAATCCATCCATCAAATCCAAAAATTCCAAGTTCTAAAGAGGCTTATAATCAAGTAAGGAAGAGAATGGATCAATAAAACTTGAGATCCATCATGAAGCAAGTTGTACTTGCCTAGGCTCTCTTTCTGGTAGGTGAAGAAGTAATGGTGGAGAAGAAGAAGAGTAATAAAGAGAGAGAAAGAGTTGGGCTAATAAATGGGGATGGTGGTGGTAGGTAAGGGTTCTCCCCTTAGTTCATGATGAACCAATAAACAACCCAAGCCGAACCAAGCCAACCCAAACAAGCCGAACCAAGCCAGGAGACATAAAATACGAGTCAAGATACGTATACGTATTCCAAATACGTAATACGAACCACGGTCATTACAACTCTACCCACCTTAAAAGAATTTCGTCCTCGAAATTTAATTAAGAGGCTAGAGGGACAAGAACAAGTTATACTATTCACATGCAAGCTATACTAATCAAGCAATCAAGTAATTATTCAAGCAAGCAAGGAATCGAAGGCTTGAGGCATAAGAAAGATATTATACCTCACGAGTCAAATAGGTCGGGATATCGCGATCGGATATCATCCTTACGCTCCCACGTTGACTCACCCAAAGAGTGATGACCCCAAGCAACACAGACTAAACTAATAGTCTTGTTCTTGAGTATCTTCTCTCTCCGGTCCAATATAGACACGGGCCTCTTCTCATACGAAAGGTTGGTACCAACAACCAATTCCGAATGATCCAGGATGTGGCTCGGGTCCGGGATATACCGTCGCAGTTGGGATACATGGAACATGTCATACATCTCACGTAGCGACGGTGAAAGAGCGAGACGATAGGATACATCACCTACTCGTTCCAGAATATCGAATGGCCCTATATACTTAGGACTAAGCTTTTCCTGTACGCTGAAACGAATGACGCCATAGTTAGGTAAAATCCTCAGGAATACATGGTCGCCGACAGAAAACTCAAGAGGATGCCGATGAGAATCGGTCCAATGACGCTGGCGATCTTGGGCAACTCGAAGATGATCTCTGACTCTCCTGAGCACTTCAACGGTCTGAGCAATTATTTCTGGACTAAGCATCTGTCTCTCTCTGACATCGTCCCATGCTAGCGTGGATCGGCACTTCCTACCATACAGTGCCTCGAACGGTGCCATCTGGATACTGGCCTGGAAACTGTTGTTGTACGAGAACTCTACCATGTGCAGGTGATCTTCCTACAATCCACCGAAGTCGAGCGTATAAGATCTCAACATGTCTTCCAAGGTTCGTACGGTACGCTCTGACTGACCATCTGTCTGCGGGTGATAAGCTGAGCAGAACTGGAGGTGAGTTTCCAACTTTCTTGTAAGTTGCGCCAAAAGTGCGACATAAATCTTGAATCTCTGTCCGAGGTGATACTGACTGGAATATCGTGAAGTCTGACGATCTGCCTGAGGTACATCTCTGCTAGCTGAGCCGTCGACTGACCAACTCTAAACGGAAGAAAATGAGCCACCTTCGTGAGCCTATCTATAATAACCCAAATAGCATCTCTACCAGCCGGAGATCTAGGTAATCCCGTCACAAAATCTATGGTTATATGCTCCCACTTCCATTCTGGAATTGGCAAGGGCTGAAAAAGTCCAGCTGGCCTCTGATGTTCAGCTTTAACTTGTTGACAAACCAAACATCGAGAGATAAACCGGGCTATCTTCTTCTTCATGCCATTCCACCAAAAGTGCTGACGGATATCACGGTACATCTTCGTACCGTCGGGATGAATGAAATACTGCAAACTGTGAGCCTCTGTCATGATCTCCTGTTTGATATCTCCACTGGGTACACAAAGACGCTTCCCATGTCGAAGTGTACCGTCTTCATTAATGCATAACTCCGGTCGCCGTCCTGCCTCGCACTCCGCTCTGAGCCGATGAAGCTTGGAATCTGCTGACTGAGCCATCCGAATCCTCTCAATTATAGTGGACTGAACTTGCATGCTGGCTATCAATGCCACACTGGTAGGAAGGACAACTTCTATTTCCATCTTCTGAAGATCCGCTAACAGCTCTGGTTGTGCTGTTAGGAAATAAACTCCGGCTCTCCGGCTCAATGCATCTGCAACAACGTTGGCCTTCCCAGAATGATACTGCAGGTTGATATCATAATCCACAAGTAGCTCCAGCCACCTCCTCTGATGCATGTTAAGATCCTTCTGGGTGAAAACATACTTCACGCTCTTGTGGTCGGTAAAAATCTCCACCCTATCTCCATATAGGTAGTGCCTTCACAACTTAAGTGCAAACACTACTGTTGCCAGCTCCAAGTCATGGGTTGGGTAATTCCTCTCATGCATGATCACGAAGTTGTCGTGACGCATAAGCTATTACCTTCCCATGCTGCATCAGAACACATCCCAAACCTCTGCCTGAAGTATCACAATACACTGAGAATCCTTTGGTTCCATCTGGAAGCGTGAGAATAGGAGCTGTCATCAAGCCTCGTTTCAACTTCTCAAAAGAATCCAGACATTCTGCTGTCCAAGCAAACTGTACATCCTTACGGGTCAACTGGGTCAATGACGCTGAAATCCAAGCAAAGTCTGAAATAAATTGCCGGTAGTAGCTGGCCAATCCAAGGAAGCTACGAACTTCTGCAACTGTGCTGGGCACTGGCCACGTCTCAAAGGCCACAATCTTCTGGGGATCTACTTCTACTCCTCCTTTGGTGATGCTATGGCCCAAGTACGAAATACGATCGAGGCAGAACTCGCATTTACTGAACTTGGCATACAACTGGTGCTCTCTGAGAATCTGAAGAACAACTCTGAGATGCTGCTCATGCTCTGTCTCACTTTTGATGTAGACCAGGATGTCGTCTAGGAATACAATCATGAACTGATCCAAATAAGTATTAAGATACGATTCATGAGGTCCATGAATACAGACGGCGTATTGGTTGCTCCAAATGGCATCACAAGGAACTTCCAATGCCCATACCTAGATCTGAAAGCTGTCTTCAGGATGTCCTGCTCTCTGATTCTGATCTGATGATATCCTGAGCGCAAGTCGATCTTCGAGAATACTGCTGCCCCTTAAGTTGATCAAACAAGTCATTTATCCTCGGGAGAGGGTATCTGTTCTTGATTGTCATTGAGTTCAAGGTACGATAATCTACACATAATCTGGACGTACTATCCTTCTTTTTCACAAGAAGCATCGGGGCTCCCCAAGGCAATCCACTAGCACGAATGAATCCCTTGGTTCTGAGTTCTTCAATCATCTTGTACAATATT
This sequence comes from Iris pallida, assembly GCA_029216955.1. Taxonomy (NCBI): domain Eukaryota; kingdom Viridiplantae; phylum Streptophyta; class Magnoliopsida; order Asparagales; family Iridaceae; genus Iris; species Iris pallida. The sequence continues at coordinate 21,527 of JANAVB010036830.1, forward strand.
TCTAGCTCTGACGGCACCATCCTGTAGACTCTCTCTGACATTGGGGCTGTTCCGAGAATCAAGTCGATGGTGAACTCGATCTTCCGTTCTGGCGGCATCTCTGGAAGCTCTTCGGGGAAAACATCTGGAAACTCCTCGACTATCCGAGGTAACTGCACTGCTGTTACTGCCATCCGCAACACTGGAGGAGAAGGTTCAACTTCGCCTCAGGAAAAGGAAAACTCCGGCTCGCCTGGAATGCTAAAAACAACCCTGCCAATGTGGCAGTCTATCCTAGCATACTGGTCCCTCAACCAATCTATCCCTAAGACTACATCATAATCGGCCATTGGGAACTCTATCAATCTAGCGGAGAACTCTCTACCGCTAACTACGATCCGACACGAGGAAAACAGGAGAAGAAAGGGGGAGCTCAGCCATAGGAGGAAGAGGGGAAGTCGGCTATGGCATGGTGTTGTTGGTAATGGTGTGGAAAGGAGAGAGGGAGTGTGAGAGTTAATTTTTGTGTATGTTTGTATATAATATATAAAGAGGGAGAGAGATATTTAGAGAGAGGGAATAGAGAGAGAGGGAATAGGTCGGATGTACATGGGGGGGGGGGCTTTGTGAGTGTGATGGGTGAGGGGGTGTTTGTAGGTAGAGAGAGAGTGAGAGATTTATATATTATATTATATATGTATATATATATATATATATATATATATATATATATATATATATATATACATAAAAGAGAGAGAAATAGAGATATTTATACATAAAAAGATATATTTAGAGTAGAGAAAAAAGAGGAAAATATCAGTGGGGTGTATGGACAGTCATGACAGGGGTTACACCAAATTGGGTTGGGTGTTGGGTCAAGTTTGGGCAAGCTTGGGGCCAAGATTTAATTAAAATAATAAATTTAAACGAATTAAAATCATGGATGAAATGAGAGTACAAGGGAGATCAATTTGGTGGCACGCAAGTGACATGTGCATAGTAGACTCAAAACAGGCCAGAGCCATGTATTGGGTCGATCAGATTGGACCGATGTCGGATCCCGAAATTAAGTTGGAAGTCAAGTCACTAATTACAACAGATGATAATTTGGTCTAAATTGATCCGAAAGTTGCACGAAGCGAATGGAGCACAATGGAACAAGTTCGAGTGGGATACGATATATTAACATGAAGATAATCTCGTCTACTACAAATTTTAAGAAGAAAGTTTCCAGAGACTGGCATAATGCTCTAGAAATCCAAGTCACGGTAAAGAGCATTTAATGATCAAAATTAATTAAATAAAATGAATTCTCGATAATAATTTATTTAGAAATTTTAAAAATAAATTCCAAAAATTCAGGGGCTTACATGAACCATTAGTTTTCGGAAATACCAGATTTTTATGGAGCAAAACTAAAAAAAAACAAGAAAAGTTTAAAACTTAGATCTACAAAAATATATCCATCAAAGCCAAAATTTTCAAGTTCTAAAGATGCTTAGAATCATACAAGGAAGAGAATAGAACAATAAAAAGTGTATATCCAAAAATGTTCTCCATTGAGCAAGTTGCACTTGCCTTGGGTTGGTGGAAGTAGTAATGGAGAAGGAAGACACTACTAAAATATCATCAAATAGCGACGTAACGTAGCGACGGCAAGAAATTACGTCGCCAGTAGCGACTTCCTTATAAACACGCCGCAAAACGTCGCTGGCTAGCGACGTTCTGCGACAGGAGTATACTACGTCGCTGAATAGCGACGTTCAGCGACATATTATAAGTATATGTCGCCATGGTTGCGACATTTAACGACGTCAACAAGTTACGTCGCTAAGTTATTTTACTTAGGGCACGCCACTGCCTTCTTTCCCCCTCACTCTCACTCGAAAACCCCCAAAAATTTTAATTTTTGCCCCCACCCTCCCGGCGACTCCCTCCCCCTCTGTCAGTGCCCTCCCCCCCCGGCGACCCCCTCTCCCCCGGCGACTCCCTCCCCCTCCGGCGAGCTCCTCCTCCTCGAGATCCTCCTCCTCGAGCTCCTCCTCCCCCAATCCGACCTCCTCCTCCTCTTCCTCAGGTAAACCCAACCTAACTCCTCTCATTCCTCCTCCTTCTCTCCCACGGACACACACACACACACACACACGGACACACACGGACACGGACACACATGCACACACACAGACACGGACACACAGGACACACACACACACACACACACACACACACACACACACACACACACACACACACACAGATATTGATATACACGCCAAGTGTTTGTCAAAATGACTCAAAGAGCATCAATGCTCTAAATTCAAATTTTAACCTTTAGTTTTGGAGTGCTTTGCTATAGCTTTAGCATTAGTATGATAATCTAGCATACAAGAGTATAATAGAAGTAGTTATATTGATTGGGGGATTTGTGGTTTAAGTGGACTGTGGGTGTGTATTTGTGTGGGCTGTTTATTCCATATGTGATCAACCATGTATGACTGTCCAGTCGTTGTATATATATATATAGACTCAAGTTTGTAAGTGTGAATGTATACATTGTTAGTCTCTTAGTAGGTCAGTCCATTGCCTTTATATCGATTCAATCCCTTAGCTTTGTTCAGTCAGTGAGCTTTAAACAGTCCACATTTGATCCACATGTTAGCATTTACCACTGTACAGTCCAGTTTGGGGGATTATCACAGTGTAATGTTCAGTCCCATATCCATTTGGTATCAACTATGTGTATCAGTCTTGCTTGGCATATTGCAGTCCATATTATCTCTTCATATCAGTCCAGGCATTTACTTAGTTCCAGTCCTATTATTTGTCTTGTATTCAGTTGTTCAGTCCCATGACTGACATATAGATTAGGTATTGTTTGGTTGAAGGATTACCTTTTTAGTTCATTCCACCCTTGCACATCGACATTAGTTATCAACTTAGATGTCCAGCCTGTCCTTAAATCAGTTTTGAATCAATTATTCAGCCCCCAGATTGCTTATTGGTTAGTTCAGTCCCCTATTGAATATGAGTTCAGTTCCTGTCACGCCCCAGAACCAGAATACTGGAGAGCGGGGGCAGACATAGCCAGCTACGTATAACGGAATGGAATCCACACCGCTATACGGTCACGGCTATCTAGATATGTGAGGGTTTCACTACAATCCATCAGTCTCTTAAGGTCATCAAATAGCCTATTGTCTCAATCTCAACCAACTAATAATAATTACAAGATGTCAGACCACCAAATACACAATAGTAAGGCGTCCCATACATTATATATCCGGAATGATCATGAAGCTAGTCGTTACAAAATGTAAGGACTAGCAAGAGTTCAATCATACATGATCAACCCCCGGGGCTTGTCAATCATGTTACAGCCCGTAGGCAGACAGTAAGTAAGTACAATCGAGCTAACACTTGCTCGTGCTAAACGCCTCAAAAGAATAATGTACAATATTACAGTGGGAGAACAAAAGAAACCCACTCGATGCCCTAGTTACGCCTGGTGACCACCATCGGGCGGGAAAGCAGGAAGATTCTTTGGTGTTGCTCCGGTATCTGGCCATACAAAACCAGCTGGGTCAGACCCCAGAAAGAGCAAGTGCCACAAAGGAGGCTTCACTTAAGAACTAAAACCAACAAATCATTAGCATTCAACATGTAAGAAAATAATAAGTAACACAGATTGAGGTTGTGCACTACCAATGCACTTATCCCAATCAGAGAAAATAATTAAGTGAGGCATCATTGTCATAAAAGAACTGGAGAATCATGCTAAATAAAATATAGCTGGGCAATATATGAAAAGAAAATGAAGGTACTATTTCGGAAGCCAGGTTACAATCCTTAAACCAAACAAGGACCGAGATTGTAACCCTTCGCCTAAACAGAACTTAGTCTCTGATCATTTATTGCTAAAGGTGCCAATCATTAAGGTGAAAAGGAGAGAGATCAATAATAAAAGTGACAATGAAGAGTGCATTACGCTAGGGTGACAATAGAGTACATTCGTTATAGTAACAATCTGGAGTGACAATCATTATAGTGACAATCTAGAGTGACAATCATTTAATCATTCTGGTACAATCTTTCAATCAATCACTTCTAGACAATACTATACTGGACTAGACCCCATCCAAGCAATCACGGCCAATCATTGCCTACGGCTTTCTACATTAACTAACTAGGGTTATCACAATCCTAGTTACTAGCAAGATGCAATGAGATGCTCCAAGTAGTCACAGGCCCTGTAGCTATCCAGGTTATCCAGGCAATCATTATAGTGACAATTTAGAGAGTTCAATGCATTAGAGTAACAATAGAGTTCAATCATTTAAGTGACAATGGCGGGTGCCCCACATAACAGTGGGCTGGAAATGTGCCCTACTCGTCGGCAGGCTACAAGTCCAAATATTTGCGGCCGGGATAACGGGATCGCCTGTAACTGGAGAACATCTCTTCATGTCTAATGAATTATACTAGTCATTAACCTTAGTCCATTTCAGTAGGTACTCCTGACCGTGGTACTCAGGAGTCCCCTCCTAGACATGATGCAAGACAGGACTGGATTATTTGTACAAGCACAATCGCCCACGGTGTCATGATTAATTAAACAGGTTATGTCATGTCAGGTAGCCGTCGCAACAGTTGTTCAAGATATATCAGGTCAGGTTATCATGCCAAGTGTACTTGTCAGGAGTGCGCCACGACGGGCCACTATCAGGTCATGTCAGGTTATTAGGTCAGGAGTGCACCACTACGGGTCACTATCACGTCATGCTTAATTATCAATTCCAAACATATCAAGTGAATTCATGATTATCAAGTTCAGGACAAAAGGCGTAAGGATATAAAATGGACGTTAAATATCTAATAAAATATCAATATACAGGGCTATAGAAGATCCAGGGTAATCAGGCTACGCTCAGGTCAGGCTACGCTCAGGCCAGGTTACGCTCAGGTCAACATACGCTCAGGCAGCATACGCTCAGGCAGCATACGCTCAGGCAGCATACGCTCAGGTCAGGCTACGCTCAGGCAGCATACGCTCAGGCAGCATACGCTCAGGTCAGGCTACGCTCAGGTCAGGCTACGCTCAGGCCAAGCTACGCTCAGGTCAGGCTACGCTCAGGTCAGGCTACGCTCAGGCCAAGCTACGCTCAGGTCAGGCTACGCTCAGGTCAGCGTACGCTCAGGCTAAGCTACGCTCAGGTCAGGCTACGCTCAGGTCGGCATACGCTCAGGTCAGCATACGCTCAGGTCAGCATACGCTCAGGCAGCATACGCTCAGGCAGCATACGCTCAGGTCAGCATACGCTCAGGCAGCATACGCTCAGGAAGATACGCTCAGGCAGCATACGTTCAGGCCAGCGTATGCAAGACATACGCTTCCAAAAGACAGCGTATGTACTCCATACAACTCCTCTTCAAGGTAGCGTATGAGGTCCATACGACTCCTCATCAAGGCAGCGTATGAGGTCCATACGACTCCTCATCAAGGCAGCGTATGAAAGACGTATGCCTCCAAAAGGCAGCGTATGGGGACTGCGCTGTGCTAAAGAGCGCGCGCAACTCATTGGCGCAAGCTAAAAATCTCGTGCACTGCTCACTGTCTTCTCCAAATCAGCAAGAACTCTATGGTTTGAACCTAAAACTTCAAAAGTCCATAACTTGGTCAAATCAAGTCCAAATCCAACTTTTCAAGGGTCAAAATTGGGTAGAATAAAATTCTCTACAACATGGAACCATCAAAACTTGAAAACAAAGAAGTTTGATAGATCAAAACCACAAAAATCCAAAAATAACCAATTTCTAGATCTACAAAAATTAAAGCCTCAAAATGGAAAATGACAAGTTCTAATGTGTCTTAGAAACATGAGGAAAAGCTAATAGAACAATAAAAATAGGCTCTCTTGTGGAAGCAAATTGCACTTGCCTAAGGGGTGTTCTTGGTTGGTGGTGGGTTTAATGGAGAAGGAAGAAGAGTTAATGAGAAAGTGGAGGAGAGAGAAAAGTTAGGTGGGTTATAAAGGGGGATGGTGGTGGTAGGTAGGGGGTTCAACCCTATGGTTCATAATGAACCAAGCAAACCAAACCAAGCCGAACCAACCCAGGAATAAACCGAGCCCAAATAAACCAATGAACCATTAAAACCAATTAAACTATCAATGCCAATAAAACCATGCCAATGCAAAATAAACCAAGATAACTAACCATGAATAAATAGAATATGGGTCCAAAACACGTATACGTATACTAAATACGTATCACGAATTTGGGACATTACATCCTACCCACCTTAAAAGAATTCCGTCCTCGGAATTTAATCAAGAGGCTAGAGATGTAAGGGAAAGCTATTCTATCATAGGCAATCTACCACTACCAATCATTCATACAATTATTCATGCAAGCAAGGATTCAAAGCGTAAGGCATAAGGAAGATATTACACCTTACGAGTCAAACCAGCCGGGATGACCTAATCAGATATCATCCTCATGCTCCCAAGTTTGACTCTCCCAAAGAGGGATGACTAAGCAATACGGACTGAACTGATAGTCTTGCGCTTGAGGTCTCTCTCTTTGGTCAAACATGGACACGGGCCTATCCTCATACGAAAAGGTTGGTACCAATAACCAGTTTCGAATGACCTAGGATATGGCTCGGGTCCGGAATGTACCGTTGTAATTAGGATACATGAAATACGTCATGCACCCCGCATAATGACGGTAGAAAAGCAAGATGAGAGGACACATATACCTCTCGATCGATTCTGAACCTGAGCCTGGGCTAGGGCAAACTGTCGCGGGTTCTGTTGCTGGAAAGTCTGGGCCTGAGTCGGCAATGGCCTCGGGAACGGGAGCTGCTGTGGTTGGTGAACTGGAGTTGGTGCTGGTACTGGTGCTGGTCCCCCAACCGAGGGACTAGATACTATCGATGCTGAATCAACTCTGAATAGGCAGGACCCCACCCTATGGTCCGGTGCTCCACACAATAAACACAATCCCAATGCCTTGCGACACTCCGCTACCACGTGTCCAGGCTTTCCACAATAAGAACAGCCTACTACGGAAGACTGTGCTTGCTTCTGTTTCTGCGAAGAGTACGTCGGGGTTGAGTGCTGAACCGACGTCACTGAGGCCGCTTGCCTCGGAGCTCCAATAGTCAAAGTCCTGGCTGCCGGGGCTGGGGCTGAAGACTGATTCATTTGACTATGGGACCGCTTCCGACCTCCGGTCCTGTCCACTATTCTCTGGGAGGTATACTCGTGCCTCCTTGCTGCTCGCAACACCGCATCATAGGTCTGATGCTCGAACTGTTCTACTGCCAATATAATCTCCAAGTGAAGTCCCTGTTGGAACCTCTGCGCTCTGTCAAACTCGGTTGCCACCAAGGTGGGAGCAAACCGACTGAGTCTGGAAAACTCGGTCGCATAACCGTCGACCGTCCTCCCCATCTGCTTAAGATTACTGAACCTGGTCTGCAAGTCATACTGAGCCACTGCATCATAATACTTGGTCTGGAACTTTTCGCTGAACACTGCCCAGGAGACAGGTGTTGCCAATCCCACTGCTTGTGCGGCCCACCAACTGCGGGCTAGATCCAATAACTGAAGGCGTACCACAGCCACCTTCTCGTCTTCTGGAGTCTTCGCGGCTTCGAGAATCACCTCTGTATCCTGTAGCCAAGCATCGGCAGCAATGGCATCCTCGCTGCCATCGAAGAAGGGAGGGTTCAGGCGCTTGAAACTATTGACCGCACTGTTTCCTCGAGGACCACCTCTATTCAGAGCATCTTGTACTACTTGGTACAGGACATCTCCCTGACGATCTTGGGACGCAAGCAACTCACGGATGAGTCCTACCAATCCTCCATCCTCTGACCTTGCTGGCAGGACGGGCTGAACTAGCGGACTGGTTCTCCAGGAGGCACGGCTCGGGAGGCTGCTGCTGAGGACTGAGCTCCTTCTGGCTGATCAACAGGAACGATGTCACTGAAGCAATGACATCAGGGATATTAAGGAAGGACCAGGATAGATCAATGATACAAGCATGTTATCAAGTCAGGAATTCAGGGAGATAAGAAGATACGAGTGGAGATCAAAGGCGAGTACAGATTGAGACATATATTCGGTAAACCCTCACACATCTTGATTTACAAGACCTGCATGGGCCACCACTTAAACCATGTCACGCCCCAGAACCAGAATACTGGAGAGCGGGGGCAGACATAGCCAGCTACGTATAACGGAATGGAATCCACACCGCTATACGGTCACGGCTGTCTAGATATGTGAGGGTTTCACTACAATCCATCAGTCTCTTAAGGTCATCAAATAGCCTGTTGTCTCAATCTCAACCAACTAATAATAATTACAAGATGTCAGACCACCAAATACACAATAGTAAGACGTCCCATACATTATATATCCGGAATGATCATGAAGCTAGTCGTTACAAAATGTGAGGACTAGCAAGAGTTCAATCATACATGATCAACCCCCGGGGCTTGTCAATCATGTTACAGTCCGTAGGCAGACAGTAAGTAAGTACAATCGAGCTAACACTTGCTCGTCGGCTAAACGCCTCAAAAGAATAATGTACAATATTACAGTGGAAGAACAAAAGAAACCCACTCGATGCCCTGGTTACGCCTGGTGACCACCATCGGGCTGGAAAGCAGGGAGATCCTTTGGTGTTGCTCCGGTATCTGGCCATACAAAACCAGCTGGGTCAGACCCCAGAAAGAGCAAGTGCCACAAAGGAGGCTTCACTTAAGAACTAAAACCAACAAATCATTAGCATTCAACATATAAGAAAATAATAAGTAACACAGATTGAGGTTGTGCACTACCAATACAATTATCCCAATCAGAGAAAATAATTAAGTGAGGCATCATTGTCATAAAAGAACTGGAGAATCATGCTAAATAAAATATAGCTGGACAATATATGAAGAGAAAATGAAGGTACTATTCCGGAAGCCAGGTTACAATCTTTAAACCAAACAAGGACCGAGATTGTAACCCTTCGCCTAAACAGAACTTAGTCTCTGATCATTTATTGCTAAAAGTGCCAATCATTAAGGTGAAAAGGAGAGAGATCAATGATAAAAGTGACAATGAAGAGTGCATTACGCTAGGGTGACAATAGAGTACATTCATTATAGTAACAATCTGGAGTGACAATCATTATAGTGACAATCTGGAGTGACAATCATTTAATCATTCTGGTACAATCTTTCAATCAATCACTTCTAGACAATACTATACTGGACTAGACCCCATCCAAGCAATCACGGCCAATCATTGCCTACGGCTTTCTACATTAACTAAATAGGGTTATCACAATCCTAGTTACTAGCAAGATGCAATGAGATGCTCCAAGTAGTCACAGGCCCTGCAGCTATCCAGGTTATCCAGGCAATCATTATAGTGACAATTTAGAGAGTTCAATGCATTAGAGTAACAATAGAGTTCAATCATTTAAGTGACAATGGTGGGTGCCCCACATAACAGTGGGCTGGAAATGTGTCCTACTCGTCGGCAGGCTACAAGTCCAAATATTTGCGGCCGGGATAACGGAATCGCCTGTAACTGGGGAACATATCTTCATGTCTAATGAATTATACTATTCATTAACCTTAGTCCATTTCAGTAGGTACTCCTGACCGTAGTACTCAGGAGTCCCCTCCTAGACATGATGCAAGACAGGACTGGATTATTTGTATAAGCACAATCGCCCACGTTGTCATGATTAATTAAACAGGTCATGTCATGTCAGGTAGCCGTCGCAACAGTTGTTCAAGATATATCAGGTCAGGTTATCATGCCAAGTGTACTTGTCAGAAGTGCGCCATGACGGGCCACTATCAGGTCATGTCAGGTTATTAGGTCAGGAGTGTACCACTACGGGTCACTATCACGTCATGCTCAATTATCAATTCCAAACAGATCAAGTGAATTCATGATTATCAAGTTCAGGACAAAAGGCGTAAGGATATAAAATGGACGTTAAATATCTAATAAAATATCAATATACAGGGCTATAGAAGATCCAGGGTAATCAGGCTACGCTCAGGTCAGGCTACGCTCAGGCCAGGCTACGCTCAGGTCAACATATGCTCAGGCAGCATATACTCAGGCAGCATACGCTCAGTCAGCATACGCTCAGTCAGCATACGCTCAGGCAGCATACGCTCAGGCAGCATACGCTCAGGTCAGGCTACGCTCAGGCAGCATACGCTCAGGCAGCATACGCTTAGGTCAGGCTACGCTCAGGGCAGGCTACGCTCAGGCCAAGCTACGCTCAGGTCAGGCTACGCTCAGGTCAGCGTACGCTCAGGTCAGCGTACGCTCAGGACAAGCTACGCTCAGGTCGGCATACGCTCAGGTCGGCATACGCTCAGGTCAGCATACGCTCAGGCAGCATACGCTCAGGCAGCATACGCTCAGGTCAGCATACGCTTAGGCAGCATACGCTCAGGCAGCATACGCTCAGGCAGCATACGCTCAGGCCAGCGTATACAAGACATACGCTTCCAAAAGGCAGCGTATGTACTCCATACGACTCCTCTTTAAGGCAGCATATGAGGTCTATACAACTCCTCATCAAGGCAGCGTATGAGGTCCATACGACTCCTCATCAAGGCAGCGTATGCAAGACATACGCCTCCAAAAGGCAGCGTATAGGGAATGCGCTGCGCTAAAGAGCGCGCGCAACTCAGTGGCGCAAGCTAAAAAGCTCGCGCACTGCTCACTGTCTTCTCCAAATCAGCAAGAACTCCATGGTTTGAACCTAAAACTTCAAAAGTCCATAACTTGGTCAAATCAAGTCCAAATCCAACTTTTCAAGGGTCAAAATTAGGTAGAATAAAATTTTCTACAACATGGAACCATCAAAACTTGAAAACAAAGAAGTCTGATAGATCAAAACCACCAAAATCCGAAAATAACCAATTTCTAGATCTATAAAAATTAAAGCCTCGAAATGGAAAATGACAAGTTCTAATGTGTCTTAGAAACATGAGAAAAAGCTAGTAGAACAATAAAAATAGGCTCTCTTGTGGAAGCAAGTTGCACTTGCCTAAGGGGTGTTCTTGGTTGGTGGTGGATTTAATGGAGAAGGAAGAAGAGTTAATGAGAAAGTGGAGGAGAGAGAAAAGTTAGGTGGGTTATAAAGAGGGATGGTGGTGGTAGGTAGGGGGTTCAACCCTATGGTTCATAATGAACCAAGCAAACCAAACCAAGCCGAACCAACCCAGGAATAAACCAAGCCCAAATAAACCAATGAACCATTAAAACTAATTAAACTATCAATGCCAATAAAACCATACCAATGCAAAATAAACCAAGATAACTAACCATGAATAAATAGAATATGGGTCCAAAATACGTATACGTATACTAAATACGTATCACGAATTTGGGACATTACAGTTCCTGAGGTCACTTGACTAAATACTTGAGTATCAATCCCTAACATCAAGTGTCTAGTCACCTACCTACCATGCATCAGTCCATGCCAATAGCGATAAGGTAAAGGGTACCAATAACGATAAGGTAAAGGGTACCAATAGCGATAAGGTAAAGGGTACCAACTTAAGGTATTGGTATTAGGATACCAATAGCGATAAGGTAAACGGTACCTTGGTAGGTAATGACTAAAAATATGATATTTGACTTAGATTGGACTAAGAGTTGACAAAGTCAACTATAAGTCAACCCTTGACCTACTTTGACCTTGTTTGACTTTGTTTGACTTAGGTTGACCTTGTTTGACTTTGTTTAACTTAGTACAACCTAGTTTGACCTAGATTGCATATCATTGATATTAGTAACTGTCCGCTACTAATGTGTGTCCCTAATAAGACAATATACGAATTTGTGCCTGTTGGATAATGTGTGTCCATCTTTGCAGAATTATTTCCAAATGGATATGAATTACTACTTGCGGAATCGTTCATAGATGTACAATCGTCGTCCTGATGATATGTATGGTGTGCGGAATGAATACATAGCGGGAGTAGAGTAGTTCCTGCAGTTTGCTAAGGCGTTCCCTCAGTACATGGACTTGAGAACTCTGTAATTACCTTTCTGTATATGCACTTGATTGAGAATGAGCTTAATTGATTCTTTCGTGGTATTTAGGTTGATCGTCCATACGCAAGACTTGAGAATGAGTCTATTAGAATGCTAGCCAAGGGACCAATTTATGCTGCAAAAATATGGCCAAGCTACTGTGTTAATGGGTTTAGGTTCAAGTCAACAACTTGCCCGATCAGAGACAACTTTGTGGATCTCGACTCCACCAAAAACAGCTGTTTGTGTATCAGATCTTCGAACTACAAAGATGTTGATACGAACAACGATTTCTATGGCGTGCTACGGGAGATCGTGGAGCTGACATATAGTTATGGAATAGAGCCTGCTAAGATTGTGTTATTCAGGTGTGATTGGTTCGATCCGATTGAAGGTCAAGGTTGGAAAGTAGACAAGCACGGTCTTGTTGATATAAACTATCGGCGTCGATATCAAGCCTATGAACCATTTGTCCTATCAAGTCAGGCTCAGCTTATGTACTTCACAAGTTATCCTAAACAGGGAACAACAAGGTCGGACTGGTAGGCAGTATGCAAGACCAAAGCTAGAAATACCTTTGAGGTTGACGATATAGCTTATCAGCAGGATGAACTACCTCTTGTAACAAATATTATAGAAGTGGACACGACGGAAGTTCCTCATTACACATCTAATCGTGTAGAAGAAGTAGAATTATCTGAAGAGGAAGATGCAGATAAAAGTGAAGATGTAGAGGAGGAAGAAGAAGAAGAAGAAGATGATGAGCTAAACGAACTAGATAAATTTTCAGAAGAGGATTAAAATCTGTGATGTCTATCATATAAATATGTATTTTTGTAATAATAAATCTGTGACACTTTAGTGACACTTTTATCTGTGACCATGATATTTTTCAAAAATCTGTGATGTCTATCATATAAATATGTATTTTTATTTTATTGTCATATGTTATTATCAGGTATGACTAGACCATCTGGACGACACGGAGGATATTACATTAGCCAGTCCCGTCAGCCTCGGCGTGGGGATGGAGAGGGCAGTTCCGTACCCTCATCCTCATCTCCGAGTACGCCATTGTACCGTTCTGTTCCCGATCTATTACCGGGACAGGGCAGTTCCAGCAGGTTGCCGACTCCTCCCTCGTCGTCCAGCCTTTCTGATCCCGCGTCCAGCAGGTTGCCGACTCCTCCCTCGTCGTCCAGCCTTCCTGATCCTGCGTCCAGCATCCCTGATCCCCCGTCCAGCATTCCTCCTGTCGACGGCTCTATGGAGGGAGCCGACGCCGAGCATATGGAGGACAGCGATCAGACTGATCCTGCCCAGGCAGGAGGTGAGAGCGACCCTCCATGCGCTCCTCCGGACGAGACGCGTATGGAGATTTGGACGGACGGGCCTATGAAGTAAGTTAATTAATTAATATATATTTTTCAAATGATTATATGTACATATATATTCATAAAAAAATATTATTGTATAGATATCGGCCTTCTGTAGTACATAGACAACTGGGGACATTTCTGAGGCAGAACTATGGTGGGGCTTGGATTAACTACTCAGATGCTCCCGCAGATAGGAAGGCCTTTTGGTTCGCCCACTTCAAGGTAAAAAATTTGTTTAATTTTAAATTTTAATAATCATTTGTATATATTATACAACTTTTGTATTTTACTTCTTGTAGAGGACCTATTTCTATCCACCACACCGGGCGACGAGGATCGAGGGCCAATTTTCTACCGTCACAGCCAAGCTTATCCGTGATGCGATCGACGACCAGAAGCGTCGTGATCGCTCCGAAGGACCGATCCAGGGTTGGATTACGCCAGAGCAGTGGACTGCGATGAAGGCTAGATTCAGCGAGCGCAGTTACCAGGAGCGGTCTGAGAAGGCCAAGGTGGCGCGGTCGAGCACCGGTAAGTGGTGTGGTGGCTCCATTCTGATGACGGAGAATTTTCGTCGTCTGGTACGTTTTCTATGACGGACATTAATTTATATATAGTTCGATAGAATGTTTAATGCTGATAATAGATAATATATTTTAACAGGTAAAAAAGGGTGAGGACCCGAACATGGTGACCGTCTTCCTGGTCATCCATCGGAGGGCTGGGGAGTTCATTGACGAGAGGGCGACGCAGGCATATGTACGTTCTATTCTTTATATTAATTTACTATAATTTAAAAAATATAAAAATAGATATCAATATAGACTTTAGCAAACACTTACACGTTAGCAAACATGTTCTAGGCCGAGTTTGTTCGGCTACAGAAGGAGGCGGCTGCTGCTGCTGCTGCTAGTGCGCAAGCAGAGGGAGAGGCTGGTACTTCCTCCCAGCCACCTACAGATCCATCGCCGGACGAGCTCTGGATGACCGCCGTTGGCGGTCTTCAGAAGGGTACGTACTACGGTACGGGATCCTACGGCGCGTATTTAGCTTCAGAGTCATCCCGGGCCCCCTCTGTCAGTGCGCAGTCTCCGACTACGCAGGCGTCGTCACGAGCTGAGGATGTTCGTCGTCAGATCGAGGAGCTGCATCGCGAGTTGCAGCAGCAGATTTCTGATGCGGTCGAGCGACGATCCGAACCTTTGATCGTCACCGGACGATTTGATGCGGTCGAGAGCAGTATACAGGAGCTGATGAGTCTGCATCAGGCTACAGCTGCCAGCTTGCAGACGCTCACCGAGTCTACGCAGCACACAGAGCGTAGACAGGTCGAGCTGGAGGGATCGCAGAGGAGCATGTCTGCCTCACTCGCTCAGTATACTGAGAGGGTGGTGAGTACCCTTGCTGTGCATGGTGAGCGACTGCGAGAGCTGGAGCAGATACATCCTCCCAGTCCATCGACGGCACCGACTCCAGACACTGCACTACCTCCGGCGCCGACTCCAGACATTGTACTGCCTCCTACTACCCCTACGGTACAGCTCACCCAGGAGCAGTATGACTACATTCTATCCCAGTTGCGCGGCAGGGGTCCGCAGTGATTTTATTGATTTTTTTTATGACTTGTATGTATTGGCCCTATGGACAAATTGTTTATTCATACACTATTGTTTATACACTTGGTGGAAGACTTTTTATCATCTTCCATTTTTATTTGACTCTATTGGATTTTTGTGAGGATGTGTGTCTGTGATATTTACTTTGCACTGCCTCCTATTTTTATTGTGATATTTACTTTGTGATATCTGCGACGGGGATGACAAATATACCTACGCTGGGTTATAAGCGATGATCTGATATACAAAGGAGGTGCTGCCAAAATTTTAAAAAAAATATATTGTGTATTTTTGTTATGATGTGTGTCTGTGTTTACAGTGAATGTGAAATGCAGTGTTCGGAACCATCGACAGCACTTCACACACACTGTAAACACAGACACACAACATAACAAAAATATCAATTATATTTTTTTATAATATCTGCGACGTATAGCGACGTTCTGCGACGTACTGCGATGGAACATAGACGTCGCTATATGTCGCTAAATAGCGATGTAACGTCGCTAGACGTCACTAATATACGTCGCTAAATCTGTCGGTAGCCGTCGCTAAGTTGCCACGTGGCTGCCACGCCATGTCATCATAAATATGATAGAACTGGGGATTCCCAGGACCCTTTCTTTGGGGTACGTATTGATCGATAGAAAGTTAAACAGATCAAAAACGTGTTCTAACCCATCATAGGCGGAAACTAGGGTTCACGAATTATACCTGCGGCGAAAAGGAGACAAGTAATTCCTGGCAATCTTGAGCGGACGACCCCAAGATCTTCTACACATATTCCTTCCTCGAGTTGGACGTCGTGTGGGCGACGATCTCCCAACCTTTTCTTCTCCTTGGCAGCACTCTCTTTCTCTCCTTACGTGAATCACGAATTTAAAGAAAATTTCAGATTTCTAATCCGTAATCTGGCGGCCAGAGAATAGAGGATATATATAGGCTACGGCAGGGACCATGAGGAGAAATTAGGGTTCGGCCTCATAACGGATCTGGATATCCCGTGTTCAGCCCGAACACACAATCCAGGCCCATTAACAATAGCTCGGTCCACTAATGAGCTATTGTTGCACCACCTCCCTAATCCCAAATTATGTTTATGGGCTCCTTTTATTATATGCTCGTTTGGCTCCCTATGTTAAGATATCGTATGTCCGTCAATCAAATTAAGTTACTGACAACTATATTGATTCGACATCTTTTATCCTTAAGTAGTACCGCTCAACTTTATTTGTCATGTCGGATATAATCTACCTTCAGGGTTTACATGACAATCCTTATGAGCTCCTTAAGAGGACATCATCAACCCGATGTATCGGGACATGGATTCCATTTATAATCAACAGCCCATCATACATACAATGTTATTACCCAATTCATAGAGGTTGTTGATCCATAATGAATCTCACTCTTTTATGAGTCAAAGTAATGCACATTACATATACATGTCCGTTATTATATCCGGATTAAGAGTACAAGCATCCATAATAACAGAGGTATTTGTTCTCTTATGTAGTCTGTACAAAGAGAACAACCTCAAGTGGTCCTGTTCAATACACACAAAGTGTACTAGTGTAAACCTATAGTCAAGATAGACTAATACCAGATTACACTACAACCTTTCCAATAGATTGTCCAAGTCCATCTAGGTTGTGAACTATTTATATACTCCATAGGAAACTGATAATATGATCTTCTGTGTGACACCACACACCATATTAGCTACAATATAGAATATCAGACATTTGCATTAACACTTGCAACAAATACAATATGCAAACATTTGCCCATATGATTCTTATTCAAAATTTAAGGAAATAAGGTTACTACAAAAGTGATGCTTTTAGTATATAACCCTAACAATCTCCCACTTATACTCAAAGCATTGCTTTTCAGTATACTGTTACAAATCTCCCACTTATACTTAAAGCCATGCTGCTACACATCTGACTCCCATTCCCTCAACATGACTGTCAAAAGCCTTAGCTGGTAAGCTCTTTGTAAAGGGATCAGCTAGGTTGTCGGCTGATGCTATCTTGATCACAACAACTTTTCCTTTCTTTACGAAATCTCGTATCATGTGGTACTTGTGCTCAATGTGTTTGCCTGTCTTATGGGCTCGTGGTTCTTTCGAGTTTGCAACTGCACCACTATTATCACAATAAAGTGTAATAGACTTAGGCAAACTAGGTACCACATCCAAGTCCAACAAAAAGTTTCTGAGCCAAACCGCTTCTTTGGCTGCCTCAGAGGCTGCCACATACTCGGCTTCCATGGTGGAATCAACAATACATTTTTACTTGATACTCCTCCACACAATGGCTCCACCTCCCAAAGTAAACACATAACCTGAGGTAGATTTTCTGGAATCCCTATCTGACTGAAAATCTGAGTCTGTATACCCCAAGGAAACTAAACTATCTGCCTGGTAAACTAGCATATACTCTTTAGTCCTTTTCAGGTACTTCAAAATATGCTTTACGGCAGTCCAGTGCTCTTATCCTGGGTTAGACTGATATCTGCTGACCATGTCTACGGCAAAGCAGATGTTTGGTCTCGTACATAGCATTGCATACATTAAGCTTCCTACTGCTGAAGCACAAGGAACAGCCTTCATGTTCTCTATCTCTTTAGGTGTCCTCGGACACTGCTCCTTTGATAGAGCAATTCCATGTCTAAAAGGTAAGAAACCTTTCTTAGAATTTTGCATACTAAAACGAGTTAGTACAGTATCGATATAGGAAGCTTGGGATAAGCCCAACATCCTTTTCTTGCGATCTCGTAGAACTTTGATCCCAAGGATGTGACCTACTTCTCCCAAGTCCTTTATATCAAACTGTTTGGATAACCATACCCTTACATCAGATAATACCTTTACATTGTTTCCAATGAGCAAGATGTCATCCACATAAAGTACTAGGAATACCACCATGTTTCCGTCACACTTTCTGTATACACTGATTTATCCTGACATTGATCAAATCCATAGAATTTTATCACCTGATCAAAACAGATGTTCCAAGATCTGGAAGCTTGCTTAAGTCCATAAATGGACTTTTTGAGCTTACAAACAAGATGCTCCTGGCCCTTTTCAATGAACCCGTCTGGTTGCTTCATATAGATGTCTTCATCAAGACTTCCATTAAGGAAAGCTGTCTTGACATCCATTTGCCAAATCTCATAATCGAGATGAGCTGCAATAGATAAAAGAATCCGAATAGACTTAAGCATGGCTACAGGAGAAAAGGTTTCCTCATAATCGATACCCTCTCTTTGAGTAAAACCTTTTGCTACAAGCCGAGCTTTAAAGGTTTCAACCTTACCATCTGATCCTCTTTTTCTCTTATAGACCCACTTGCATCCAATAGCTTTTACACCAACGGGTGGTTCTACAAGCTCCCAGACCTGATTAGAATCCATAGATTCTATTTCAGATATCATTGCTTTTTGCCAAGACTCTGCATCTTTATCTTGGAGTGCTTCATTGTAGGTACAGGGATCATAATCTTGTTCCTCAGGGGCGAAGTCTGATGACTCTCCCAAGAACATATATCTATCAGGTTGTATCACAACCCTCCCACTACGACGAGGTACTATCGGTTGTGGTGTAACATTTGTGACACGTTGTGCAGTTATTTATGGTTCATTCTCTTGTACTGTTGGTACTGAAGTACTTGGTGTCTCACGTCTCAGTTCTTCTAGAATAACTCTACTTGTGGGTTTATGGTTCATCACATAGTCTTTTTCTAAGAATCGGGCATTGGTGCTAACAATGACCTTCTGATCCTTAGGACTATAAAATAAACCTCCTTTCGTTCCTCTTGGATAGCCTACAAACAAGCGTACTTCTGTACGAGATTCCAACTTATCTGCTTTTTCATTCAGCACATTTGCTGGACTACCCCAAATGCGAACATGTTTCAGACTAGGCTTACGCCCAATCCACAGCTCTGTGGGAGTAAGAGGTACTGACTTAGAAGGAACCAAGTTCAAAATATAAGCTGCAGTCTCCAAGACATATCCCCAAAACGAATCTGGCAAATCCGAATAACTCATCATTGATCTAACCATCTCCATAAGAGTTCTATTCCTTCTTTCGGCTACACCATTCTGTTGGGGCGTTCCAGGTGCAGTCAATTGGGATGCAATTCCAGCCTCTGATAAATAATCCCTAACTCTCCAAAGAGGTACTCGCCACCATGATCTGATCGTAATGACTTGATACATTTTCTATGATGTTTCTCTGTTTCAGCCTTGTACTCTTTGAATTTCTCAAAGCACTCAGACTTACGACGCATCAAATAAATGTATCCATACCTTGAATAATCGTCAATAAATGTGACAAAATATTCAAAGCCACCTCTAGCTTGGATAGTCATGGGTCCACACAAATCAGAATGAACCAATTCCAACACATCTTCGGCCCTATACCCCTTTGCCGTAAAAGGCCTTTTGGTCATTTTACCTTCCAAGTAGGATTCACAGACTGGTAGTGCCTCCACTTCCAATGAACTCAAAGGTCCATCTTCAATCAGTCTTTGAATCCTTCTTAGGTTAATATGCCCCAATCGTAAGTGCCAAAGATATGTTTGGTTCATACAAGAAGGTTCTTTTCTCTTATTTAAGTTAGATGACATATTATTCATTTTCATAAGTTGCATTGTGGGCAAAATATGATTAATGACATACAAATTATCAACCAATGTACCAGAACAGATAAAATGTTTATTCTTTCTAACAACAATATTGTCATTAAAATAAACTGAATATCCATCCTTAACTAACATAGAAACAGAAACTAAATTCCTTCTAAGTGAAGGTGCATAAAGACAATCTCTCAATGTCAAAGACTTATTTCTACCAAAAGATAAAGTAACATCTCCTAATGCAACTACCGATACTTTTGTAGCATCACCCATAAATAAGCATATCTCTCCATCACTGAGCCGTCTGGTTTCCTGGAACCCCTGCAATGTATTGCAGACATGATTAGTGGCTCATGTATCTACACACCAGGTGCCGGCAGATAACACCGCTAAACATGTTTCAACTACTAGTAAATGAGATATACCTTCTTTGTTCCCTTGTTTGAGAAGTGGACAATCAGTCTTCCAATGTCCTGACCCTTTGCACTTGAAACATTTGCCTTTCGGCTTTTTCACCGCGCCTTGAGGTCCCATGCCCTTCTTTGCTAAGTTTGCCTGTTTCTGAATGTTATTCTTCTTCTTACTGCCTTTTGGCTTAGAAATAGAAGCCTTTTCAGAAATAAAAATACGACCACTCTGCCTAAAGAGAGATTCAGCATCCTGTAGCTCTTTTGTAAGTTCTGCCAAACTATACAACCTTTTGTTCATGTTGTAATTAAGGCAGAAATTGTCAAAACTTTTAGACAGAGTCTCGAGAATGATATCGACCTGGATTTCCCCATCGATTTCAGCTCCAAGGATCTCCATCTCATTCAGATGACCCATCATCTTGAGAACATGATCCCTTACTGGTGTACCCTCAGCCATTTTTGTATTCATCAAACATTTCATAGCAAACTGCCTAGCTGCTTTACTCTGATGTCCAAAGAGTTCCTTGAGGTTATACATCATGTCATAAGCTGTGGCCATGGCCTGATGCTGATGTTGCAGTACATTTGACATAGATGCCAGAATGTAACACCGTGCCATCTCATCTGCCTTTTTCTACTTCTTATAAGCCTCTTTGACATCTTCATCAGAGTTAGCAACAGGCTTAGGTGGGCATTCCTCAACAAGTACATATTTGTACTCCTCAGCAGTCAGAACAATGTCCAAATTACGTTTCCAGTCAATATAATTAGGTCCAGTAAGTTTGTTTTCTTTAAGAATCACCATAAGTGGACTGAAAGAACCCATTTTTGAAATCCTGAGAATCACATAAATAAAATTATGTAGGGCAAAGAAAAAACTTTTTGAATTAACTAAATATTGATTCCCTCAAAACAATAATAAGAAATTCACCAACACCTTGAACACTATGAATTTAGCATGCCACGATAGTGTGGACGTATACAAATTCAACTTTGTTCAAATAGATTTTTCTTATTAATTTTACTATCATGTCAATATAACTTTATGACAAATAAAATTAATATGCTGGTCTTGCTCTGGTCATACAAATAATAGCAGTAACTCCGATATGGAGGATACTATTATTTGTATCTAAGTGTATACCATTACTTAATACTAAGTCCATTACCTTGTAATGAGTTCCTTCAGATGGAAAAGTGAACACATACTAGGTAACTTTCTTCAATTATCCCTAAGGAAGTTTGTACTGGTGATCCATAATTATACTCATCCGATATGGAGGAAAGCACTAAAGCCAACACGCAAGTACAATTACATCACCTACAAACCAGTAATGGAGACCATAGGATTTATACTAAATAAAAATCCTCTCCCACTTAGTTATTTAACAATGAGGATTTTTCTACTAGATGATATTATGTCCATGTTGTCCATTATTAATGTAGGCTTGGTTTTTCAAAAAAAACAACCACACAATAATAAACATGCATAACTAGAAAAAGCAAAATGACAAAAATAAGAGAAAATATCCAACTATTATGGTCATCTTTGCTGCTCCGTCCTCAACTATCCGAATCCAAAATCTGGCGCTGCGCAGATCTATACGGGGTTCGACCTACCCGGTCAGGTCGCGGGGTTCGGGGCAGCGCCCCGAATTTTTTTTTAAAAAGGTTTTGGCTGTCGATTCATTCATCGAAAATCATCTGTCGGCCTCTGGATTGTTCAAAACCAGCATCTCGTCCGACGTCAGAAACAGCCACCACCGCCATCACGATTGATCAAAAATAATTAAAATTACATCAATCCTATGCCTACCGAAGGAGTTCACACATAATCTAGATTGAAAAATTAAATTAATAAGCACGATCAACCCTCGTGATTTTAATTACATCCACAGCAACAACAACATCCACGACATGTCCGTGGTTTAAACAACACAATCAAAAAACATGCATTGGACCATAATAGTTGGATCTAAGATGCCTGTAAAACCGAGTTAGAACAGATCTACATCTACCGACTATTACATAGCGCAAGTTTTATTGGACAACATAGATGTATCAATCAATACGTAGATCCAAAGTGGCTCTGATACCAATTGATAGAACTGGGGATTCCCAGGACCCTTTCTTTGGTGTGCGTATTGATCGATAGAAAGTTAAACAGATCAAAAACGTGTTCTAACCCATCATAGGCGGAAACTAGGGTTCACGAATTATACCTACGGCGGAAAGGAGACAAGTAATTCCTGGCAATCTCGAGTGGATGGCCCCAAGATCTTCTGCACGTATTTCTTTCTCGAGTTGGACGTCGTGTGGGCGACGATCTTCCAACCTTTTCTTCTCCTTGGCAGCACTCTCTTTCTCTCCTTACGTGAATCACGCATTTAGAGAAAATTTCAGATTTCTAATCCGTAATCTGGCGGCCAGAGAATAGAGGATATATATAGGCTACGGCAGGGACCATGAAGAGAAATTAGGGTTAGGCCTCCTAACGGATCTGGATATCCCGTGTTCAGCCCGAACACATAATCCAGGCCCGTTAACAATAGCTCGGTCCACTAATGAGCTATTGTTGCACCACCTCCCTAATTCCAAATTATGTTTGTGGGCTCCTTTTATTATATGCTCGTTTGGCTCCCCATGTTAAGATATCGTATGTCCGTCGATCAAATTAAGTTACTGACAACTATATTGATTCGACATCTTTTATCCTTAAGTAGTACCGCTCAACTTTATTTGTCATGTCGGATATAATCCACCTGCAGGGTTTACATGACAATCCTTATGAGCTCCTTAAGAGGACATCATCAACCCGATGTATCGGGACATGGATTCCATTTATAATCAACAGCCCATCATACATACAATGTTATTACCCAATTCATAGAGGTTGTTGATCCATAATGAATCTCACTCTTTTATGAGTCAAAGTAATGCACATTGCATATACATGTCCGTTATTATATCCGGATTAAGAGTATAAGCATCCATAATAACAGAGGTGTTTGTTCTCTTATGTAGTCAGTACAAAAAGAACAACCTCAAGTGGTCCTGTTCAATACACACAAAGTGTACTAGTGTAAACCTATAGTCAAGATAGACTAATACCAGATTACACTACAACCTTTCCAATAGATTGTCCAAGTCCATCTAAGGTTGTGAACTATTTATATACTCCATAGAAAACTGATAATATGATCTTCTGTGTGACACCACATACCATATTATCTACAATATAGAATATCAGACATTTGTATTAACACTTGCAACAAATACAATATGCAAACATTTGTCCATATGATTCTCATTCAAAATTTAAGGAAATAAGGTTACTACAAAAGTGATGCTTTTAGTATATAACCCTAACAATATAAAGTTTACAGCGTCGCAAGTAGTCGCTTTACGTCGCAAGTTTGGCGACGTAATGATACGTCGCTATTTGTCGCTAATTTTGCGACGTCTAGCGACAATGTACTCCGCGTCGCAAATAGCGACGTTCAACGACTAAAGTGTCATCTGCGACTTGCCTATAAGCGACGTCCGGTTTTCGTCGCCAAATACATCGCAAATTGGTTTTAGCGACGTATTTTCCTTATTTAGCGACGTCTCCTGACGTCGCTAAAATGGGTTATTTTAGTAGTGAGAGAGGAGTTATGAAGAAATAAATGAGAGGAGAGAGAGAAGTTGGATTATATACCAATCATTCTCATCTCAAACCAACCCAAACCAAACCAAGCCAAGCCAAGTTAACGTGCCATGGTGAACCAAATCGAAACTAAACCAAGCCAAGATTAAACCAAGACAATGCTAAGCGAGACAAGTCTAAATAAGGTTCACTTGACGAATGTCAAAAATTCGTACACGTATACTGAAAACACGTATAACAAAAAACGGAAGTGACAGTTTTCGCTAAACTTTGTTAAATCAATATAAACGCCATGCATTGAAAATGTCATATAATATGATATTTTCGTTGCACATATTTGTAATCTTTTCATGATAAATTAGTTTTTGTAGACTTAATAATAAATTATTTGTGCAGACTGAATAAGTTAAAAAAATAAAATAAACAACAACTAAGAAGAAGAGAAAACCCTACTCTTATCCCCATGGTTGCATGAATCGGAATACTTCCATGGACAATGACAAATCGGTCTTCACTAGATGAATATACAGAGTTTTACAAGAGGAGGCGAATATATATTTTCTCACAGCCCAATTATAGAACAAATGAAATTTATATGCTTACTCCTTTACAAACAAAATTTCTAAAATATCCTTAGGCCTCGTTTGGTTCGCGGAATGGAAGGGAAATAAATTCAATTCGTTGTCTTTTCCTTTCCTTTAGGAAACTTTAATTTTCATTGATTTTCTTTTCCGATGTTTGGCAATGCCAAAAAATTTGGAAAAGAAAGTGAGTACTTTAATTTGGAAAAATAATTCATTGCTTGGATGGATGAAATCACTTTTCTCTCTAATTTTTTTTTTAATTGAAAATCACTTTCCTTTCCTCCTCAATTCTTTGGACATCCAAACATAGAAAATTAATCACTTTTTTTTTTTCAATCCGAAGATTCTGCGAACCAAAAAAGATCCGAATGGACACATAGAAGCCAAGTTATACCAATCCGGTAAATTAATTAGGTTTCGCGGGCGAAGCCCTCGACCCACAACAAGGGGTAATGCCCCCTCGATTCCTGCAAGAGGGCGTTGCACTTGCACCCATGACCCTGTTAAGTGTTAACAGACACAGATATCATAGGGGATCGATGATGCCAACTCTTCAAAATTATTAATTAATTGGATCATAAGGGACATACACATACACATGGATAATAATTCAAAACATATCTCAACATTGTCCATAAAAATATATTAATTTTATATAAAAATAAAAATAAATAAATAAATGAGAAGAAAATTAAAAAAATGGATAGGGTGGCAGGTTTTTACTAAAAGAATTATTTTGACATACACAAAAACTAATTTGTCGCAAAAATATCCTAAAATTGTCAAACCGTCTAACATTTACATGGATTTAAAAAAAGAAAAATCAATTAAATGAGTTGGTGAGTTGGACGTCTCCAACTAATTTTAACAAAGTTGGAATCGTTCATCTAGAACTTTGTTTCCAACTAATTTTAACAAAGTTGGAATCCTCCACCGACTAAGAGAACTTTGTTTCTCTAAAAAAAAAAAAATTATGCCCTTTTAATTTCTTTCAACGTCCACTTTAAATTGGAATTGGAAAAGTTTGTTGGGTTAAGATTTAACTGATCCTTCCATCCACGCCAAGGTGTGAGATGGGCCGGTCTGGGCCGACCTACGATCCGGATCAATCGAATTTATCGATTTCTAGCCGGGACGGGCATAACTCGATTGGAGAAGCGGGCTGGACGACTCTGTATGGCAAAAAAATTATGTAACCCAGTTGGAACCCATGATCAGGTCGGGAGCGGGCCGAGCTGAACCGGGCTGAGCATGATGGGTCCGGGCTGGCCCGGCCAAATTTTTCCACAAAAAAAATTATAAAAAAAAATTGGAAGGAAAAAAAAAAGAAAAAAAAATTTGTTATTATAATTTAAATATGCTAACTAACAAAAAAAATTGAGAAGAAAAAAGTTGACCATTTTTATTAATGTCATTAAAATTTAATGTACAAATATTTTTATTATTTTAAATTTGCAATAAAATGTATAAGTTGCAAACAAAATTGAAAGTCGCAAGTTGATATTTTATTTTCATAAAATTAGTAAAAACAATGTACAAGTATTTTCTTTTTCTTTTTCGTTGTCCGACTTCCGTCTTTCGTCCAAGTTTATTGCTCAGATCATCCTTTAGTAGTGTCCTCAAAGGTTAGAGACTGAAAGTCCAGCTCACTGATGTCGGCACTTTCATTTCTCGAGTTTTGAGTTCGTTTTTTCGTACGAATCCAATCTTGAACGCAGACGCAGGCTTTCAAAATATCTGACACCGTCTTGCTTTATTGTTGTTTAGTATCCTCGAGCCTGCACTAAAACAAGATTTCGATGCAACTATTGACACTGGGACCATTAGTGTATCATGTGATATAGAAGAAAATATATGATATATATTTTTTTTTCCCACTATTCTAAAATGTAAAAATAGATTAATCTTCATATTCTTCACAAGAATTTAGATACAAAGACAATTTCTGAGTTGGTAGGGAGGATTGTTTTTTTTTTTTCCCCTTTTCGTTGCAGTACACTCTTAGCATGTGATAATTTGGACATAAAATCAGAGCTACCGGGTCAGGCCGATACAACTCTTTCTTCATACAAAGTAATTAAAGAATCTAGAACATCTCTAATTTCAACTTTTAAGTTACTTGCATCAACATGCATATTGTCATTAAAATCGTCTAACGATTGAATACGATATCTAATTTAATCTTCAGATCAAAAATCGAAGTCAAACAATATAGAAAAGATATTTCACCCCAATATTTTTAAAATTTTGTTTCCATTTTTTGAAACAACATAATCACAATCAGGAACAGTTACATATTTAAAAAATAAATGAGACATGTTAATAATTTATGTTAACGCTAGAGGAGAAGATGGATAATAAATTTCAGATAAAATACATATAGTATTGTAAAATAATTCTAAAAATTCATAAATAGAATTAGCAATTAACCAATCATTTTTAGTAACTTGATAATCATAACTTGAATTAACATTACAATAATGAGTAATAACATCTTTAAATCTAATACAAGATTTCAATCGTCTTCTTAAAGTGTCCGTGCACTCATTTTTTTTTCCAATTAAATTTTTTCCTACATTTCCTACATTGTGCATCTTTAGCTATTAGTTTCTAATTTTTTGGATCTAAAATCGGTGGGCCCTCATTATCAGTGACATATATTTTTTAAAATATTGCCATAAAACTGATATTTTTCTATTTACAACATTAGTAGCTATATTTCTAACTTCAGGAGGCGACATTGTGTCGGTGACGCAAAATTAGATATAGAATTATTTTCAAATAAATCTACATAATAAGCAAAATTTTGTTCTGAATCACCTCCACAAGGATGGTAAGAACCAGTAGCATCCATATTTTAAAAATTAATTTTTAAGAAAAATAAGAGAAGAAGAATTTACTTATCTACCAACAAAATAGAAAGAGAGGAAAAAAAAAAAAACCAAAATTAGAAGAATTTTTTTTATTTATAATATTAAATTTACTTGAAACGTCAGCTTGAAGTCTCCAAATTTTTTTGCACAAGTTGAGCCTCAAGAGCACTGCAGTTTGGCCTCCAGAAAGTTGTACTTCAAAATTCAGAAAGTTGTTACTTCGATCTTCAATAGTTTGTATATTTTGTAAGAGAGGAAATAAATATTTGTGTATAATTTTCATAAATTTTGGGCTATTTATAAAAATTTTTGGGTAATAAATGACCTATTATATCCTTAAAATATAGTTGTTATAATGATACTTTTTGTCATTTTCAGCAAAATGACAAAATATCCTTAAAACGGTAAAAAAAAAAAAAAACACAACCCTCAATATGAGAGCATTTCGGTCATTCCTGGGCCCAAATGGTCACAAGAAAGGAAAAAAAATTCGATTCAACCGGGTCTGGACCGGGTCGGTTTGGGCCGGTCCAACCGTCTTTTCGAATTTAACCGGACCGAACTCGAATTTGAACCGAGCAGGGGCGGACTTCCGGGTCGAGAGAATGGGCCCAGCTTGGACCATGGATGGATTGAGCCGAGCCGATCTGGATCGTTGACTGGGTCTAGACCAGCCCAGACCGACTTTAATCGAGTCGAACCCGGGCCGAAAATGGGTCGTCCGACCCATCTCACACTTTGACATCCACGTCCATGAGGGTTGCCAATTTACAAAAGAGAGCTTATAAATATGGCATTGAATGTTGTTGTACTTCCAATATTGGAGTTAGATAAGAAATTTAGTGTGACGCTATCTCCTATGGGGGGTTCTATCTTTTCTATTTCTATGATAGAAATCTATTTTAGAAAAAAAAAAAAACTTCTATGGTTAGTTTTTATTTATTTTTTAGGCTTAATTGTACTTTGATACCCTCAACTATTTTCGTTTTTCAACTGAATACCATAAACTTTTTTACTCAACAACTCGATACCCTCAACTATTTTAGTTTTTCAACTTAATACCTAAAACTCAAAATATTCCCAAACTATCCCTGGCTCTCTCTTTCTCTCTCCCCATGCCCCCTCCCCCCTCCCCTCCCTCTCCGATGGAGGCGGAAAAGGAGGGTGACGGGAGGAGGGTGGGTGGCCGGAGCGGGGGGGAGGGGGGTGCTGCTGCTGGGGGCTGAAGGGGGGGCACCGGAAGGGGGGCGGGGGTGGGGGTTGTTGCGGGCGGGACGGAGGAGGGGTGGGACGGAGGCGGCTGGCCATAGGGGGGGCGGGGGCAGGGGCGTAGGCCGGGGGGGTGGGGGTAGGGGTTGTGGCCGAAGGGGGTGGGGAAGGAGTGGGGGGGAGGGGTTGGGGCCGAAGGGGGGATCGAGGATATAGGGGGAAGGTTTAGAGAGTAGTTTTGAATTTTAGGTAGGGACATTATTGTCCAAATAAAATTCAGGGTATCAACTTGGAAAAAAAAGAAGTTGATGTAGTAAGTTGAAAAAGGGAAATAGTTGAGGGTATCAAAGTACAAAGCCTATTTTTTTTTTTTATCATAGGTGACATTTATGCAAAAAATTTCATATAGGGTGAAAAAATGAACTCTATTTGCGCATAACAGGGATTGTTTGGATTATTCCCAAAGAAAGGGATTTGGCGCTAGTCATACTGGCATCCAAAAATTAAAAAAATCTGGCGCCCGTCACACTGGCGCCCAAAGAGAAAAAAATCCTAGCGCCAGTCACACTAGCACAAAAAAAATAAATCCTGATGCAGGCGTCGAACCCAAAAAAAGAAAAAAAAAATCCTGGCACCAGAAAAAAAAATCATAGTTTAAATTAATTTGTATATTATCTATAAATTAATTTGTCTAGTTTTATAATGTTTGGTTTAAAATGTTAGTTTGGTTTAATCTATTAGTTAATTTATTATTATTATTATTTTTGAGGGAAGAGTTAATTTATTATTATCTATACTATGGATTATAACAAAATATATTAGTTACTATATCTAGTTGTATATATTTATTTTATATCAACTAATAGATTTTGGGATAATATGTGGATATGAGGTGTAAATAATTAGAATTGGTACCTTTCTTACATAAATTTTTTCTTTTAATGCATATCTGTTTAGTCCAATATCGTACTTCATGGACCAACTCCGATTCAGAGTACACCGCATTCACATCACAACATTGGTGAAAGTTTAGAATAGTAACTTAACGATTTACAAAAATTTAGAATAAATAGTTATACATTAGTTTATTTTATGTCAATTTTAATCACATGACAATTGATAGACAAATATTTGAGTTGGAATGGTT
Source organism: Iris pallida (assembly GCA_029216955.1). Taxonomy (NCBI): domain Eukaryota; kingdom Viridiplantae; phylum Streptophyta; class Magnoliopsida; order Asparagales; family Iridaceae; genus Iris; species Iris pallida. Next base: position 51,099 of record JANAVB010036830.1, read on the forward strand.
GCATGAAGTCACGTCAAGTTATGGTCTCATAATCATTTTCAGAAAATCAAGATGGTTGAGATTATCTGATGGTCATTGCTTGCCTAATCGCATATTTTTATTGGGGTACCTTCTTCTGGTTCAGTCTGTAAAAACAAAACAAAATAGTATAGTTTTCTCATACAAATATGTGCTAAATTCCAAAATCCATGGGGCACGAAAGAGATTCTCTTCGCTGGCAAGTGGTAATTTCTTTAATGGCTCTTGGCTTTGTCTGACTGTATGATAGAGGAGTCGGACCCACTGCAGTCCTCTCTGGGGATGCTCCTGTCTCTCTCCATAGGCTGATGAAAGTCTTCGTTCTCAGTGAGAGTGGGAATGGGAATGGGAATGGGGAGATATCAAAGGTTTAAGGTTAGCTTCATTATTGTCCAAGCATTGTGATGACCTTTGGATAAGGGTCAGTCCAATCATTCATGCAATTGAGATGGCCAGTTAGGGCATCAAAAGTAAAGGTCATCTCAATTTCTAGATTCTACCTTCAGAATGTAGAAGTTCATTTGGCAGAATATTAAAGGTATAATTAGAGTTTTGTAATGATCTCGTTTTAGCCACACAAGTTATATTTTGGACTTAGACAATTTCTACTTTCAGAATATATGAACTCATTTTGTAGAATAACAATGTTCAATTTGGAGCCAAAGTTCTAGATTCTAGATTTTATAATTCTTTTATCACATTATTTTTTTTAGGGCTAATTAGTGTTTAGATCATGCGTTTTATATCAGTCTAGAGTTTAAGCCCTAACATGTACAATTGTAGAATTTAGACCCTATTTTTTCTTCTTCTTATATTATACCATCCCTATATGTTTCATAATAAAATTTTCATATAATAGATTATGGAGTATATAATGGGAAAAAGAAAACAAGAAATAAAACTCAAGGATCTAAACTTTCGAATTGAACATGTGATGGCTTAAACTCTAAACCGATATAAAATCAGGGTCTAAACTCTAGTTAGCCCTATTTTTTAACCTTAACCACCAAAGCTCATTTTATAATATTGTTGGATCATTTTCTACTTATTTTTATACAGACCAAATCCATTCTAGATTTATTTTTTATTATAAATTTGGGCTTCAACATAGATTTTGAGTGCAGTTTTGTTAAGTTTAATTATTACTCAAACATGCATCTTTGGAGTACGAGGTTAAGTAGTCAAGGCTTGGTCTCTTCTTTGCAGAGAAGCGTTCTTAAGACATATATAGGCTTTTATGAGATATTACACTGTTATCAAACAGGGACAATAACTTTTATTGTATTGTACTCTAATATCTATGTGATTGCACTTTGATCATGATAATTTGTTTTCAAATCAAGGAACTTAAAGGGATGATCGTTGGGCATGGGTTCACAAATTCAGATCAGGGACATCACTGAGAGTTGCATAAAGACTTGAAACTTTCTCTGCACTACTACTTGATTTTATCTGGCTTTATAACCGATATCAGGGATGGAAATGTTCCAGTGGAAGTTCATATAGTGTTAAATTAATCCCTTTACAAGGTAATAAACTCAACTGGCATAGTTTGATCACTGATAGAAGTTATATGAAAAGCTCCGACACCTTTGAATATCAATTTTTTTTATGTGGTTTGCAACCAACAACAAACTACTTACTGTAAACAACTTGAAAAGAAATGAGTTGCTTTGACAAATATTTTGCATTCTATGCTCGAGTTCTACGTAATTGGTTATTATCTTTGTTGGAGTTTTTGGTTTTTCCTTTAGAAAGCTTTAGTCCCACATCGGAAAAAACAAAGAGGTTGTATCTCTATATATTAGCTTTGCTATTATTGGAGATGCACATGTGGTGTGGAGGTGCACATGGATTTGCCATGTGGGGTTATTTTTCTAATGGAAAAAAGGCTAAAATCAATAATTAAAGCATTCATGCTTTTTGCTCTTGGGAAATTTATTTCCATGGGAGCTAAGCCCCGTAGGGGCTTAGCGACTAGGACTCGGACTCGGGCTCATGGGCTCATGAGGCGTAATGTGGCGTTTTGTTGGCGCACTTTGCACATCGTCGCTAGGCGCATAGTGCGTTTTAGTTGCGCTCGTTGCGCGAGCCACTTGCGCAGCCACGTTGCGCAAGCCCAGTTGCGCTGCTCAGGTGCGCATGCCCAGTTGCGCTGCCCAGGTGCGCGCTCAGGTTGCGCTGGGTTGCGCTGGGTTGCCCTGAGTTGCGCGGGTTGCTCGGGTTGCGCTGGGTTGCGCGGTTGCGCTGCGTGCGCCGTGTGCGCAGTGCGCGCAGTGTGCGCAGTTCAGTGCGCGCTCTGTCGCGCAGAGTGCAAGGAGCGCGGGGTGTGCGCAGTTGGTGCAACTTGCAGCAAAACGTGCGTTTGCATGTTCTGGGCGGTTGCTACATGTTCGGGGTGGTTTTTACCACGTCCCTAACTTTGTGGCAACCGAACAGTTGCTGCATGGCCTATATAAGGCATCCTCTCTCTCTCAAGGCGGGGTACATACAGAATAGAAAGAGAAGCCACCAGAGAAAATTTACGAAGTATTTTTTTAGCACAAGTAAACATAGAATTCAGAAGTGTTCTTTAACACAGTACTGATTCCAACAACCTTCGAGAGAGAGAGAGAGAGAGGAAAGGCGCCGCACCAGCGTTGCTTTTGCACGGGAGTTCGTGTCCATCCGAGGAGTCAGAAGAGCAGGAGTGTTCCAAGTTCTCCAACGATCTTGCTGGTACCTGGAAGCTGTTCGTGTACGACGAATAAAGCTTTGAGCAACGGTGATCATTCACCCCAGCAGGCCATCTTCCATCTTTCGCCTGTCATTCGCTGCTGTGATTACGAAATCTTTTTAGATTCTCGTAATATCATAACGATATCTTTTTAGATCTTCGTTATACTTACGCAACCTTCCTAGAAGTGTTGCGTTGGAACATTATTTTTACAATTGTTTCATATTCTCAGTTTTCCATCAAAAAATTGTGCCCCGGCACTAACAATCTCAAAGCTTTATTGCTACGATGGGAAACGTTAATGCTTCACTCCTCAATACTGACTTTTACAAATTAGAAAAGTTTGATGGAGAGCATTATCAAGTCTGGAAGAGGAAGGTTTATCTCACTTCAACTCAGAGACGTGGATCACGTGCTTCTTGAAGAGGAACCTACCGTTCCAGATACTGGGTCTGCTGCCGCAATCTCTACGGCTACTAAACTTCAGGCCAAGTGGAGAAGAGAAAATAGCATTTGCAGGCTGCTTATCCTGAATGCTATGGAGGATTCCCTTGCATAATCCTATTCTAAGAAGAATATCGCTAGAGACATATGGGAGTCTCTAGAAAAACTCTACGAAGAAGACAAGAACCGCAGTAAAATATTTGTGGTTGAAAAATATCACAAGTGGTTCTTTGAGGACGAAAAGTCTATGCTATCGCAGGTGAAGGAGTTCCTGAAACTGCGACAGAAGCTGGAAGACGAGGCGATGCCCCTCTCCGACAAGTTTGTTGTTGGAGGGATTGTCTCAAAGCTCCCCGCTGGGTGGAGCAAGTTCTATGCAAACATGCATAGGAAGAAGCTTGAGATCAGCCTTGAAGATCTCTTGCAGAAAATATATGCTGAGGACCAGATGCGGGCTCAACTGAAGGTGGACACACTGTCCAAGCAATTGGCTAACGCCAATCTGATTCAGACCAAGGAACCAAGGAGAAAGCAGGTGGCTTTCCACAGCAAGAAGAAGGACTCTGACAATCTAAAAGTCAAGGGAACTTCTATCAAGAAAAAGAAGCCAAAGTCTCAAATGCCTTGCTTCAAGTGTGGCAAGAAGGGCCACTTTAAGAATGAGTGCAAAGCAAAAACCAAGCAATCAGAGCAAGGAGAGCCTAGTAAGGTATCTATGATCACTGACATTGTTGCTATGATTGCACAGGTTGATGCGGTAAGGACTGACTCTGACTGGTGGGTAGACACTGGAGCCTCCTGCCATGTCTGCTCTAGTAAGGAGTGGTTCACTACCTATATACCTACTTCTGAAGTGGTTATGATGGCGAACCAGGCACAAGCTGAAGTGCTCGGAATCGGAACGGTGGTGTTGAAGCTGACTTCGGGAAGTCTCTGACGCTTCAAGGCGTGAAGCACGTACCTGCTATCGCCAAGAACCTGATCTCAGGAGGCCTACTTTGCAAAGCAGGCCTCAGGATGGACATCAATGCTGGCCAGATGGTGATGTCTATCAAAGGAACATATTTCGGAAAAGCTTTTTATACCGAAGGAATGTTCAAAATTCAGCTTGTAAATCAGTCCAATGTAATTAATGTGATTAATGAAGTCACTCATTCTGCTTATACTCTTGAGTTGTAGCATAATAGGCTAGGACATGTTCATTGTAAACGAATAAACAGAATGTCTAGTCTAGGACTTATCTCCAAGTGTGGGGGTAAGGTAGAGAAATGTGAAGTTTGTGCTCAAACAAAGATCACAAGGAAACCCTTTCCTCGGGTTAATCGAAGTATAGATCTTCTGGAGTTGGTACACTCCGATATCTGTGACTTTAAACAGTTCTCTACAAAGGCCGGGATGAAGTATTTCATAACCTTCATCGATGACTTCTCAAAGTATGCGTTCGTCTACTTGCTGAAGGCTAAAGACGAAGCATTCGAGAAGTTCAAGGAGTTCAGAGCCGAAGCTGAGCGGCAGACTGGACAACAACTCAAAAGGATAAGAAGTGATCGAGGTGGGGAGTACAGGTCTCATGAATTCGCATTATTCTGCAAAGAACATGGAATTGTCAATGAGACTACGGCTCCGTACTCTCCTCAATCAAACGGAGTAGCAGAGAGGAAGAACAGAACGTTAACAGAAATGATTAACTCAATGTTGTTGACTGCTGGTCTTCCTAAGAGCTACTGGGGAGAAGCTGCATTGACGGCCACTTTTATTCTAAATAGAGTGCCTCATTGTAAGCCCTGTTTTTTAAATTTCATTTTTATTAGTGTTAATTAATTTTTAGTGTCAATTTAGCCTTAAAACAATTATTTAGATTTTTAGAAATTTTTCTAGAATTTTTAAATGATTTTAAAATGAGTTTCTAATACTAATATATCATTTTGCAATTTATTTAAATGTTTTAATATCATTTTGCAGTTATTAGAATTGTTTTAATATTATTATGTAATTTGTTAAATTGTTAATATAAGCAGTTTGCAAATTATGATTTGTTTGTGCAAATTAGTATTTGCATTACTTAAGTTTTTGGACCTAACTGTAAATCCTAAACTACCAGGGACCTAAGTGTGAACCCTACCCCCCCCCCCCTGCACGATCGGGCTCACCCACCCCCGACGACTGCCACGCCGACGGCGACCCGCGTTCTCCGGCCAGCGCACAGCCCCCCGACCGACCTAAGTCTTCTATAAAAACTCCCCTTCTCTCTCCGAACCAAACCCTAACCCTAAATTCTCCCCACGACCACCCCAAACCCCCTTTCTTCCCCGACGAGCCAAACCCTAACCCTAACTCCGGCGATCCCCTACGCCACCCCCACAGCGACAAACACCCTCATCCACCACCACCATTCGACGCGCCGCACCAAGCCGAGCCCAGCGCCACCCGAGCGCTACCGCGACGTCGCCTCAGCCGCCGTCCAGCACGATCGAACCCACCCCCAGCAAGTCGGACACGTATGTAACATTGTTTTCTCGTGTCGAGCGTGTCTCGTGTTGAGTCTATATTGTTCGCCGTGTCCTGACGATCATGATGGTAAAACTGGACACGCGAGACTGAACTCGTACGTGTCGTGCTAGTCCAGACACGTTAATACCTGTGTCCCTAACTGTCAGGACACAGGGTCGAATTTTTTTTTATGTGTTAATTAAACAAAACCTAATAATACTGACCTAAACCTAACCCCTAACACAGAGCTCGGGCTGACCCCCTGGCCAGCCCGACCCGAGTTAAAACCCCCCCCTGCGCGCACAGTGGGCCGAGTTCGAGCCCCTGTGTTGTTTTCTTGTTTCTTGTTTCTTTTCCTTTTTTTGTTTTATATATATATATATATATATATATATATATATATATATATATATATATATATATATATATATATATATATATATAAATATACATGTATTTGTATATATATATATATATATTTTTTTTATATATATATATGTATTATTATACATACTATTTTATGTATATATATATATATATATATATATATATATATATATATATATATATATATATATATATATATATATATATATATATATATATATATAATATATATATATATATATATGCTATTTTTATACATATATATATTATATATATATATATATATATATATATATATATATATATATATATATATATATATATATATAGATATATATATATATATATATATATATATATATCAAAAATATATATATATATATATATATATATATATATATATATATATTTGATATATATATATATATATATATATATATATATATATGTATTGTGTACACATATGTACATATATATTTATGTATATATTTTCTTGTGTATATATATATTATTATGTATACACTTTATAATTAAATGTTTCCTTATATATATATATTTGTATATATATATATATACTTTATAAATTAAGTATTTTCCTTATAAATATATATGTACTTTTAAACACATGTATGTATATTTTCACTATGCATAATTTTACCTTATTAAAATATTAATATTTATTTTGTACTTTTTACCAAATTGTATTTTAGTGTATTTAAATTACTGCAACCATTTGGTGTCCAAGCCTAGTATGGGTTTTTGGGCCCAAATGTGTTTTCACACATTCAAGACATGTACAAGTCATATTGGACTTGATTCATGGCCTTGGGTCCTGTATTTGAACTTTGGTTCAAATTATATACATGGACAAAATACGCAGATAATTAATTATTTAATTTCAATTGTGTGCAATGCTATTTTTGATTTTCTAAAAATACTTAAAGTACTGTTAAAATTCTGGAAAAATAGTATTTAGATACTATGTTAATTTAGCTAATTTAGTATAATTTTGTAGTATTTAATTTACTGTTTTGCCACTAGTTTGGCATATGAAACCAAAACTCATTTTCTGTATACTTAGGAAAACTGATTTTTTATAAAATATTTGTACTGGTTAATAAATTCCAGAAAAATTATAATAAATTTTTATGATTAACAAGGATCTCTTTGATACTTTACTTTAAGAAAAACTAGGCTTTTTGTCTATCTCTAAAATTGTTAGAACACAATGATCATTTGATTTATTTATTGATTAATTATGACTTGTAGCTTTTTGTGTTATTTTGAGTTTTAGCCGTGTTGAACCCCACCCCTCACTAGTGTAAAGACCCTAGAAAGTTAGTTAAAGTAGTGTGTCACCCCACATTGGTCTCCTATGCCAAAGTCATCATTTTGGCTAGGTGCCCAGTCACAAGTCGTGTCGCACCAATTAGTGTCTTAACGTTTTAGATTAGTGTAAAAACTATGTTATTGTATTTATTTCTACAGTGACGAGTTACCGGACATCCATAGCACTTATATCGCAGCTTGTTTTGCTTTGCTTTGCTAGAGGCAAGTACTTTCTACAAACTTTACATATTGTCACACAAGTGAACTGCCAATCCAACCATGTTAAATGCTGATCCTTGGGATAGCAAGTTAAAATGTCACATGTTGTACTTTCCATTACTACCATGCTTAGAACAGTCTTGATGTATCTCTCACATGATTAGAATATGGGTTATGGGAAAACTGATAGTAGTGTACGTGATCATGACCCCCATATAGTAGCGAGCGAGGTCGCATTTTATATGCATACCTTGCCGCAGGCCATTATCCCGCATTTCTGTACGGATGTACACCTATGCTTGTTAACTTGTACGTATGTACATTTCATTTACATGTACCACAGTACATTGTACATCTATTGACCGATCACGTACTTGCTACAGTTTTAAACATTACATATGCATCTGTCTCTATGACATATGTGTTCTTGCCATGATAGACTATGTGATGCCATGCTTTCCAGTTATTCCTCCTATGTTCATTTCCATGTTTCATATGCTAGTTTGTTAGATTCAGTACTTGCTCCCGTCCTGACAGGATAACGTTGTAGGTGTCCTTACTGAGGAGGAGTTACTCTGCGACACATATTATGGGGTTACTGCCGAGGACCCGGCTCTGCTTTACGAGGATGTTCCTGCGGGGAACCTCGCCTAGTTGTCTTTTGTATTTTTAGACTTTTGAGAGTAGTCATGTATTAGACTATATATTTTGTAACTGGACATGTATCCAGTTTTACATTTCAGTTCACTTATACTTGGACATTTTACTATATACGACGACTTTTGTGTTTGGAGCATTTATGATTCTTCTTCACTTATAGAACTGTTAGCACATTTAGTCTTATCCTGTTGTCTTTAGAACAGCTTACTACGTTTTATCTCAACGTAGGCTGGGCATGACTCGGCCTGGCCCAATAATTTGGGTAGCGGGTCGTGACATGTTTTAGTGGTGGCCCACGCAGGTCCTGACTAAATTGTTTGGTTACGTTATTGTACCAAGCATGCCTGCAATTAGGAACTTAAGGTAATTAGACAACATTAGGAGTGATGCTTAGAACACCTAGAGGAATGCTAGGATTGTAACATAGGAAATACATCACATGTTTGCTATTATAATTAGATTTCCTTGCATATGATTACTTACTTTAAATAGGTCCTTATAAGTCCTTTTATTTTGTAATTTAGATGGTGCTTACTCGTTCATCCCAGTATGTTACCCCCGAGAATGGGGCCCTCCTTATCCAGTCAGCTGACCAGTCGACTGATACACATCCACCTACCACATTCCCCCACTCCACAGATCCACAAACCCAGATACCACAACCACCTTCCACATCACAGGCCCAGCAGGACCCGATACTTCCACCACCCCCTATAACTATACCCACCCAGGCTTCTGTCACACTCGATGGGAACCAGCTGCTCACACTGATTTAGGGGTTCCTAACAACCCATCAGGAGCAGACTACCCTACTCCGCCAGAGCATGGAGCGTTCTGAGGGACGTCCCGTGGTCCCACCGCATGTAGAGCCACGGCAGAGAGCGGGGACGATCAAGGACTTCATGGGTCTGAATCCCAAGGAGTTCTCAGGGACTGAGGGCATAGTAGTAGCAGATGACTGGCTAGATTCGGTAGAGAGGAAGCTTCTGGGAGTTAGGATGTCGGATGACCTCCAGGTCGAGGCAGCAGGATTTCTGCTGATAGACTTAGCAGGAGTCTGGTTCCGGAATGAGCCGTTGTTTGCGAGAGGGAGAGCCACTTGGGACCAGTTCAAGAAGAAATTCTTTTCGACCACTGCTAGAGTAGCCATGGGGCTATGATTCCAGAAAATCCAGCAGGGGAACCGTTCTGTTGATGACTATGCGGCAGAGTTTAGTCGCCTGAGCCGTTTTGCTCCTAGTCTGGTTGCAGATCCAGAGGAGATGACCCGTAGGTTTTGCCATGGTCTAGTTTTAGACATTGGCATTCTTATAGTGGCGAACGGTACGACTGACTACTACCAGAGTCTAGAGTTGGGCCGGAGCATCGAGGAGCATCTTCTGTCTAGCAAGAGGCCGGCTTCTGTACATCATGAGGGACCATCCAAGCGTCAGGCTTTCCAGTAGAGAGCATCGACGCCGCCCCAGCAGACTTACCGTCCCCCTACATCACATCATCAGACCCCGCCAGTTCGAGCCCCGGGACCCCGACAGCAGCAGAGGGGAGCTATATGTTCTTTCTGCGGAAGACCAGGGCACGACAGCTCCATTTGCAGGAAGAGGTTGAAGCAGTGCTTAGTCTGTTGGTCTGCCACCCATCAGATTCGGGACTGTCCAGTAGCGAAGCCTAGGGGACCACTCCCGACTCAGCAGCAGAGGTTTGGGCAGCATCTGCAGCAGCAGAAGGGACCTCAGGAGAAGGTTTATAGCCTAGCCCTTGAGCCGGAGCAGGTTTCGGAGCCGGATTACTTAGCTGACGTCATCACAGGTCATGTTTATTTGCATACTTTTCTAGCTGTATGTTTATTTGATTCTGGTGCATCTCATAGCTTCCTATCATTAGAGTTTATGCATAAACATCATCTAGTAGCTACACCTACTGCGGAGATTAGTAGAGTGATGACGGGAGGAGGACCAGTGCCTATTAGATCTATCTATAGATGTTCTATTTTTATAGCCGGAAGAGAGTTCAGGGGACGATTCTTTATGATGCCACTCCCCGGTTATGATATCATATTGGGGATGGACTGGCTTAGCTATGCCCATGCATCTATAGACTGTCATGAGGGTAGTATTTTGTTCAGTCCCCCAGGCACAGCACCATTCAGTGTCAGGAGGACAGGGCCGGAGATCAGCCTAGAGCCGAACTGTTGTGCGACAGTTGGGGACGTAGCACCGCCACACCCTATCATTAGGGAGTTTATGGATGTATTCCCAGAGGATCTTTCAGGGCTTCCGCCTGACAGAGATGTGGAGTTCACTATAGATTTAGTGCCGGGTTCATCACCAGTATCCCGGGCTTGCTATAGAGTGAATCCCAAGGAGGCCATAGAGATGAAAGAGCAGATTGATGACCTGTTGAAAAAGGGTTTCATTCAATCCAGTGCTTCTCCATGGGGAGCACCAGTGCTCTTTGTGCCTAAAAAGGATGGTACAGTCCGGTTGTGTATTGACTACCGGGCCTTGAATGCTATCACCATTGAGAACAAATATCCTCTGCCCAGGATAGATGATTTGTTCGACCAGTTGAGTGGGACGAAGGTGTTTTCCAGGATAGACTTGAGATCCGGGTACCACCAGGTGAAGGTTAGGCCAACAGACATCCAGAAGACGGCGTTCAACACGAAGTACGGGTAGTACGAGTTTCTGGTGATGCCATTTGGTCTCACAAATGCGCCAGCTGTCTTTATGAACTTGATGAATAAGATATTTCACCAGTATCTGGATAAGTTCGTCGTAGTGTTTATTGACGACATCCTGATATACTCGAAGACGTCAGAGGAGCATGCAGAGCACTTGCGGATAGTTTTATGGATTCTGAGGCAGGAGAGATTGTTTGCCAAATTGTCGAAGTGCGAGTTCTTTTCAGACCGAGTGGAGTTTCTCGGCCATGTAGTCACTGTAGATGGAATCTTGGTGGATCCCAGAAAGATTGCTGCAGTTGAGACGTGGAAGGCTCCGACGTCAGTTTCAGAGATCAGGAGCTTTCTGGGTTTAGCAGGCTATTATAGAAAGTTCGTCCAGGACTTTGCTAGGATAGCTGAACCCATGACGAAGCTGACGCGGAAGGACGCAGAGTACATCTGGTCAGAGTACTGCGAGGTAGCGTTTGAGGAGCTGAAGAGGAGACTGACGACCGCTCCAGTTCTGACTTTACTTTCAGGTTCTGGAGGTTTCACCATATACAGCGATGCTTCTGGGAAGGGGCTAGGATGTGTCCTACAGCAGCATGGAAAAGTGATTGCTTATGCATCTAGGCAATTGCGGACTCATGAGAGGAATTATCCTACCCATGACCTAGAGTTAGCTGCGGTGATCTTTGCACTCAAGTTATGGAAACATTACTTATACGGAGAGCGTGTGGAGATCTTTACTGACCACAAAAGTTTGAAGTATGTGTTCACGCAGAAAGAGCTGAACATGAGGGAAAGACGATGGTTGGAGTTGATGAAAGACTTTGACATCGATTTACAGTATCACCCCGGGAAGGCAAATATGGTAGCGGATGCGCTGAGTAGGCATCCGATGGCATGGTATCTGATGATAGATCGGTATTTGTGGGAGGATCTGGAGAAGCTCGGTATCGAGCTAGTTCGGCCAGGATCAGTGATACAGATGATGGCGCTTGACATTCAGTCAGGTTTGATAGAGCAGATCCGGGAGGCACAGTCTACAGATAAGAGCCTTCGCAGACTTCGACCCCAGGCTTTAGCGGGATTGCTAGATGACTTCACTATAGCAGAGGATGGATCCTTGAGGCATGGCAGCCAATTGTGCGTGCCGAAGGGAGAGCTGGTAGAGGCAGTCTTGCAGGAGGTGCACCGATCGAGATATTCTATTCACCCTGGTGCTAACAAGATGTACCGTGCCATGCGAGAACATCTTTGGTGGCACGGGATGAAGAGGGATGTATCGCGTTTCATCTCGAGATGCCTAGTTTGCCAGCAGGTCAAGGCGGAGCGCCAGAGGCCAGCTGGTTTGTTGCAGCCGTTACCCATTCCCGAGTGGAAGTGGGAACATATTACGATGGACTTCGTCTCAGGGCTTCCTCGTTCCCAAGGAGGAAAGGATGCCATTTGGGTCATCGTAGACAGGCTGACGAAGTGTGTGCACTTCATACCCTTCAAGGTGGGGCTTTCCACCGAGAAGTTGGCGGAGCTATACATGCAGCAGATAGTTCGTTTATACGGAGTGCCGGTGAGCATCGTGTCGAACAGAGACAGCAGATTCACATCCCACTACTGGAGGAGCTTGCAGGAGGAATTGGGCAGTAGGCTCAAGTTCAGTACGGCGTACCACCCGCAGACAGATGGGCAGTCCGAGAGGACGATACAGACACTGGAGAATATGCTGAGGACCTGCGTGCTGGACTTCGGAGGATCTTGGGAGAGCCATCTGCACTTGGTAGAGTTTTCATACAACAACAGCTACCAGGCCAGTATTGGTATGTCTCTTTTCGAGACGCTTTATGGACGACGATGCCACACACCGCTCTTTTGGGATGATGTTGGAGACAGAGTTATGCTTGGACCAGAGATGATCACGGATGCAGCAGAGAAAGTCGGGATGATCAGAGACAGGCTCAGAGTAGCTCAGGATAGGCAGAAATACTGGGCTGATGCTAGTCGCAGGCCGATGGAGTTCGCAGACGGTGATATGGTGCTAGTGAAGATATCACCTACTAGAGGGACGATCCGGTTCGGACGAGGAGGGAAGCTGAGCACCAGATACATCGGGCCGTTCGAGGTACTTGGCAGGATCGGAGAGGTAGCTTACAGGGTTGCACTTCCACGCAACCTAGCTGGAGTTCACAATGTCTTTCACGTATCTCAGCTGAGGAGATATGTTCCAGACCCCAGTCATGTGCTAGATCATTCAGAGTTGGAGGTCGGACCGAGCCTTACAGTTTCTGAGCAGCCAGTGGAGATATTAGACAGGAGAGAGAAGAGGCTGAGGAACAAGGTTATACCCCTAGTACGAGTAGCTTGGAGCCGTCACTCTCCAGGTGAATCTACTTGGGAGAGGGAGTCGGACATGAGGGAGAGATACCCTTACTTGTTCGATCCAACCGCTGCGAGGGAACCATCCGTTCTCGCTTGATACCTTAGAGGTTAGTTTCGATCATAGCCTTAGTCATTTATTGCATTGCTTGCTATGTTAGAATATTGTAGGGTCTTCAATCCTTGTAAATTTCGAGGACAAAATTTTTCAAGGAGGAAAGACTTGTAAGCCCCTGTTTTTCAAATTTCATTTTTATTAGTGTTAATTAATTTTTAGTGTCAATTTAGCCTTAAAATAATTATTTAGATTTTTAGGAATTTTTTTAGAATTTTTAAATGATTTTTAAATGAGTTTCTAATACTAATATATTATTTTGCAATTTATTTAAATGTTTTAATATCATTTTGCAATTATTAGAATTTTTTTAATATTATTATGTAATTTGTTAAATTGTTTATATAAGCAGTTTGCAAATTATGATTTGTTTGTGCAAATTAGTATTTGCATTACTTAAGTTTTTGGACCTAACTGTAAATCCTAAACTACCAGGGACCTAAGTGTGAACCCTACCCCCCCCACGATCGGGCTCACCCACCCCCGACGACTGCCATGCCGACGGCGACCCGCGTTCTCCGGCCAGCGCACAGCCCCCCGACCGACCTAAGTCTTCTATAAAAACTCCCCTTCTCTCCCCGAACCAAACCCTAATCCTAAATTCTCCCCACGACCACCCCAAACCCCCTTTCTTCCCCGACGAGCCAAACCCTAACCCTAACTCCGGCGATCCCCTACGCCACCCCCACAGCGACAAACACCCTCATCCACCACCACCATTCGACGTGCCGCACCAAGCCGAGCCCAGCGCCACCCGAGCGCCACCGCGACGTCGCCTCAGCCACCGTCCAGCACGATCGAACCCACCCCCAGCAAGTCGGACACGTATGTAACATTGTTTTCTCGTGTCGAGCGTGTCTCGTATTGAGTCTATATTGTTCGCCGTGTCCTGACGATCATGATGGTAAAACTGGACACGCGAGACTGAACTCGTACGTGTCGTGCTAGCCCAGACACGTTAATACCTGTGTCCCTAACTGTCAGGACACAGGATCGATTTTTTTTTTATGTGTTAATTAAACAAAACCTAATAATACTAACCTAAACCTAACCCCTAACACAGAGCTCGGGCTGACCCCCTGGCCAGCCCGACCCGAGTTAAAACCCCCCCTGCGCGCACAGTGGGCCGAGTTCGAGCCCCTGTGTTGTTTTCTTGTTTCTTTTCCTTTTTCTTTTTCTTTTCTTTTTTGTTATATATATATATATATATATATATATTTTATATATATATTTATATACATGTATTTGTATATATATATATATATATATATATATATATATATATATATATATATGTATTATTATACATACTATTTTATGTATATATATATATATATATATATATATGCTGTTTTTATATATATATATATATATATACTTCATTTTTAGTACTTTATATATATATATATATATATATATATATATATATATATATATATATATATATATATATATATATATATATATATATATATATATATTTATATATATATATATATGTATTGTGTACACATATGTACATATATATTTATGTATATATTTTCTTGTGTATATATATATTATTATGTATACACTTTATAATTAAATGTTTCCTTATATATATATTTGTATATATATATATACTTTATAAATTAAGTATTTTCCTTATAAATATATATGTACTTTTAAACACATGTATGTATATTTTTACTATGCATAATTTTACCTTATTAAAATATTAATATTTATTTTGCACTTTTTACCAAATTGTATTTTAGTGTATTTAAATTACTGCAACCATTTGGTGTCCAAGCCTAGCATGGGTTTTTGGGCCCAAATGTGTTTTCATACATTCAAGTCCTGTACAAGTCATATTGGACTTGATTCATGGCCTTGGGTCCTGTATTTGAACTTTGGTTCAAATTATATACATGGACAAAATACGCAGATAATTAATTATTTAATTTCAATTGTGTGCAATACTGTTTTTGATTTTCTAAAAATACTTAAAGTACTGTTAAAATTCTGAAAAAATAGTATTTAGATACTATGTTAATTTAGCTAATTTAGTATAATTTTTGTAGTATTTAATTTACTGTTTTGCCACTAGTTTGGCATATGAAACTAAAACTTATTTTCTGTATACTTAGAAAAACTGATTTTTTATAAAATATTTGTACTGGTTAATAAATTCCAGAAAAAGTTATAATAAATTTCTATGATTAACAAGGATCTCTTTGATACTTTACTTTAAGAAAAACTAGGCTTTTTGTCTATCTCTAAAATTGTTAGAACACAATGATCATTTGATTTATTTATTGATTAATTACGACTTGTAGCTTTTTGTGTTATTTTGAGTTTTAGCCGTGTTGAACCCCACCCCTCACTAGTGTAAAGACCCTAGAAAGTTAGTTAAAGTAGTGTGTCACCCCACATTGGTCTTCTATGCCAAAGTCATCATTTTGGCTAGGTGCCCAGTCACAAGTCGTGTCGCACCAATTAGTGTCTTAGCGTTTTAGATTAGTGTAAAAACTAAGTTATTGTATTTATTTCTACAGTGACGAGTTACCGGACATCCATAGCACTTATATCACAGCTTGTTTTGCTTTGCTTTGCTAGAGGCAAGTACTTTCTATAAACTTTACATATTGTCACACAAGTGAACTGCCAATCCAACCATGTTAAATGCTGATCCTTGGGGTAGCAAGTTAAAATGTCACATGTTGTACTTTCCATTACTACCATGCTTAGAACAGTCTTGATGTATCTCTCACATGATTAGAATATGGGTTATGGGGAAACTGATAGTAGTGCACGTGATCATGACCCCCCTATAGTAGCGAGCGAGGTCGCATTTTATATGCATACCTTGCCGCAGGCCATTATCCCGCATTTCTGTACGGATGTACACCTATGCTTGTTAACTTGTACGTATGTACATTTCATTTACATGTACCACAGTACATTGTACATCTATTGACCGATCATGTACTTGTTACAGTTTTAAACATTACATATACATCTGTCTCTATGACATATGTGTTCTTGCCATGATAGACTATGTGATGCCATGCTTTCCAGTTATTCCTCCTATGTTCATTTCCATGTTTCATATGCTAGTTTGTTAGATTCAGTACTTGCTCCCGTCCTGACAGGATAACGTTGTAGGTGTCCTTACTGAGGAGGAGTTACTCTGCGACACATATTATGGGGTTACTGCCGAGGACCCGGCTCTACTTTACGAGGATGTTCCTGCGGGGAACCTCGCCTAGTTGTCTTTTGTATTTTTAGACTTTTGAGAGTAGTCATGTATTAGACTATATATTTTGTAACTGGACATGTATCCAGTTTTACATTTCAGTTCACTTGTACTTGGACATTTTACTATATACGACGACTTTTGTGTTTGGAGCATTTATGATTCTTCTTCACTTATAGAACTGTTAGCACATTTAGTCTTATCCTGTTGTCTTTAGAACAGCTTACTACGTTTTATCTCAACGTAGGCTGGGCATGACTCGGCCTGGCCCAACAATTTGGGTAGCGGGTCGTGACACTCATGCAACTTCAGACGTTACTCCTCATGAACTCTGGTTCAAGATCAGACCTAACTTGAATGTCATTCGAGTGTGGGGGTGTCTGGCATATGTCAAGCTTCCAGATCTGAAGATTCAGAAGCTTGGAACAAGGACTACTAAGACGATCTTCTTGGGGTATACCGAGAAGAGTGATGCTCGGAGATTTCTTGATATTGAGTCAAATCATATCATTGAATCTCGCGACGCAGAATATTTTGAAGACAAATTTGCAAGGCACAAGAATATTGTTCTTGCGGATGTTCCGGAGAACAATGAGGGTGCGCAGGTTTTCAATGAAGATGTGGTCCAGGAAGATGTTGTTGTTGAAACAACGGTTGAACCAGATCTCGCTGACCCGTCAACGAAGCGAGTGAGGAGGCCGAAGGACTTCGGAAGTGACTTTGTCACCTATCATGTGGAAGCTGATCTGCTTACCTATGATGAGGCGATGAAGACCAGAGACGCGGTTTTCTGGAAGGAGGCGATTGACAATGAAATTGATTCCATCACCTCAAATAACACTAGGGTGTTGGTTGATCTTCCTGAAGGAGCGAAACCCATCGGATACAAATGGATCTTCAAGAAGAAGATGAAAGCAGACGGAACTATTGACAAATTCAAGGCTAGGTTGGTAGCCAAGGGATTTTCTCAGAAGCAGGAGATTGGCTATTTTGACACGTATGCTCTAGTAGCCCGAATGACCACCATCAGAATGTTGATTGCTCTCGCAGCAATACATAAGATGGTGATACATCAGATGGATGTGAATACTACTTTCCTAAATGGCGAGCAGACCGAAGAGATTTACATGCAACAGCCAGAGGGATTTGTCATCAGGGGTCTTGAAGACAAAGTCTGTAAGTTGGTGAAATCCTTGTACGGTCATAAACAGGCTCCCAAGATGTGGCATGAGAAATTTGACAAAGTTATAAGGTCAAATGGCTACATGGTCAGCAATACGGACAAGTGTGTTTACACAAAGTTCGATGATGGAAGAGGTGTGATCGTTTGTCTATACGTGGACGACATGTTTATCCTGGGTACGGATATTACATGTGTCACGGAGACAAAGAAATTCATCTCAAGCAAGTTCTGTATGAAGGACTTGGGGAAAGCTGATGTGATCTTAGGGATTAAGATCATCCGGACAGACACTGGACTAGCGCTGTCACAGTCTCATTATATTGAGAAAATGATCACTCGTTATGGGTATCGGGATCTTCCAGGAATCGATACGCCGTACAGGTATGATCTGAAGCTGAAGTCTATTCAGGGGAAAGCGTCAGGCAGCTGGAGTATGCAAGCGTAATCGGAAGTTTGATGTATGCTACTAATGCCACAAGGCCTGACATAGCTTTCGTCGTGGGAATGCTGAGTCATTTCACGAGCAACCCAGGTGCTGAACACTGGAAAGCTGTGAAACGGGTTATGAGATATCTCAAGAAGACTCAGACATATGCACTGTACTACAGCGGAGATCCGCCGGTAGTGGAAGGCTTCAGTGATGCCAGCTGGTGCTCAGAGGTGGAGAGCGAGAGGTCCACAGGTGGATTCATTTTCACAATGGGTGGAGCTGCTATATCGTGGAAGTCGAAGAAGCAGACTATGCTCTCGCGGTCATCCATGGAATCTGAGTTCTTTGCACTTGATACCGCAGCCGAGGAAGCAGAATGACTTCGGGAGCTCATGTATGATCTTCCAATGGTTGGGGCGCAAATACCGGCGATACCGATTTACTGCAACAACCAGGCGACTGCGGCGGTGGCATCAAATGACCTCTTCAACGGGAAGAAGAGGACTGTACGGTTGAAGCACAGGGCAGTACACGATCTTATCAAGAGAGGTGTTATTGCAGTTATTGATGTTCGGAGTCAGGAGAACCTGGCGGATCCGTTCACCAAGGGCCTCAAGCGCTAGCTGGTCGATGACACAGCTTGTAAAATGAGCTTGAAGGCATTCTGATATTGTATTATTGTATTCCTACCATGTCACGCTCCAGAACCAGAATACTGGAGAGCGGGGGCAGACATAGCCAGCTACGTATATTGAAATGGAAACCACCTCGATATACGGTCACGGCTGTCTAGATATATGAGGGTTTACTACAAGCCAACAGTCTCTTATGGTCATGAACAAGCCTAATGTCTCAATCACAAGCAAGTAAGTAAGGTCGCACGATGTATGATCATTAAATATACAATAATAAGGCGTCCCAAATATTACATATTCAGCTGATCATGAAGCTAGTCGTTACAAAATGTTCGGACTAGCAAGAGTTTAGTCGTACATGATCAACCCTAGGATTTGTTAATCATGTTTACAGCCCGTAGGCAGACAGTAAGTAAAAGTGCATCGAGCTAACAGGTGCTCGTCGGCTAAACGCCTCAAAAGAATAGTTTTACAGTAAAGTGGGCAAGACAAAAAGGAAAACCCACTCTTGGCCCGGGTTCCGTCTAGTTGTCACCATTGGGCTGGAAGCTTGGTAGATCCTCGGGAGCTGCTCCGAAATCTGGCCACAAAAAACCAGCTGGGTCAACCCCAGAAAGAGCAAGTGCCACAAGGGGGCCACGAAATAAGAACAAAAGCCAACAAATAGTACAAGAAATCTAATATTAACACTAAAATTTATGAAAACATGTCAGGATGATATACGACGAGATAACCATGGAACTATTCCGATAGCCAGGTTACAACCCGTAAACCAAACAAGGACCGGGGTTGTAACCCTTCATCTGAACAGAACTTGGTTCTCCACCATTTATCGGCAAGATAATAATGTAAGAAATCAAGACAGGAAGCAATCTTGTACTGGATCAAGACATGACTAGACTGGTTATACTTCATTCAATCAATCACGGCCAAGCAAATACTACGGCTTACTACTTTAACTAACTAGGGTTATCACAAACCTAATTTCTAACAAGATGCAGTGAGATGATTCCACAGCCACAAGCCCTGCAGACCATCCAGGTTACCCAGGTCAAAAATTAGGAGTTGAATTCTGGTGGGTACATCGCCCGGGAGACAAATGTACCCTTAGGTGACTTAGAGGGTGCAACACGCGACGGTGTGCTGGAAATGTGCCCTACTCGACGGCAGGCTACAGATCCCAAGAGCGCCCAGGTAACGGGATTGCCTGTAGCTGTGTCATCTCTTCATGACTACTGTGTTATTCTAGTTATTAACCTTAGTCCATTTTGGTAGGTACCCCTGACCGTGGTACTCAGGAGTCCCATCCTCGACATGATGTAAGACATGACAAGTGGATTTAACAAGCAAGCAAGAAAGAACCACCCACGGTGTCAAGGCAGGTCAAGTTAAGTTAACCGTCGCAACAGCATTAAGTTATCAAGTCATGCTACAAGTCAGGAGTGCGCCGCCACGGGCCACTATCAAGTTATCAAGTCACAAAGATTAATTACAAGTTACAAGTTAGGTGTGCACCCCACTGGGTCATTAGCAAGGAGATCAGAGAATACCAGGATCATAATTCACAGAAAATCCCGAAAACCATACTAGTCATAAACAATTACTTGCAAATCGTGTTAGGTCGTATCAGTTTGAGATAGTCGTGCTGTGTTGAACAGATCTCAGGAAAACCTAATCCACCAAAGAGAAACCAAGTCGAGAAATAAACTAATACTCCAAGAGCCAATGGGATAAGCAAGGGGGTTAGGGGGAAGCAGCGTACGCACAAAAGCACGCACGCAGGAGAGCAGCGTACGCACAAAAGCACGCACGCAGGGGAAAACGTACGCTCAGGTCATGCGTACGCTCAAGTCTGCGTACTAGGGCACGCTCAAGTCTGCGTACCAGGGCACGCTCAAGTCTGCGTACCAGGGCATGCTCAAGTCTGCGTACCAAGAGACATGCTTCCAACAGGAAGCATACTCAAGTCTGCGTACGCAAGAGACACGCTTCCAACAGGAAGCGTACTCAAGTCTGCGTACGCAAGAGACACGCTTCCAATAGGAAGCGTACTCAAGTCTGCGTACGCTACGCTAAAGAGCGCGCGCAGCTCAGTGGCGTAAGCTAAGAAGCTCTGCACACTGCTCACTGTCTTCTCCAAACCAGCAAGAACTCCATGGTTGAACCCAAGGCTTCAAAGTTCATAACTTGGCCATCCGGGCTCCAAATCCGGATTTCCAAGGTTCTAACTTGGGTGAAATGGAATTCTCTTCCACATGGAAACATCAAAACCCATAAAAATCTAACTTAAATAGATCAAAATCATGCAAAACCAAAAATAGGGAAAACTTAGATCTAGAACAATGGAGACTCCAAATCACAAAATACCAAGTTCTAATGTTGATCACCATGTCCTAAACTAGCAAATGGACAAATAAAATGGGATTCTCATGTGGTGGCAAGGTGCACTTGCCTATGGGTTGGTGTTGTGTAGAGGAAGAAGAAGAAGAAAAAATTAATGGAGGTTTATGAGGAGAGAGAAGAAGTTGGTGGAGTTTTAAAGAGGGTGGGATGTGGTGTGTTGAGGGTGGAGCATAGGCTAAGGTGTTCCAATACACATTAAACCAAACCAAACCAACCTAATCCAATTAAAACCGAGCCATGTCAAAACCCAAAATACGAGAAATGCTAAAATTCCACAAGTTGAGAAAAAATTAAAAATACATGCCAAAATCCAGATACGAGTATAAATACGAAATACGGGAAATACAAAAAATGAGGGTGACAACTCTACCCACCTTAAAAGAATTTCGTCCTCGGAATTTAATCAAGGAGCTAGAGATTGTCACGACAAGTTACACTAAGCACAGGCAAGCTACACTAAGCAGTTCAATCATACAATCATACAATGCAAGCAAGGAAGGGAAAACGTAAGGCATAAGAAAGACATTATAACTCACGAGTCAAACAGGTAGGGATATCGCGATCAGATGTCGTCCTCACGCTCCCACGTTGACTCACCTAGAGAGTGATGACCCCAAGCAACACGGACTAATTTAATAGTCTTGTTCTTGAGTATCTTTTCCCTCCGGTCCAAAATAGACACGGGCCTCTCCTCATACGAAAGGTTGGTACCAACAACCAATTCCGAATGGTCTAGGATGTGGCTCGGGTCCGAAATATACCGTCGTAATTGGGACACATGGAATACATCATGTACCTCACTTAGCGACGGCGGAAGAGCGAGACGATAGGATACATCTCCTACTCGCTCTAGAATATCGAACGGCCCTATATACCTAGGACTAAGCTTTCCCCGCACGCCAAAGCGAATGACGCCGCGGTTAGGCGACATCCTTAAGAATACATGGTCGCCGACAGCAAATTCTAAGGGACGCCGATGAGCATCGGCCCAATGGCGCTGGCGGTCCTGGGCAACTCAGAGGTGATCTCTGACCTTCCTGACCACTTCAACCGTCTGGGAAATCAATTCGGGTCCGAGCATCTGCCTCTTCCCGACATCGTCCCATGCTAGCGGAGATCTGCACTTCCTGCCATAAAGAGCCTCGAAGGGTGCCATCTGGATACTGGCCTGATAACTGTTGTTGTACGAGAATTCCACCAGGTGCAGATGATTCTCCCATGAACCACCGAAGTCAAGGGTACAAGATCTCAACATATCTTCAAGAGTCTGGATTGTGCACTCTGACTGACCATCCGTCTGCGGGTGATAAGCTGAGCTGAACTGAAGGCGAGTCCCCAAACTCTTCTGCAAGCTGTGCCAAAAGTGTGATGTGAATCTTGAATCCCTGTCCGAGGTGATGCTGACTGGCACACCGTGAAGCCTGACGATCTGCCTGAGATACATCTCTGCTAGCTGCACCGTCAACTGTCCAACTCTGAATGGGAGAAAGTGTGCCACCTTGGTAAGCCTATCCACAATTACCCAAATAGCATCTCTGCCGGCCGGAGATCTGGGCAATCCGGTCACGAAATCCATGGTTATATGTTCCCATTTCCATTCTGGGATCGGTAAGGGTTGAAGAAGTCCAGCGGGCCTCTGATGTTCAGCTTTAACCTGTTGGCAAACCAAACACCGAGAGACAAATCGGGCTACCTCCCTCTTCATACCATTCCACCAGAGATGCTGACGAATATCACGGTACATCTTTGTACCACCCGGATGAATAGAATATTGTGAACTGTGGGCTTCTGCCATGACTTCCTGTCTGATATCTCTACTGGGTACACAAAGACGAGTGCCGTGCCGAAGTGTACCGTCTTTATGGATACATAACTCTGGCCTTCTTCCTGCTTCACACTCTGCTCTGAGTCGCTGGATCTTAGAATCTGTTGACTGCGCCATCCGGATTCTCTCAACTATGCTGGACTGAACCTGTAGGCTGGCCATTAATGCCATGCTGGCTGGAAGAACCACTTCAATTCCCATCTTTTGAAGATCCGCCAATAATTCTGGTTGCGTCGTCAGAAAATAAACCCCGGCTCTCCTGCTCAATACATCTGCTACAACGTTGGCCTTCCCAGGATGATACTGCAAATCCACATCATAGTCCACCAGTAGCTCGAGCCATCTTCTCTGCCGCATATTAAGGTCCTTCTGGGTGAAAACATACTTCAGGCTCTTATGATCAGTAAAGATCTCCACTCTATCTCCGTACAAGTAGTGTCTCCACAACTTCAAAGCAAACACTACCGCCGCCAATTCCAAGTCGTGGGTCGGGTAATTCTTCTCATGATCACGTAGTTGACGTGACGCATAAGATATTACCTTCCCATGCTGCATCAAGACACACCCCAATCCTCTGCCTGAAGCGTCGCAATAAACCATGAATCCTCCGATCCCATCTGGAAGGGTGAGAATGGGAGCCGTTATCAAACCTTGCTTCAACTTCTCAAATGATTCCTGACACTCTGCTGTCCAAACAAACGGCACATCCTTGCGGGTCAACTGGGTCATCGGCGCTGAAATCCTTGCGAAATCTGAAACGAACCGCCGGTAGTAGCCGGCCAATCCAAGGAAACTGCGAACCTCTGCCACTGAGCTGGGTACCGGCCATGACTCGATAGCCACAATCTTCTGGGGATCCACTTCCACTCCTCCTCGGGTAATGATATGACCCAAGTACGAAATACGATCGAGCCAGAACTCGCATTTACTGAACTTGGCGTACAACTGATGCTCCCTAAGCGTCTGGAGGACGACTCTGAGATGCTGCTCATGTTCTGCTTCACTCTTGCTGTAGACCAGGATGTCATCTAGGAACACGATCACAAATTGATCCAAGTAAGGCATGAAAATGCGATTCATGAGGTCCATGAATACGGCCGACGCATTGGTCGCTCCAAAGGGCATAACAAGAAACTCCCAATGTCTATACCTCGATCTGAATGCTGTCTTCGGGATGTCCTACTCTCTGACTCTGATCTGGTGGTATCCCGACCGCAAGTCGATCTTCGAGAACACTGAAGCCCCTCTGAGTTGATCAAACAAGTCATCTATCATCGAAAGAGGGTATCTGTTCTTGATTGTCACCGAATTCAAGGTACGATAATCAACATATAGCCTGGACGTACCATCCTTCTTTTTTACAAGAAGCATCGGGGCTCCCCAAGGCGATCCACTTGCACGGATGAATCCCTTGGTCCTCAGTTCTTCAATCATCTTGTACAAAACTTCCAACTCTGAAGGCGCCATCCTGTAGACTCGCTCTGATACTGGTGCTGTCCCGGGAATCAAGTCTATAGTGAACTCAATCTTCCGCTCTGGCGGCATCCCTGGAAGCTCCTCTGGAAAGACATCTGGAAACTCTTCAACTATCCGGGGTAACTGCACTGCTGATACTGCCATCCGCAATGCTGGGGAAGATGGCTCCACTGCGCCTCTGGAAAACGAAAACTCTGGCTCGCCGGGGATACTAAAGACAACTCTGCCAATATGGCAGTCTATCCTAGCATACTGGTTCCTCAACCAATCCATGCCTAGGACTACATCATAGTCTGCCATAGAAAACTCTATGAATCTAGCGGGGAACTTCCTACCGCTAACTACGACCCGATACGAGGAAAACACTCGATCTACTCCAACAAGACCATTACCAGTAAGTATATTGAGCCTCACTGATAATGACTCGGGCTCCAATCCTATCCGTGTCGCGAATCGTGCAGACATGAATGAATGCGATGCACCAGAATCAAATAATACAGATGCTGGAGAGGAGTTGACGAGAATAGTACCTGCCACAACCTCACCTGGTGCAACTTCTTCTTCCATAGCCATCATCATGGCCTGACCTTGTCCTCTGCTAGAAACCTCTCTGCCTATTCTGGATCTGAGCCTGGGCTTGTGCATACTGCTGGGGGTGTTGTTGCTGGAATGCCTGAGACTGAGGCGGCAAGGGCCTCGAAGACTGATACTGCTGTAGCTGAACTGGTGCTGGGGCCGGTCCTCTCACCGAAGAGCTAGAAGGGTTGGATGCTGATGAACCACCCCTATTCGGGCAAGCCCCTATCCTATGATCTGCTGCTCCACAAGCCAGGTACAATCCCTGCGCCCTGCGACAGTCTGCCACCATATGCCCTGGCTTCCCGCAATAAGAACATCCCATCGCGGAAGTCTGCTTCTGCTTCTGCTGCTGCGGGTACGTCGGGGTCGAATGCTGAACCAACGTTACTGAGGCCGCCCGTCTCGGAGTTCCAATGGTCAATCCCCTAGGTGCCGGGACTGGAGCTGATGATTGGTGCATCTGACTGTGGGACCGCTTCCTATCTCCGGTCCTATCCACGATCCTCTGGGAGGTATACTTATGCCTCCTAGCTGCTCTCAAGACTGCATCGAACGTCTGCTGCTCGAACTGTTCTACCGTCAACAAGATTTCCAAATACAGCCCCTGCTGGAACTGCTGGTGTAACCTCACTTTTTCAAAATTCATATTTCATGTATAATTCCTTAATGATAATTAATTTCTTTCTTAAACTCTTCCAATTGTTTTTCTTAAACAATTTTTTTCCAAACCAAACTAAACCCATGGGCTAAACCTAGGCCCATTCTTTCTGGAATGGCAGGATAACCTAGGGTCATTTAATTAAAGGACTTCATAAAGCCTTTTATTTTCCTTTAGCTATTTCCTTCCTTTCTCAGCTGCTCATCTTTCCTTAACAATTCGCATTTTCAAATTGCCTTTACACCCCACCATCTCGACCATGTGGGAGTAACAGAATAGGCACGCCAAATTCCTTTCCCATCCTCCTCTAACACCCTATTTAAGCAGCCATCACCCTCATTCTTTTCCATTCCCCTCAGATCTAGAATTTTTCTTCCTTTCCAAGTCTCCTCAGAGCAGAGCATAGCAGTGCAGCCATGGCTATGGCGGAGGCAGGAACAAGGGGACGTCTGGAGAGATCCTTGTCTTGAGTCGACAACTTAATCATGTGAGTATCGAGCTTATTGGTTCTTCAGATCTA
Source organism: Iris pallida (assembly GCA_029216955.1). Lineage (NCBI taxonomy): Eukaryota > Viridiplantae > Streptophyta > Magnoliopsida > Asparagales > Iridaceae > Iris > Iris pallida. Next base: position 77,462 of record JANAVB010036830.1, read on the forward strand.
TTGATTCAGAGTTTGAACAACAAGTAATTCAAACGTTCTTTTGAAGAATCAATCGGGCAACTCTTCATTCTTGAGATGTAGATGAACTCCGAGAGATCCTTTCCGAATTCTTCAATCCATTTCATTTAGGTAGATAGTTTGTTTTCCTCTTCAATTGATCAGGATTTGTATAACAAATCAGTGAAATCGATTTGGTCCTTATGAATTTGCAGATTCAGATGATCCTAACCATTGCTCAATGGATCGATTCCTTGTCTTCGAGTCTCATCAGAGGTAAGGTCGATTTGAGTATTGTGTCATGAAGATTCATTGTTCTTCATTCGAGTTGATAGTTCAATTTAGGATCTCTAATTTCTAATCTGTGGTTTTGATTTTAAGCCACTAGTTCGACTTAGGATCATACGAACTATTGTATTGATTGTATTCTTGTAGTGATGATTCGATCCTAGGCTAATAGGACTTCCATCTGAAATTGTTTGATGATTACTTCTCCAGGTAGCTCGTGTCCACATTAGAGGATACTGACACCAAGTAAATTTGGATCTCACTCATCTCAGGTAACATCCAACATCCTTGTTGATTAATTATGGGAGTAGTATAATTAGAGATTTGTATCAACCATGGCATGGGACTGATAAGCATCAGTCCCCTGTTCTTAAATGTTGTGCCAGTCTGAACCTGGGTCTCACTGATTTTAAATTTAGAAATCGAATGATATTGAAGGATTTAGAACTGACTTTTTGGGACTAAATAGCAGAGCTGTCCTGATATGGACATTTAAGGGATGCAAATATGTATGGATGACTGATTTGAATATCAGTCTTAAACTGAGACTTGTTGTGCAAACTGATTGTGATTTCACATGAGACTGATGTTGTTTTCATGTAAACTGTTAACCATGGGACTTAGGAGCAGTATGTAGGTATCCTAACTACAGGATTAAATCAAGGATGAGATAGGTCTGAACACTACTATCCTATTCCTATGAGAGCCTCAGGATTTGGATATATATAAACATTGACAAACTGTTGTGAATCTCGATTGAAATGGGTAAGAACCTTGACCTTGTTGTGAATCAAACCTGGTATCAGTTTCAATACTGATATCCTGTGTTGATGTCCAACTCAGGATCAATATCCATTTGATTGATTGTTCTTGTTATAGTTTAACTCTCGAGTTGTTATGTTCTCAGTTGCAATTAGACTGAGCTATGGCAATCTGAGATGTGAGAATGATCAGAAAACCTGAGAGCATTCCAGGAACCTGAGAGTCTCAGGAGAAACCTGAGACACTTGATATATTCCTGTGTAATCCAGGAATGAATACCAGGGAGGAAGTCCAAGTTGAACCTAGAACTGTATGTGGCATCTGGGAGAAACAACACAGGAACCTGGACATATCATTTGGGCTCTATGTAATAGCTCTAACTAATCTTGTTGTATTTCTCCTAAAACCCTATCACTGCTATTTCACTGACCTGACAGTTCTTCCTGAGGGAATGAACTCAGGTTCTTGGAGGATAACTCACTGTCCTGAGTTTGGAAGCAATCGAACCTGGGGAGACTTAACTGAGAATGCTCAGAAAATTTGGACATTCAAAACTCAGAACCTGATTTGAGTGTTCAGGAATTCTGAATATCTAAACTCAGGAATTTAAGCTTTTGTGAATGATTCACTGATTTTGATTAGTATTAGGAATAGAACTTATGTCAATAGTTTCAGCTAGTAACCTGAATGTAGACTGGTATTGTCCACCATGGTCAGGACTATACTGTGATGATGATGAGGATAGGACAGAAAAATCTTGAGTGTACGTATGACTGAAAAGTCAACAGCCAAGAATAGGATGCTGTGGCCTGTAAACAGAAATCTGGAATTTAAGATTGGTTAGTAGCAGACTTGCTTGGCCATGTGTAATGTTTGGGTTAGAAACAAACATTCAATCTTGGTATCCCTAACCAGTTTAGATACCAACAATTCTTGAGTCTTAAAAGTAGGGAGCAAATTCATAGGTTATTTGAATAGTGTTAAACCATTAGGAGTTGATGCTATCAGTAATATGATCTTCCCCTCATCTATTTACTTTCAATATTAAGATGATTAACATAAAGAGTTCATTTAAATATTGATTGCTAACTAAATAGCTTAAGGAGGAGATCATATTACTTGAAGTATATATGGTAATTAGGTAAGGTAGTTAATGATATTGTATAGCTATTGGAAACTGGATTGTAAGATAGTTTATGATGAGACTAAAGAAATATACCTTGATTAGAATCTTTTGATAACCAATTAGAATTAGTTGTTTTAACCAATTTGTACCCATCATTATTTACAGGAGGATTTCCAGTTTCTTTGATTACTTGTACCTTCCTGGAGCCAGGCAAGTACACTCTACGGTTTTGTACTTTACATTATCTTTCCTGTACTTCCTTGAGTGACACAATTGCAACACGACATGTTCTTTCTGGTGCTCTTGTTCTCTTGTGCTTATTACTTGTATCTGGGGAGGGAAAATATACTATCTATGTGACCAATCCCAAGTAACAACTCAGGTGTGTTTTAGCTTAGACCCCGCATCGTGCACGCGGGTCCTAAGTCACCATTCATGTGCTTTCAGGTGCTTACCCTAGCCGGTCACATATTTAGTTATATTTCAAATGCATTACACATATGTTCAGGAGATTACCTTGTACTTATTTCCTGTGATATCATGTTCTTTCAGGTGCTTACATATCATGTTCATTCATGCTCTTACATTCATGTTCTTTCATGTACTTTACCCTGTTCTTCATGTACTTATTCACCTGTATTTTCCTGTACTTTCCATGTTCCCTTGTACTTCATTTCATGATGTCTTGTTCATTACCTAGAATTGTACTTGCTCCGCTCCTGACTGGATATGTTATGATAGGTGAGATGGAGGCTTTGTGTGACACATACTATGGACAGGATACTGCCTTCCCTACTGAGCCAGCTGGAGCTGCTTGTGACCTAGAGGCTGCAGAGGCCTAGTCTCATTAGTATTTCCATTTATCTTTCCATGTATTGAGACTAGCAGACTCTTATAGTTGAATTGTAATAAAATTCAGATATTGTATCTCTTTTCTGGTTGGGACACATTATATAGTTGCTGTGATTCTATACTTTCATGTTTATCTGGTTAGTTTCCCTAGCTTGGTACAGCTTACTTCATTGTGTCTAACAATGAAGGCTGGGCGTGTCCGACTCGTGTCCGATTATTCGGGAGCTGGTCGTGACATGTTTTTAGTGGTGGCCCATGCAGGTTTATCCTAATGGTACCTAGGACTTAGCTACTATTGGGGGACTTGATTACACTAGGGAAACTTGATCACAGCATAGGAAAACAGGGAAATAAGGGTATATCAGGTATATCAGGTGTATCAGGTATTTTAATATTCTATAAACACTTGTTGTATGTAGGTCTAGGTTATTTTAATAGTTTTCTGTTTTGCAGATAGTTCAAAAGCATGCGACACCAGAACTGTCAATTCACCTGCACTTGACGTTTCCGAGCTTCCACTACCTTCTATCACTCTACTATCCCCATGGGTAGTACGTAGTTGACGGAGACGTCTGAAGAGTCCCTTGACAACCAGAGGAAGCATGCCACCCTTTCCAAGTCAGACTTGTGGATACACTCTCCGAGCCAGGAAGGACTTCTGATTTTCAGACCCTCAGGCACTTGGATTTTTCCGACACCGAGCGCATATCTTACACCAAGGGGCAAATCGAGAACCTGGAGTTACCACTGAAGATCACCCAAGTTTCTGAGGACCCGATTTCTCTGAAGATTTGACCCACCTGCCAGGAGATCCAGAATGTAGCACAGACAATAGGACACAACGGGAAACTGAAGCTCAGAAGGAACATGAAGATTTATGACAAAGACAACAACTACCCTAGACCCACAAAGCACCACAACACTCAGTCAGCGTTTCTTCGGTCACATCACCAGTCGCATCATCAGGAGCAGATCTCAGCAGCCAGCACGCCAGCAGCCATATATTCCTGCCAGAGCCCTGCACTTTAGCCCAGCAGGAGATCCAGATTCAGATCCAGCCGACGATCATTTACAATTTCTGCCACCTCTCAGGATGCCACTATGAAGAGTGCCGCAAAAGACGGAGGCTATGCCTGTATTGCAGATCGTCTGCCCACCAAGTCAAGAACTGCTGGAGAACGTTGACAAGCGCAAGGAGCATCAGACTACAGCAAAAGGGAACCACCTTTTCAGAATCAGCAACCACATGGAGCACTACCGCAAGGACCAGCCTACAACAGGACAGTTGAAGAAGGTTGAAGAGATTCCAGTCCCGGAAGAATACTGAAGACAGAAGACTCTTTTGCATGGTTGGAGAAAACCATGGATCATGATTCATAATCCAGTTTTTCCTTAGATTTTCTTGCACCTAGATTGTTTCTTAAAAACCTCTTTGTTTCCTATTTAAGGATTATTAGATTTTATTTCCTCTTCTGAAACCTTGGTCGCTATTCGAGATGTATTTGGAAAGTTGTTTCCATTCTTGTTCGTAACTCTGCTCTTATTCAAGGTTTTCTTCCTACCCGATAATTTGTTTCCTATGGCGTCGTTTCCTAATTCAAGATTTGGTTCTACTCGAACTTTGTTCCCTATTCAGACTCTGTTGATATTTAAGACTTTACTTCGGAATTACACTCCTATTCAAACTTATGCCATTCAAAACCTTGTTTGAATCTTGCTTATATTCGAAATTTCATTTGCAGATTTCGTTTCTATCTTGAAAATTTACCTCGTTCCCTATGAGATTTTATTTCTCTTTCGTGAATTGTTTTTCGTTCTATTCACGATCTTGTTGATCTTGCCTCGTATTTTGAGATTTCACTTGTTTCATATCCGCTATTTAATACCATATTTTCATATTCATTTTTCATGACTTTGTTTCGATCTTGTTTCCTATTTGGGGTATCGCTTGTTTCATGGATATTGTTTTCTATTCACCCATTGATTCTCTTTTCCTATTCGTAACTTGATATCATTCGAGATTTTAAGATCATGTTTTCTATTTTCGAGACTTTGTTTTGTTCGTGATTTTGTCTTATATATCCAAGATTTTTTCAAGACTTTGAAACTTCAGTTCCTACTCGTGACTCGATGAGCCCTTGTTCCCTATTTGATATCTTGTTTCCTCGTCAAGATTTTTCTATTCGAGATTTATTTTCCTAATCACGACCTTGTTGATACTTGATTTTCTATTTTTCACTGTATACCATATTGGAGAATTTGTTTCAATTCAAGCTTTGCTCGAGATTTCATTTTATTCGATATTTTATTGAAACTTGTTTCTAGTGCGGAATTTTATTTTTTATTTTGAAACTTGTCTTCTATCTGATAACTTGCCTCAGTTCGTCCTTCGAGACTCTGTTATCCTTTCGGGATAACGTTCCATATGTGGAATCTTGTTACCATTCCAGATATCAGTTGATATTTCGTCATAATTTGAAACTTCGCTCCCTATCTAAATTTTAAATCTCCCTGGTTGCCCTTTTGTACTCATTGATTGGATCCCTTGTCATTTTTTTAGTACCTAATAAACTCTTGTATTCTAACAGTCAAGTAACTTCATCATTTTCGTGACTTGGACTATTGAAACTCATTTTGAATTCCTTGAATCTTTTGAAATTTCTAAGGATAAAGTCGAGAGGCTATTCGATGACCTACTATGGCATGACAGTTGCGCGCTGCAGCCATTAGCTGGATTATGGAGACCGAGGGTTCACTGCAGTCAGTAGCGCACTGGCGAGGCAGGAACTCTAAGTTGAAGTGATTTCAGACACCCGTAGGTTTTCGAGTACTGTCGAGACTTGTCATATTCTTCATACCTTGATCTCTTGGGTTGTTTCGTCAATGATTGTTGGAAAATGGATAAGGTTGACAGATTATCCGGTAACATGTTGTTATTTGAGTCACGGAGCCGAAGTCCACTGCAGTCAGATATATACTGCCGGGGTAGGGATCTAGGCGAAGTAATTTCGATTAGCTATATGTTCTTGGATATTCTGGAGACTATATTTCCTTTTTATATGATTATTGGTTTTCGAGAATCACAAATCTTTGCATGTTCACCCTGATTTGATACTGTATCTCCTGAGTATTTCGTACGTTCCTCAAATCAACCCTTGCTAATTACCTTCTAGTATTGTATCGTTAGATCATTGATTTCCTCAAATTATACATTGCCAGATTTTGATTCCGTACTTCGTTTGTGTCTTGTCTAAATTTTGACCTTAAATCATGTATGTCTGACCATGATTTTCCTATCTTGTGCTAGCCACCTGTGTTAAACTATCAATTTTTTTTATCATACTTAATATTTGTGTCTTCATGATGTTGCTCCTCTAAGTTGTAATTGAAATTCCTTCCACTTCGTGACTATTTGATCCTCGATCCTTGTCAAAGCGTGATATTCCAAACTTCTTATGTGCACTTGGACTCAAAGCTCAGAACGTCGTGGATCGACAGAAGCACTAGGCGGACAGCAGCAGACGGACACTTGAGTTCGAGGCTGGAGACAGAGTATTCCTGAAGATCTCACCGACTAGGGGCGTCATCAGATTCGGCAGAGGCGGGAAGCTCAGTCCGAAATCCATCGGACCTTTCGAAGTGACGACATGGATTGGCGAGGTGGCGTATCGACTGGCACTTCCAGCTAGCTTGGAGGGAATGCACGACGTTTTTCACGTATCTCAGCTTCGACGTTACATTCCAGACCCGAGCCACGTGGTGGATTACTCAGAGTTAGAGGTGGGTCCGAGCTTGACCTACGAGGAGCAGCCAGTAGAGATCCTGGACCGGAGGGAGAAGCGACTGCGGAACCAGACCATTCCTCTTGTCCGCGTCATGTGGAGGCACCACTCCCCGGGAGAGTCTACATGGGAGCGCAAGGACGAGATACGAGAGCGCTACCCCGATTTGTTTATCTGATTGGATTTTTGTTTTGTACCCAGAATTTTCCTAATTCAATAAATGACCTACATTGAATAATGAGTTGAATTGTTTTGAATTTTATTGTTGTCTTTCAATTTCGAGGACGAAATTTTTTTTCAGGAGGGAAGATTTGTAACCTCACTTTTTTAAAATTCATATTTCATGTATAATTCCTTAATGATAATTAATTTCTTTCTTAAACTCTTCCAATTGTTTTTCTTAAACAATTTTTTTCCAAACCAAACTAAACCCATGGGCTAAACCTAGGCCCATTCTTCCTGGAATGGCAGGATAACCTAGGGTCATTTAATTAAAGGACTTCATAAAGCCTTTTATTTTCCTTTAGCTATTTCCTTCCTTTCTCAGCTGCTCATCTTTCCTTAACAATTCGCATTTTCAAATTGCCTTTACACCCCACCATCTCGACCATGTGGGAGTAACAGAATAGGCGCGCCAAATTCCTTTCCCATCCTCCTCTAACACCCTATTTAAGCAGCCATCACCCTCATTCTTTTCCATTCCCCTCAGATCTAGAATTTTTCTTCCTTTCCAAGTCTCCTCAGAGCAGAGCATAGCAGTGCAGCCATGGCTATGGCGGAGGCAGGAACAAGGGGACGTCTGGAGAGATCCTTGTCTTGAGTCGACAACTTAATCATGTGAGTATCGAGCTTATTGGTTCTTCAGATCTATTGATTCAGAGTTTGAACAACAAGTAATTCAAACGTTCTTTTGAAGAATCAATCGGGCAACTCTTCATTCTTGAGATGTAGATGAACTCCGAGAGATCCTTTCCGAATTCTTCAATCCATTTCATTTAGGTAGATAGTTTGTTTTCCTCTTCAATTGATCAGGATTTGTATAACAAATCAGTGAAATCGATTTGGTCCTTATGAACTTGCAGATTCAGATGATCCTAACCATTGCTCAATGGATCGATTCCTTGTCTTCGAGTCTCATCAGAGGTAAGGTCGATTTGAGTATTGTGTCATGAAGATTCATTGTTCTTCATTCGAGTTGATAGTTCAATTTAGGATCTCTAATTTCTAATCTGTGGTTTTGATTTTAAGCCACTAGTTCGACTTAGGATCATACGAACTATTGTATTGATTGTATTCTTGTAGTGATGATTCGATCCTAGGCTAATAGGACTTCCATCTGAAATTGTTTGATGATTACTTCTCCAGGTAGCTCGTGTCCACATTAGAGGATACTGACACCAAGTAAATTTGGATCTCACTCATCTCAGGTAACATCCAACATCCTTGTTGATTAATTATGGGAGTAGTATAATTAGAGATTTGTATCAACCATGGCATGGGACTGATAAGCATCAGTCCCCTGTTCTTAAATGTTGTGCCAGTCTGAACCTGGGTCTCACTGATTTTAAATTTGGAAATCGAATGATATTGAAGGATTTAGAACTGACTTTTTGGGACTAAATAGCAGAGCTGTCCTGATATGGACATTTAAGGGATACAAATATGTATGGATGACTGATTTGAATATCAGTCTTAAACTGAGACTTGTTGTGCAAACTGATTGTGATTTCACATGAGACTGATGTTGTTTTCATGTAAACTGTTAACCATGGGACTTAGGAGCAGTATGTAGGTATCCTAACTACAGGATTAAATCAAGGATGAGATAGGTATGAACACTACTATCCTATTCCTATGAGAGCCTCAGGATTTGGATATATATAAACATTGACAAACTGTTGTGAATCTCGATTGAAATGGGTAAGAACCTTGACCTTGTTGTGAATCAAACCTGGTATCAGTTTCAATACTGATATCCTGTGTTGATGTCCAACTCAGGATCAATATCCATTTGATTGATTGTTCTTGTTATAGTTTAACTCTCGAGTTGTTATGTTCTCAGTTGCAATTAGACTGAGCTATGGCAATCTGAGATGTGAGAATGATCAGGAAACCTGAGAGCATTCCAGGAACCTGAGAGTCTCAGGAAAAACCTGAGACACTTGATATATTCCTGTGTAATCCAGGAATGAATACCAGGGAGGAAGTCCAAGTTGAACCTAGAACTGTATGTGGCATCTGGGAGAAACAACACAGGAACCTGGACATATCATTTGGGTTCTATGTAATAGCTCTAACTAATCTTATTGTATTTCTCCTAAAACCCTATCACTGCTATTTCACTGACCTGACAGTTCTTCCTGAGGGAATGAACTCAGGTTCTTGGAGGATAACTCACTGTCCTGAGTTTGGAAGCAATCGAACCTGGGGAGACTTAACTGAGAATGCTCAGAAAATCTGGACATTCAAAACTCAGAACCTGATTTGAGTGTTCAGGAATTCTGAATATCTAAACTCAGGAATTTAAGCTTTTGTGAATGATTCACTGATTTTGATTAGTATTAGGAATAGAACTTATGTCAATAGTTTCAGCTAGTAACCTGAATGTAGACTGGTATTGTCCACCATGGTCAGGACTATACTGTGATGATGATGAGGATAGGACAGAAAAATCTTGAGTGTACGTATGACTGAAAAGTCAACAGCCAAGAATAGGATGCTGTGGCCTGTAAACAGAAATCTGGAATTTAAGATTGGTTAGTAGCAGACTTGCTTGGCCATGTGTAATGTTTGGGTTAGAAACAAACATTCAATCTTGGTATCCCTAACCAGTTTAGATACCAACAATTCTTGAGTCTTAAAAGTAGGGAGCAAATTCATAGGTTATTTGAATAGTGTTAAACCATTAGGAGTTGATGCTATCAGTAATATGATCTTCCCCTCATCTATTTACTTTCAATATTAAGATGATTAACATAAAGAGTTCATTTAAATATTGATTGCTAACTAAATAGCTTAAGGAGGAGATCATATCACTTGAAGTATATATGGTAATTAGGTAAGGTAGTTAATGATATTGTATAGCTATTGGAAACTGGATTGTAAGATAGTTTATGATGAGACTAGAGAAATATACCTTGATTAGAATCTTTTGATAACCAATTAGAATTAGTTGTTTTAACCAATTTGTACCCATCATTATTTACAGGAGGATTTCCAGTTTCTTTGATTACTTGTACCTTCCTGGAGCCAGGCAAGTACACTCTACGGTTTTGTACTTTACATTATCTTTCCTGTACTTCCTTGAGTGACACAATTGCAACACGACATGTTCTTTCTGGTGCTCTTGTTCTCTTGTGCTTATTACTTGTATCTGGGGAGGGGAAATATACTATCTATGTGACCAATCCCAAGTAACAACTCAGGTGTGTTTTAGCTTAGACCCCGCATCGTGCACGCGGGTCCTAAGTCACCATTCATGTGCTTTCAGGTGCTTTCAGGTGCTTACCCTAGCCGGTCACATATTTAGTTATATTTCAAATGCATTACACATATGTTCAGGAGATTACCTTGTACTTATTTCCTGTGATATCATGTTCTTTCAGGTGCTTACATATCATGTTCATTCATGCTCTTACATTCATGTTCTTTCATGTACTTTATCCTGTTCTTCATGTACTTATTCACCTGTATTTTCCTGTACTTTCCATGTTCCCTTGTACTTCATTTCATGATGTCTTGTTCATTACCTAGAATTGTACTTGCTCCGCTCCTGACTGGATATGTTATGATAGGTGAGATGGAGGCTTTGTGTGACACATACTATGGACAGGATACTGCCTTCCCTACTGAGCCAGCTGGAGCTGCTTGTGACCTAGAGGCTGCAGAGGCCTAGTCTCATTAGTATTTCCATTTATCTTTCCATGTATTGAGACTAGCAGACTCTTATAGTTGAATTGTAATAAAATTCAGATATTGTATCTCTTTTCTGGTTGGGACACATTATATAGTTGCTGTGATTCTATACTTTCATGTTTATCTGGTTAGTTTCCCTAGCTTGGTACAGCTTACTTCATTGTGTCTAACAATGAAGGCTGGGCGTGTCCGACTCGTGTCCGATTATTCGGGAGCGGGTCGTGACAGCTGGGCCCTATCAATCTCGGTCGCCACCAAGGTGGGGGCAAACCTACTGAGCCAAGAAAATTTCGATGCATAACTGTCGATAGATCTGCCTCCTTGCTTCAAGTTGGTAAATCTGGTCTGCAGGTCGTACCGAGCCACAACATCAAAGTACTTCGTCTGGAATCTCTCTCTAAACACTGCCCAAGCAATGGGTGCCACTAATCCCATGGCTTGCGCCACCCACCAACTGCGAGCCAATTCCAACAACTGCAGGCGTACCACCGCCACCTTCTCATTCTCAGGTGTCCTAGCTGCTTCCAGAATCACCTCGGTATCCTGAAGCCATGCATCCGCGGCAATCGCATCCTCGCTGCCGTCGAAGAAAGGAGGGTTCAATCACTTGAAGCTGTTTGCTGCCTGGTTCCCTGGATGACCGCCTCTAGTCAAAGCATCTTGAACTGTCTGGTGCAGGGCATCGCTTCGACGATCCTGGGAAGCTATCAAGGTTCTGATGAGGCCTACTAAGGTACCATCATCTGGCTCTGTGGGCTGGACGGGCCGAACTGGTGACTCTCCTCCAGTAGGCACAACTCTGGAGGCTATCCCGGAATGCTGGGCTTGATCTCCGGGTTGCTGCTGATCCACGGGAAATGCTCCACCTCGTCGATCGGTAGGACCAGGTACAGTGCCGCTGAAGAAGACGACACAGAGAACAATAAGGAAAGGACCAGGACAGATCAATGATATAAGCACAGGATCAGGGCAAGAATCCAGGGATTCAGAGGATACGAACAGAGATCAAGGACGAGTACTGATTGAGACATCTATCTGGTAAACCCCCACATAACTTGATTCACAAGACCTGCATGGGCCACCACTTAAACCATGTCACGCCCCAGAACCAGAATACTGGAGAACGGGGGCAGACATAGCCAGCTACGTATATTGAAATGGAAACCACCTCGATATACGGTCACGGCTGTCTAGATATATGAGGGTTTACTACAAGCCAACAGTCTCTTATGGTCATGAACAAGCCTAATGTCTCAATCACAAGCAAGTAAGTAAGGTCGCAAGATGTATGATCATTAAATATACAATAATAAGGCGTCCCAAATATTATATATTCAGCTGATCATGAAGCTAGTCGTTACAAAATGTTAGGACTAGCAAGAGTTTAGTCGTACATGATCAACCCTAAGATTTGTTAATCATGTTTACAGCCCGTAGGCAGACAGTAAGTAAAAGTGTATCGAGCTAACAGGTGCTCGTCGGCTAAACACCTCAAAAGAATAGTTTTACAGTAAAGTGGACAAGAACAAAAGGAAAACCCACTCTTGGCCCGGGTTCCGTCTAGTTGTCACCATTGGGCTGAAAGCTTGGTAGATCCTCGGGAGCTGCTCCGAAATCTGGCCACACAAAACTAGCTGGATCAACCCCAGAAAGAGCAAGTGCCACAAGGGGGCCACGAAATAAGAACAAAAGCCAGCAAATAGTACAAGAAATCTAATTTTAACACTAAAATTTATGAAAACATGTCAGGATGATATACGACGAGATAACCATGGAACTATTCCGATAGCCAGGTTACAACCCGTAAACCAAACAAGGACCGGGGTTGTAAACCTTCATATGAACAGAACTTGGTTCCCCACCATTTATCGGCAAGATAATAATGTAAGAAATCAAGACAGGAAGCAATCTTGTACTGGATCAAGACATGACTAGACTGGTTATACTTCATTCAATCAATCACGGCCAAGCAAATACTACGGCTTACTACTTTAACTAACTAGGGTTATCACAAACCTAATTACTAACAAGATGCAGTGAGATGATTCCACAGCCACAAGCCCTGCAGACCATCCAGGTTACCCAGGTCAAAAATTAGGGGTTGAATTCTGGTGGGTACATCGCCCGGGAGACAAATGTACCCTTAGGTGACTTAGAGGGTGCAACACGCGACGGTGTGCTGGAAATGTGCCCTACTCGACGGCAGGCTACAGATCCCAAGAGCGCCCAGGTAACGAGATTGCCTGTAGCTGTGTCATCTTTTCATGACTACTGTGTTATTCTAGTTATTAACCTTAATCCATTTTGGTAGGTACCCCTGACCGTGGTACTCAGGAGTCCCATCCTAGACATGATGTAAGACATGACAAGTAGATTTAACAAGCAAGCAAGAAAGAACCACCCACGGTGTCAAGGCAGGTCAAGTTAAGTTAGCCGTCGCAACAGCATTAAGTTATCAAGTTATGCTACAAGTCAGGAGTGCGCCGCCACGAGCCACTATCAAGTTATCAAGTCACAAGGATTAATTACAAGTTACAAGTTAGGTGTGCACCCCACTGGGTCATTAGCAAGGAGATCAGAGAATACCAAGATCATAATTCACAAAAAATCCTGAAAACCGTACTAGTCATAAACAATTACTTGCAAATCGTGTTAGGTCGTATCGGTTTGAGATAGTCGTGCTGTGTTGAACAGATCTCAGGAAAACCCAATCCACCAAAGAGAAACCAAGTCGAGAAATAAACCAATACTCCAAGAGCCAATGGGATAAGCAAGGGGGTTAGGGGGAAGCAGCGTACGCACAAAAGCACGCACGCAGGAGAGCAGCGTACGCACAAAAGCACGCACGCAGGGGAAAACGTACGCTCAGGTCATACGTACGCTCAAGTCTGCGTACCAGGGCACGCTCAAGTCTGCGTACCAGGGCACGCTCAAGTCTGCGTACCAGGGCACGCTCAAGTCTGCGTACAAGAGACACGCTTCCAACAGGAAGCGTACTCAAGTCTGCGTACGCAAGAGACACGCTTCCAACAGGAAGCGTACTCAAGTCTGCGTATGCAAGAGACACGCTTCCAACAGGAAGCGTACTCAAGTCTGCGTACGCTACGCTAAAGAGCGCACGCAGCTCAGTGGCGTAAGCTAAGAAGCTCTGCACACTGCTCACTGTCTTCTCCAAACCAGCAAGAACTCCATGGTTGAACCCAAGGCTTCAAAGTTCATAACTTGGCCATCCGGGCTCCAAATCCGGATTTTCAAGGTTCTAACTTGGGTAAAATGAAATTCTCTTCCACATGGAAACATCAAAATCCATAAAAATCCAACTTAAATAGATCAAAACCATACAAAACCGAAAATAGGGAAAACTTAGATCTAGAACAATGGAGACTCCAAATCACAAAATACCAAGTTCTAATGTTGATCACCATGTCCTAAACTATCAAATGGACAAATAAAATGGGGTTCTCATGTGGTGGCAAGGTGCACTTGCCTATGGGTTGGTGTTGTGTAGAGGAAGAAGAAGAAGAAGAAATTAATGGAGGTTTATGAGGAGAGAGAAGAAGTTGGTGGAGTTTTAAAGAGGGTGGAATGTGGTGTGTTGAGGGTGGAGCATAGGCTAAGGTGTTCCAATACACATTAAACCAAACCAAACCAACCCAATCCAATTAAAACCGAGCCATGTCAAAACCCAAAATACGAGAAATGCCAAAATTCCACAAGTTGAGAAAAAATTAAAAATACATGCCAAAATCCAGATACGAGTATAAATACAAAATACGGGAAATACGAAAAATGAGGGTGACATACCATAAAGTTTTATGCTATTAGTTCAAAGATTTATCTACTAGGCATCTAGCTTTTGGTTCAAGGGAGGACCACTAATCGGAAGAATATCAGGAACGATGGGTACATGTTCTACTGGGCATGGAGAGGTTACGGACCTATAACCACAGTTGTCTACTGTTGTTTTCTGCGAAAAATGGTTCCTGTGGGAAGGTTGGCTTAATTGCCTTAATGAGTTCTCAGGCAGAGTGAATGCCTGGTACGCTTTACAGGAGGCACGGTAGAGCAGCACTACAAGAAGTGAAACTCCATGCTACAGTGGGGTGACTCCATAATGAGGTTCCTATATGTGGGGTGCTGCTCAGTAATAGGATAAAGCCTCGGCTTTGCAGGCCAACTCACAGCGGCGTAGCACCACAAATAGGCAGTTAGCCTAATGCTGTATATTAAAAATAAAGAGGGGTATAGTCAGCACTACAAAGAGGAGGAGTTCCTCATGTTACAGTGGCACGACACCACGATGAGGTACCCGGTTAGGGATAAAGCCTCGGCCTTGCAAGCCATATCGTTGCGGCGTAACACCGCAAGGGAGCCTAAGGCTTCATGCTGGGTAGTTTGGTACTACAAAGAGGTGGTTGCCTTATGCTACAGTAGTATGACACTACGATGAGGTTTTCGGTACGGGGTAAGGCCTCGGCTTTAAGCCATGTCATGGCGGCGTAGCACCGCAAGGGAAGCGCAAAGCGTTTCATGCCATGTCTCTTTATAATTATGAACTCACCTACAGTGTATGGACAAAGAGATATCAGGCCGTCTCTTGAGGGTAAACTTGTAGACGCCCAAAATTATACACTTAAACCAGGCTGGCACAGGGCCTTTAATGTGTAGCCAGAAGCACATGTGACTACATTATGTGAGTGGAAAGAATTTTAGCTATGATACAGAATTCAAGGCTTAGTCCATTCTTGTATTATAGTTTGATTTTTGACCCATGCAGGAAGATTCAAGTCGTCAGCGACATCTCTCCTAATGCATGATGGACAGTTACTGTGGGGAATATTTATACCCATATATATAGATATATGTGGGAGATTGTTGGAGTTTTTGGTTTTTCCTTTAGAAAGCTTTAGTCCCACATCGGAAAAAACAAAGAGGTTGTATCTCTATATATTAGCTTTGCTATTATTGGAGATGCACATGTGGTGTGGAGGTGCACATGGGTTTGCCATGTGGGGTTATTTTTCTAATGGGAAAAAGGCTAAAATCAACAATTAAAGCATTCATGCTTTTTGCTCTTGGAAAATTTATTTCTATGGGAGCTAACTCGGACTCGGACTCAGACTCGGACTCGGACTCGGGCTCGGGCTCATGGGCTCATGAGGCGTAATGTGGCATTTTGTTGGCGTACTTTGCACTTAGCACGTCAGCATCGTCGCTAGGCGCATAGTGTGCTTTAGTTGCGCTCGTTGCGCGAGCCACTTGTGCAGCCACGTTGCGCAAGCCCAGTTGCACTGCTCAGGTGCGCATGCCCAATTGCGCTGCCCAGGTGCGCACCCAGGTTGCGCTCAGGTTGCGCTGGGTTGCGCTGGGTTGCCCTGAGTTGCACGGGTTTCTCGGGTTGCGCTGGGTTGTGCTAAGTTGTGCGGGTTGCTCGGGTTACGCGGTTGCGCTACGTGCATCGTGTGTGCAGTACGCACAGTGTGCGCAGTTCAGTGCGCGCTCTGTCGCGCAGAGTGCAAGGAGCACGGGGTGTGCGCAGTTGGTGCAACTTACAGCAGAATGTGCGTTTGCTTGTTCTGGGCGGTTGCTACATGTTCGGGGTGGTTTTTACGACGTCCCTAACTTTGTGGCAACCGAACAGTTGCTGCAGGGCCTATATAAGGCATCCTCTCTCTCTCAAGGCGGGGTACATACAGAATAGAAAGAGAAGCCACCAGAGAAAGTTTACGAAGTGTTCTTTATATATATATATATATATATATATATATATATATATTCTTTTTATATATATATTATATTCTTTTTTTCTTTATATATATATATATATATATATATATATATATATATATATATATATATATATTACTTGGAGATTTTCACCGACCACAAGAGCCTGAAGTATGTTTTCACCCAGAAGGATCTTAACATGCGTCAGAGGAGATGGCTGGAGCTTCTTGTGGATTATGATGTCAACCTGCAGTATCATCCTGGGAAGGCCAGTGTTGTAGCAGATGCATTGAGCAGGAGAGCCGGAGCTTATTTCCTAACAGCGCAGCCAGAGTTGTTAGCCGATCTTCAGAAGATGGATATAGAAGTTGTTCTCCCTTCCAGTGTGGCATTGATGGCCAGCATGCAAGTTCAGTCCACTATAGTCGAGAGGATCCAGATGGCGCAGTCAGCAGATTCCAAGCTTCAGCGGCTCAGAGCAGAGTGTGAGGCAGGACGAAGGCCAGAGTTATGCATTCATGAGGACGGTACACTTCGACATGGTAAGCGTCTTTGTGTACCCAGCGGAGATATCCGACAGGAGATCATGTCAGAAGCTCACAGATCTCAGTATTCCATCCATCCTGGCAGTACGAAGATGTACCGTGATATCCGTCAGCACTTCTGGTGGAATGGCATGAAGCGGGAAATAGCTCAGTTTGTCTCTCGGTGTTTGGTTTGCCAACAAGTTAAAGCCGAACATCAGAGACCGGCTGGACTTCTTCATCCCTTGGCGATTCCAGAATGGAAGTGGGAGCATGTGACCATAGATTTTATGACCTGATTGCCTAGATCCCCAGCTAGTCGGGATGCTATTTGGGTTATAGTTGACAGGCTCACGAAGGTGGCTCACTTTCTTCTATTCAGGGTTGGTCAGTCGACGGCTCAGCTAGCAGAGATGTACCTCAGGCAGATTGTCAGGTTGCACGGAGTGCCAGTCAGTATCACCTCGGACCGAGATTCAAGATTTACGTCGCACTTTTGGCGTAGCCTGCAGGAGAGTTTGGGAACTCATCTCCAGTTCAGTTCAGCATATCACCCGCAGACAGATGGCCAGTCGGAGCGCACGATCCAGACTCTTGAAGACATGTTGCGGTCTTGCACACTTGACTTCGGTGGTTCATGGGAAGATCACTTGCACCTGGTAGAATTCTTGTACAACAACAGTTTCCAGGCCAGTATCCAGATGGCACCGTTCGAGGCACTGTATGGTAGGAAGTGCAGATCCCCGCTAGCCTGGGATGATGTTGGAGAGAGACAGATGCTCGGCCCCGAAATGATTGCCCAGACAGTTGAAGTGGTCAGGCGAGTCAGAGATCATCTTCGAGTTGCCCAAGATCGCCAGCGTCATTGGGCCGATTCTCATCGGCGTCCTCTCGAGTTTTCAGTCGACGATCATGTATTCCTGAAGATTTTGCCTGACCGTGGCGTCATTCGTTTCGGCGTACGGGACAAGCTTAGTCCTAGGTATATAGGACCGTTTGACATTCTGGAGCGAGTAGGAGATGTATCCTATCGTCTCGCTCTTCCGCCGTCGCTAAGCGAGGTGCATGACGTGTTCCATGTATCCTAATTACGACGATATATCCCGGACCCGAGCCACATCCTGGATCATTCGAAATTGGTTGTTGGTACCAACCTTTCGTATGAGGAGAGACCCGTGTCTATATTGGACCAGAGAGAGAAGATCCTCAAGAATAAGACTATCAAGTTAGTCCGAGTTGCTTGGGATCATCACTCTTTGGGTGAGTCAACGTGGGAGCGTGAGGATGATATCCGATCGCGATATCCCGACTTGTTTGACTCGTGAGGTATAATGTCTTTCTTATGCCTCATACCTTCGATTCCTTGCTTGAATGAGTGATTGTCTGCCTAGTTATAGCTTGCATGTGATTAATGTAGCTTGTCATTGTCCTCTAGCCTCTTGATTAAATTCCGAGGACGGAATTCTTTTAAGGTGGGTAGAGTTGTAATGCCTGTGGTTCGTATTACGTATTTCTGGAATACGTGTACGTATTTATTCTTGTATTGCATGATTTCCTTGCTTAATTCCTTCTTGGCTTGGCTTGGTTATTTCCTTGGGTTGGTTCGACCTGGCTTGGTTTCCTTACCTACCAGAGAGAGGAGAGAGAGGTCTAGGCAAGTGCAACTTGCTTCATGGAGGAACTCTGATTTTATTGCTTCATTCTCTTCTTTACTACATTCTAAAGCACTTTAGAACTTGGCATTTTTACTTTTCATGGCTAGATTCTTATAGATCTATATTTACATTAAATTTCAGATTTCTTGGGTTTTGATCTACTTAATCTTGTTGTTTCCTAGTTTTGATGGTTCTATGTTGTAGAGAATTTCGTTCTACCCCATTTTGACCTATGGAAGTTCGGATTTGGGCTCCGGATGATGGAGTTGTGGAGCTTGAGAACTTGGCTCTCATGGTGTTCTTCTTCTCAGAAATTGGAGAAGATGAACTGTGCTTAGACTTGACTTGATCGCATGACAATTCATGCGGCAAGTGATTCGGCCGCATGGGACTCTCAGCCGCATAGGCTGGATCTCACTTCCTGAGCCGCATGGGCTCATTCCCCATCAGCCGCATATGCGCCCATCTCCTTGAGCCGCATGAACTCTAGCACTTGCGGACCGCATAGGCCCTCATCTTCGAGCCGCATGAGAACCCCCAGACCCAGCCGCATGGACTTCTTAGTCCGGGCCGCATGACCCTGATTAATTCCAGCCGCATAGGTTCCTGCCCCTTCAGCCGCATGCGCACCTGTTCCTCGCCAGTCGCATATGGTTCCCTTTTTCCCGCAGCCGCATGGGTCGCTTCTTCTCGAGCCGCATGAACCCCACACTTCCGCTGGCCGCATGAGGCCCAACGTCTTGGAGCCGCATGCGCCCTTGCACTTCCAGCCGCATGCGCCCCCTTGTCTTGGCCGCATGGGATTCAGCGACCCTGGCCGCATGCGCTCTCCTAATTTGGCCGCATGAGTCTTACCCTTTCCTGACCGCATATGCTTTAGCCGCATGGCTCTTCTATAGCCCTGGATATTGATATTTTATTAGATATTTTACGTCCATTTTATATCCTTACGCCTTTTTATGAACTTGAAAATCATGGATTTATTTAATATGTTTAATGATACCTGGGCATGACACGATAGTGATCCGTAGTGGTGCACTCTTGACAAGTAAACCTGACATGACCTGATAGTGGCCCGTCGTGGCGCACTCCTGACTAGTACACTTGGCATGATAACCCGACATGATATATCTTGATTAGCTGTTGCGACGGCTACCTGGCATGATATGACCTGTATAATTAATCCTGGACACCGTGGGCGATTGTGCTTGTACAAATAATCCAGTCCTGTCTTGCATCATGTCTAGGACAGGGACTCCTGAGTACCACGGTCAGGAGTACCTACTAAAATGGACTAAGGCTAATAACTAGATTAATACATTAGTCATGACGAGATTTCCCAGCTACAGGCAATCCCGTTACCTGGGCACGCCTTGGGATCTGTAGCCTGCCGTCGAGTAGGGCACATTTCCAGCACACTGTCATGTGTTGCACCCTTCAAGCTACCTAAGGGTACATGCGTTTCCTGGACGATGTACCCACCTGAATTCAACTCTAAATTTTTTTAACCCGGGTAACCTAGATGGTCTGCAGGGCTTGTGGCTGTGGAGTAATCTCACTGCATCTTGTTAGTAACTAGGCCTGTGATAACCCTAGTTAGTTAAAGTATCAAGCCGTAATTCTTGCTTGGCCGTGAAGTGATTGGATGGAGCCTAACCAGTCTAGTCTTGCCCTGATCCTGTTCCAGATTATTGAATGACCAGAATGCTTGTATTTATTTTACCGATAAATGGTGAGAATTCTAAGTTCTGTTCAGACGAAGGGTTACAACCCCGGTCCTTGTTTGGTTTACGGGTTGTAACCTGGTTATCTGAATAGTTCCATGGTTATCTCGTCGTATATCATCCTGATGTATTTTCTTTATTCCAGTTCTTAGTTTTATTTATATCTTGTGCTGATTGCTGGTTTTAGTTCCTAAGTGAAGCTTCCTTTGTGGCACTTGCTCTTTCTGGGATCTGACCCAGCTGGTTTTGTGTGGCCAGATTTCGGAGCAGCTCCAAAGGATCTACCGACCTTCCAGCCAGATGGTGACCACTAGACGGAACCCTGGCAACGAGTGGGTTATTTTTGGCTCCCCCACTCTATTGTAAAAATATTCTTTTGAGGCGTTTAGCCGACGAGCACCTGTTTAGCTCGATTATACTTACTTACTGTCTGCCTACGGGCTGTAACATGATTGACAGATCCTAGGGTTGATCATGTATGACTAAACTCTTGCTAGTCCTAACATTTTGTAATGACTAGCTTCATGATCAGCTGAATATGTAATGTTTGGGACGCCTTACTATTGTATATTTAATAATCATACATCTTGTAACTTTTACTTACTGGCTTGTGATTGAGACAATAGGCTGTTCATGACCTTAAGAGACTGCTGGCTTGTAGATAAACCCTCATGTATCCTAGACAGCCGTGACCGTATAGCGAGGTGGGTTGCACTTCAATATACGTAGCTGGCTATGTCTGCCCCCGCTCTCCACCCGAGTCCGAACCTGAGTTTCTTCAACCCTAACCCAACCCATTAACGGGTTTATCCGATTGGGCTCGGATTTAGCCCGTCCGAGTTACACCCCTACAAGCAGGGCTACCCCAGCAAGACTGTTGAAATCTCCTTTTTTTTTTTTTTTTTTTTTTCTTCTTCTTCTTCTCCGAGTGGGCTAAGAAAATTAGGAAAGCAAATTTATTTTGCAAGTATTCTCCGAAATCCTAAAAGAGTGGACTAAGAAAATTAGGAGAACAGATTTATTTTGCAAGTATTCTTCGAAATCCTAAAAGTCAGAACAGAGAGCAAATTTATTTGCAAGTGGATATCTGCGTCTGAAAGTTGCTATATCAGAATAAAAAATAAATTTGTTTGCAAGTAGATCTCTAAATTATGTTTGTTCTTCCATCTAGAATTGTTTCAGGAATAGCAGTAAGTACCATAGCAGGATAAGCACATCGTCTTCAGGTACTTAAAGTAATATGATGATTTTGCAAGTACTAACTCATCCCACAAACATCTTTCCATACTTGCAAAAAAGAAAAAGAAAAGAAGAAATTGAAAACATATTAGCTTAAAATAATTATTTGATCTGCTTTACTAACGGATTCCACAAAACATACATGATAGTAGACACAAAGAATTAGCTAGAACAGATGCATGAGGTCTAAAGGTTTAGAGGCTATTATATATAGTTTTAATAGAATGAGGATGGATTAAGTTCTTGGAGTTCGCGATAGTACTTCGGGTGATGGGTTTAATAGAGAAGATACTTCTCCTTTCAGTTGTTTGGAAGTTTGGTAAAAGGGAGGAAAATCAGCTTATGCCAGGTTTGGTTCACAGAATAAGTATCTTGGAAATAAAAGTCATTTATTTTCTGCGTGTGTATGTTGAAGGAAAGGAGCATAAAAGATTTCTCAAAAGAAAGAAAAATAGAGAAAAATGGTTCCCGACTCATCCAAGGATTCGCCATCCCTTCTTGGAGCCGTACTTTCACCACATTTGAACTTTCTCTCATGTTTCTTTGGAGGTTGTTGTATTTAAAATCAACTCGAACGTATCATCATCCACGACTTGGTATATAGATGAGAAACATAGGTTTCTTGAAGCTTTCAACATCTCTTTTTGAGATTGAGCTATAATGAAGCCTCATCTTGTGGCTCAACATTGCCTTTTTTTGACAACCCCCAATGTATTTTGTGCTCCTAGCAAAGTCTTCATCTTGATGCTCCAATTGGCATAGTTTGCTCTTGTTGAGGACACGAATTTGGAAGTGAATTATTTCGCTTGCCATCTTAGACCTCGAACCATCTTGTCCTGATATTGCTTTGTTGGGATTGTTGTAGGCCAACTAGTTATGAAGAACTAATTTGGAGAGGGAGAAAATGTAGACAGAAGAATTTGGTGGAAGAGAAGAATAGTAAGAAATAAACTTTTGATAACACTAAAGCTTGTAATGTTTGTTGTGTACAAAATGGAAGAAGAATACCACTATTTTTAGGGCTCTTGGAAGAGTGTACACATTTATTAAAATATAACTATGAATTATTCTAGGATCTTTTACAACCATCATAATACTATGACATTTTTAGAATATAGATATTTTAAAAGTATCAAAAACTTTCTAGGTATAGAATGCCCTAGAAATTGGACTAAACATAAAACCAAGAGGGCCCAATGATAGGGCCCAATGATAGTGGACAAATGATATTTTTGGACTCAAACACATGGTCACAAAATCAAGTTTATTTCAACACAAGAGGCATAGAAATGAAAGAAGCTTTCCCAATAGGAAATAAACTACCTTCTATTCTCTTTAATATTGTTTCCTTTTCTATTTTTTGACTGATGAAGCTATCAAGAAGGAAGAAAGGCAACAAGTGTGATGTTCCAGGAGACAAATATAGGATTGTTCAGCTTGGTGAGTGACTTGTTTTAATCGTGGATGTAATCTTATTTGTTGGTTTAGTCCAAAAGTTATTTAATGTTTTTTGAAAAAAATCTATCGAGGAACTAGTACTCCACTTTTATTACATCAATTCAAAGATGCAGAATCCAAATCTTTTCTAATTTTCTTTCGAGAAAATCCTATCATTTTGGATAGAAGCTAGATTTCATATACGAAGTTCTCAACTTAAAGCTGCAGTGAAATGATACTACGGAAGCAAATATGTCTAAGGATATTCCTAATGGTGCTCAATTGTCTATCTTGACCAGTCCTCTAGCTATTAATTCCGTGACTCACTTCTCTAATTTGATCTTTTGTACCTAATTTTTATTTGGTCGTAGTTGTTATTTATAATGTTAACTTTATTGATCTATCATGAATAAAATTTGGAGATCTCATTAATCCCATCTTTTGTCTCAAAAATAAATTATATAGAAATTCTTTGGCAGCAGTCTTTTTGATACATCCTATCTATTCAAACAATAAAACATTCAAGAGGCTCAC
Organism: Iris pallida; assembly: GCA_029216955.1. Taxonomy (NCBI): domain Eukaryota; kingdom Viridiplantae; phylum Streptophyta; class Magnoliopsida; order Asparagales; family Iridaceae; genus Iris; species Iris pallida. The sequence goes on from JANAVB010036830.1 coordinate 101,024, forward strand.
ATTGGATTACGACACGTATACATAGTGTACTTTGAGATCCTAGTTCATTTGACTTTTTTTGAGATGTCCGAAGATATGCACGGAACTTTGCACACGCATGCTGTATTTCATGTCTTTGGACCACTGCCTCTAATTTCCACTATTTTTATAAATGGAAGGGATAATATGCCTCCGTGGCTAGATCTATTGATCTTCTGCCACCCAGCCATGATGTTATGTCTCTTCTCGATAACCACAAGGGCTAGTACTCAAGTTCGACAAATGAAGGCTTAAATCATCCATATTATGACAGCATATGATAAGGATTTATGACAGCATATGATAGTATCCTTATAGCATTCTTCTGTTTTTCTCCTATTGCCCTCAATGGTGTAAATGATCACCGCCTTTTTGGACCACAAAACATGTCTATGTTAGACGATGTAATCACCTTATCTTTAAGAGGTATAAAGCAAAAAGATGAGCAAGCAATTAACCTTACAGAGGGGACCCCTTGCATCAGATATTTCTTTGTCATTCAAGCAGTTGCACTCTAAAGCTTCTATAGTTTCTTCCTTGCAGCAAACAGAAGGAAAGTTTAGAAACTTGCTACCAAAGGCATTATAATGTGTCTATGCTAAGCTTGATTAAACAAGCTAGAACTGGTCAGTATAAGTATATAAGAAAAGGTTGGCCCAGATCAAAGGGTTTAAAGTACATGCTACCTGGGCATCTGCTTCAAATCTATGTTGCATGGACACGGAAAGGTTAGTGTCCGTACCCATACCTGTGTCCCTATTTCGTGCAGAAATGTAACAACCTTGTACCTAATTTGGAAACATCTATATCTCATATCTGTATCGTGTCCTTATCCATATCCATGTCCCTATTCGTGCAACGTAGGTAACACCTTTGTACCTATTTGAGGGTCGGCCCAGAGGATAGGCGAGCTGGACGACCGTCCCATGCCACTTGATACGCAAGGTCCCCAAACATGGCCCAAGGTTACTTACTAGTCTAGTAGGAGCTTGCATAAGGGAAGACCCAAACATGCTCTAGACCCACTTAAGTAGTACTTCGTAGTAATGACTTTAGTAGGAAGGCGGCCAAAAAAAGGCCTACACCCACTTATTCATAGTAAGTTTTAGTACCAAAATGACATTAACATGGTTCGAACCATAGATCAAAAAATGCATTGAGAGAGCTATTACCACGAGACCAACTAATTTAGTTATTATTTTTTCAAAAATCTTTATTATTCTAACAATTATTTTTTTTGCTTTTGTTTTCAAATAATCTTGTTTTTATTTGCCTTATTTGACTGTTAGAAAAATTGCCAGTAAGATTACTCAACTAGTTACTTTTTGTCAATCTTTTTATTTATTAATTTTTTTTCAAAAATTTTATTTGTCAAAATGGTTGATAAAATTGGTCTCCGAGAAAAAAAAAACCCATAAAATTTGTTTAGAAAAACCAAGTGTTTTCATTTCCTGTTCAACATGCCTCAGTTTCAAATATCCTAGGCCCCGAGAATTCTTCGACGGGCCTTGCCGTATCGTGTCTTATCCATATTCATGTCCGTATTCGTACAACATACCTTTAAATTACAGCGGGAGGAGAATTTTGTACCCACCACCTAAAATTAACAAAGCTTGAACTATATGTTAGAAATTTATTGTACCCTGTCGATTCATGAGATGAAGAATATAATAAAATTGATTGCGGAAGCGTATCTGAATCCATTGCCTGACTTGATGGATGTTGAAGCGATCGTCTCTTTATGGGGTTTGATCTTCCAACCCGCTACGGCCCTTAATAACAAAGATGAAATCTTTGTTCCTCTCTTTGTTGATGGGGATACAGAAGAGAATAGAGAAAATCCTCTCTTGGTGGTCGTATGAGTTGGGAACCATAACCCTAATGAATACACATATTTATATATGTGTTGATATTTCTAATTTGGCCCCTCATCAAATTAGAATTATCTTCGGTATCTACACATTAATTTCATGACAATTATACCCTTAAGCCAATTTCCAAATAGACTACTTTAATTTGGCTTAATTATTTAGATAGTCCAACACAATTAATTTTACATGTGTGGCCCATATTATTGAATAATTCTAACAATCTTCCACTGGGCCACATATGTAACCTTATAATTGTGTTAACCTTAGTGAGCTCATAAATTGCTATCTTAATTCTTAGGGTATATCCGGACAATCTCGTCCATTAACCATATCAACATAAGATCAAAGCGGCTTTCGTCACATATAGCGTAACTAAACCATCAATGGTCACATATACCAATATAGCTAAACGACATAGATCAATCATGGATGCGTAGCATGGAAATTACACGCAATGTAATCAATACATGTCTATTTCCAACTGGTTCTCCTTAACTTTAGTGAGATCAATACTTTAACATAATGAAAACAGAATGAATTGAATTTTCATATATCTGATCAGATAAATATCCAAAATACTTTAATACATTAAATGTGTCCAAAACCAAATAGCACCCAAATACATAAAATACAAACTCCCACTATATTGCCATATTCTTAATTAAAACCCATATGAGCAGTATGCTCATGAAAGACCCTGGGTGATAATGCTTTTGTGAGCGGATCCGCTAACATGGAGTTTGTCCTAATGTGCTATATGAACACTATAACCATTCTGAATTCTTTCCTTCACAACTAGAAACTTTATGTCAATATCCTTTGACTTATACAAGTTTCTGTTGTTTTTGGAATACAGTACTGCTGATTTATTGTCACACCATAATTTTATGTGGTCTTTCAACACCGTACTGTAGGCGCAGCCTTGCGACAATTTTGCAACCATATTCCCTGAATAGATACCCCACAACATGTTATAAACCTTGCTTTCATGATAGAAGAAATTATGAGTGTATGTTTGACACTCATCCAAAATATATCTCCATTAGACAGCATAACCTGATGTGGATCTCCTGCTGTGTTAGCATTCAACAAAATCGGAGTCGGAATACCTTATGATCTCCAGAATTATTCCATCTCCTATAAAGAGCATATAATTTCTTTTTATCTATTAATTACTTAAGTAGTTTGGCTGCTACCCAATGATCCATCCATATATGCTTAAATATCTGCCTAACATTCGAATTATGTACGCAATATCCTGACGCGTACATACTTGTGTATACATTAGACTCACTACAACTGATCATGAAGGAAAAATCTATTGTATTTTTTTTAATTTTAAGGCTACCTTAGGGCACTTATTTGAGACCGAATTTGTCTCCTTTAACGAGAGGTGTCACCTGGTTTGCATTGAACACTTCAATCAATATACAAAACCAAAAAATTATTTCTACTCCCACTGAACTTGTGATACACACAATCTTCAACAGTGTTCATCTCAAAACCAAACGAGATAATCACTTGAAGTACATTTGACGAGAAGCTTGCTTGAGTTCATAAATAAATTTTGTCAATTTGCAAACCATATTCTTTTGGTCTTTCGACACAAAGTTTTCTGGTTGCACCATATAAACTGTTTCATCAATGTTACCATTGAGAAATGTCGTTTTGACATCCATTTAATGTAATTCAAGATCAAAATGTGCAACATGTGCTATGATTGTTTTAAAGGAGTTTTTCAAAGATACCGAAGAGAAAAACTCTTTAAAATCAATCCCAAAATTTAAAGTCACTAGCTACAAGACGTACTTTATACCTCTCCACATGACCCTTCGAATCATTCTTGGTTCTAAATGTCCATTTGCAACCAATGGACTTCATACCTTTTGGTAATGGGACAAGTTCTTAAACTTTATTGTCTTGCATGGACTTATACTCCTTATTTTTTGTATCAATCCACTTTGAGAACTAGAACTTTCCATGGCCTGACGGAAGATGATTATAGATCATTTTCCAGTATCCATGGTCTTCCTTACGTTCCTAAAGAAATATGACAATATAATCCGAAATTATATTTCTCCTTTCTCTTGTGGACCTTCTTAACATTACCGGTTCTTGAGGTTGTTGAGTTTGTTCCTTATGAATAATTACCTTATCTTGAATGGGGTGCCGCTACGTTGTCGTTGTTAAGGTATCTCAACAATGACTTATAGAGGTAATTCGACATTGTCTTATTGAGCCTCCGAATTCACTTCTTGATCATGACAGGTATAGAACCCTGCACATCGTCAAAAGTGATAGTAGGAATCGTAATTGATTCATTCTCAAAGACAATGATCCTGACTTTATTTCTCCCCCAAACTCAACATCCTCAAAAAAATATTATACTTCTCGTCTCAAAAAAATTTCTTAGTGTGGGACCGTATAATTATTAACCCCTTGATTTGTCAGCATAGACAATAAAGTAGCTGCTTACAATTGAACTTTGGTCTGTATTTCCTTTACACATTAATATAGACATTAAAGTCTATAGAGTCAATAAAATCCAAATCTCATCAGACACAAGTCGTTCAACTCTATTTCTAGAGATGTGACCTAATCGCTTATGTCATAATGAGGCTAAAAATATTTATTGTTAATTTTGTGTTTAGTACCACATGACTCCACTTGTAAGGTTTTATTTAAGCTGCAATAGTTTCAACTGAATATAGGTGATCTTAAATCTTAAAGGAACCGTTATCAATAATATTTAGATTTAAATATAGACTAAACTTATTATTTCCAAATGAACAATGATAACCGGATTTGTCCATTAAGGAAACTGAAACTGAATTTCGTCTAAAAGACGGTACAATAAAAGTGTCTATCAAATCCAAATAATAATCGATTCCTAAAAATAACCTAAAATGTCCTATTGCATCCACTTCTACCGATTTGCCGTCACCCACATAGATGTATCTTTCACCATCAATTGGCTTCGGTAGCTCAGACAACCTTGTCTATAAACACTAATGTGGGTAGTAGCACCAGAATCTAACCACCACGTGTTTTTAGGTACTAAATCTAAATTAATCTCAGAACAGACCAAATTTAGAAATGTACTTTTCTTTATATGCCATGCGTGGTACTTTGTACATTTCTTCCTTATGTATCCTGTCTTATCACAAAAGAACAACCCTTAATTTTATATTGTTGTTTCTTTTGAGCTGGACCCTTAGCAGCTACTGTATTCATTTTCTTTTGCCCTTAAAGTTTATCCCATTAAACATAAAAATTAATATCTTATTGGCAGATATTTTAACAAAATTAACTGTAAAGAGAACAAATCAATAAAACGGACATGCTCTAATTAATAACCAAATAATAAAATATAGTCAAACAAATTCAAATAATGGTGAACCCCATCTCAAGATACCTAGTACATCATTAATATCAAGTCTTTGGACAGTGATATTAACTGTAAGTGGTACTCTTGGTGTAATGATCAAACGTTGACAATAAGTCATGTCAAATAATAAGCCTATCTTTGGATCGGGTTATTATTCACATGTAAACCTTACAATTGTCACACATTTATCACTACAAGTATGTGTGCAATTCGGCCAAGTATTAACCTTCCTTTGGGCCGACTAATACCCGCATGAATATACACACACAAACATCCGACATCCCTCATAGGCTATCTACGCAAGAGAGGTCACTTTGGCGAAATCTTGTTTCAATGAGCCTACTTTGAATATTAGACAACTATTGCTAGTCACAAAAGGTACCAAAAATTTGAATGTTTGACTAAATTTTACAAAACTGAATCATGTACAAATCCTTCTGCTTATTTAAATTAAATAAACATAAATCCTTATGTACTTGCATATTTTTAAAATTTAAATTAATAAATAATCAACCGATTAGATTCTAACAAATATTCATCAACAGATAATATCAAATAATTCATAAGGATTACTTTAAATAGAATAATCTATAGAAGACCAAATATATGTATCAACAGATTACATCAAATAATCTATAAAGATTATATTAAAATTGATCTACTATATCAAAAATATGTGAATTTTGTGCATGATTTAACAAGGTTAACATTTATATATGTCTTAGTCCTCGTCTTCCACATATTTTGACATGGAAAAATCAAAAAGCTTGATGTGTATGCCGGAAAGCAGACATGTGTAAACCTTCATTGAGTGTATAATACATGTGCAGCGCTTTAACAGGGGCAACCTGATTAATGTATAAGTGTAGTCCAAATTTGCTAAGAGACATCTACAGAGTCCTACTATCAGATATTTCATTAATACAAAATTAGAGAACATGCAGTAATAGACTTTATGATAAAAAAGGTAAGATAACTTGTGTTTGTTGTTTTCTCAAAAGAAGCAACAAAAGCTGCCTGGTAAGTGATAATTCCTCTTTCTTTCTTTCTTTTTTTTTGTATGATCTCAGCCAACAATGCAAATGATTAAACATGAAGATACCAGCATAAAAAAAAATCTCAACATGCACCATCCAATTCGCGTCACATAGCAGCTTTGTTTATATCTTCCGTGTCCACAACGTTGAATGAACTTAAACAAATATGATGTCTTGATCAAATGTGCAACATGACAAAATCAAACAACAACTTATTTCGACCAAAATTAATCCAAAAACTTCTCCAATAAAAAAAAATCAAAATCAAACTTTGTATATATTGAAAGCGAAGCTTAAATTTTTGATCGAGCATTTAGAACCCTAAATTAAATTATATGGAACAATCTAGGGTTCCTAAACAACCAAAAAATTGATTCTGAAACTTCGATCTCATAAATCAAACAAGGAGGCTTTGATACCACTTGTTAGAAATTTATTGTACCCTGTCGATTCATGAGATGAAGAATATAATAAAATTGATTGCGGAAGCGTACCTGAATCCATTGCCTGACTTGATGGATGTTGAAGCGATCGTCTCTTTATGGGGTTTGATCTTCCAACCCGCTATGGCCCTTAATAACAAAGATGAAATCTTTGTTCCTCTCTTTGTTGATGGGGATACAGAAGAGAATAGAGAAAATCCTCTCTTGGTGGCCGTATGAGTTGGGGACCATAACCCTAATGAATACACATATTTATATATGTGTTGATATTTCTACTTTGGCCACTCATCAAATTAGAATTATCTTCGGTATCTACACATTAATTCCATGACAATTATACCCTTAAGCCAATTTCCAAATAGACCACTTTAATTTGGCTTAATTATTTAGATAGCCCAACACAATTAATTTTACATATGTGGCCCATATTATTGAATAATTCCAACACTGTATACTTCAAATTATAACAGAATATGTGATTAGGAGAGGATACTCTTAGATATCTGTTGTTTCCTATGACCCCGATAACATGTTGTTTATGACTATGGTGCCATACTTTTGTTCTCATGATACCAAGCTATAAAATCTTGTAATTAATGTTCATGACTGATACCATGTTGTTTCTGAGCTTAATACCAAGTTGTTGTTTTTAATATGGACGGAGGGGACTCCAATTCCGGTACAAGTCCTGCCCCTTATTTCCAACAATATCAATTTTTGTTAACGTAATTTGACTTACACGCCATGGCTGAGAAGTGAGAACTAACTGCGTTGGGGAGGTCGACTCGTACTTACAAAGCGAAAATAAATGATTTTAACATGTAGATGAACCAACAACATCTGCAGCTCATACGCTTCATGTGTATTTTCCCATGCCTTTGAAATCATGTCTGCTGCCTGTTCTTCCTTCCTACTCGTCTCTAGCTTTGCTACACTCCAATGATGCGCAGCAAGATTTAGAATGTTACCAGTCACAAATTCCCTAGTTGAATGTACAGTTGGGAATCGGACACGCCCTCCAGCGCTCCGATTTCGAGTCTGAGACGTTGTTCTAGTGAAAACTTAGACCAACCCACCTGAAATAACCAACCCCGTATAACGGACATAAAGCACAGATAACGACAAGTATATGGCGGTGAAATCGCTAATTAACCCAATCTCAATAACACATATAACGACTATGTCACCCGGACAAATCCCATTCTCTATAACTCAGATGAAATTACAATATTGACAAAAATAATGTTGAATCCTTGTTAGGTTCAACCCCCTCACCACACTCAAGAAGAAAAGAAAGAAATTACAAATTGAAATCGCTCAGAGCAAAGCACGAACTTTCTCTTAGATTTCTTGTGGACGAGCATCCCGAATCTTCAATTTGTGCTATGCTTTGTGCCTTCACCCTCACCCCATATATATAAGATGAGAAAATCATATTCTAAGTTATAATAGGATTTCCTCAGTAGGAATAAAATTGGAATCCTATTATACCTACAAATTCCATCAATATCCTATTTTAGTCTCTAATTTGTGCTATCCTTTGTGCCTTCACCCTCACCCCATATATATAGGAAGAGAAAATCATATTCTAGGTCATAATAGGATTTTCTAAGTAAGAATAAAATTAGAATCCTATTATACCTAAAAATTCCATCAATATCCTATTTTAGATAATAATATGATTTCGTAAATAAAAGCCTAGCTAAAATAATAATTCTATTATATCTAAAATAGCACAACACCAATTATGGACATCCAAATCTAGACTTTACTCCAACATGTACTATACAATAAATTATAAGCCAACACAACAAAATGATCCAAGTTTTGCAGTGGGGGAACTGTGATGGAAGTATTTTTGTGGTGTATTTATTTGAGATTGCAGATGCAAGTAATGCGAGAACACTTGAAATGCTGCATATGGATATGGAGAGAGAGAGAGAGAGAGAGAGAGAGGACCAACTTGTAGCTTGTTAAAAGGACTAATTAGAGTTTAGACGGACCAACTTGTAGCTTGTTAAAAGGACTAATTAGAGTTTAGATTCTGAATTTTATACAAGTTTAGAGTTTAAGTCCTTACATGTCCAACTGAAGAGTTTAGATCATCAAATTTTATTTCTTGTTTTCTTTTTCATTATCAAACATGAAGGGATGGTATAATTGAAAATAGGAAGCAAAAAATAAAAATTCATGAAGTAAACTCTCTAATTGGATTTGTTAGGGCTTACAACGTAAACTAGTATAAAATCCAGGATCTAAACACTGATTAGCTCTTGTTAAAACTATATGCTCAGCAAGCAAGGGAGGAAGTAGATTCGCGGCATCGATCTTCTAGCGTAGTGTGGTCGATGCGAGCCTCCTGGCTATCCGTGATCCTCTGCAAGGCCACCTTACCCCCGATGCAGTGCCGCCATTGACACCGACCTCTGCAGGACGGGTGGGTCGCGGCTTTGCTGGTGCCGTGTCCTTCCTTCCCCACATCCTGTTCCTGTTCTTATAGGCAAGTGCCAGTGCCATGCCAGTGCCAGGCTCGCGATCAGCAGAGGCCCTGGCCGTCCCTGGCCGAGCCAGCTGCCGAACGTGTGCGGCTCTGTCGTCAACTTGTTCTTCCTTTGGCAGTGATTTCTTTTGATCCATGTTATATTCTATTTCAAGTGGTGGTGTCATGCATGGTTTCCCTACGTGAATTACGTATGGAATGGGCAGTGTTAAAAGGGAAGGAAGGGAGATGATGTCTTGTTTGGTAGGAGAGGAGAAAAGAAAAGGGAAAAATGTGTCGAAGAGTAATGCAACAAGTTCTTGACTTCTTTTGCAGCCATTATGTCAAAGGGAAAGTACTTCTTTGCAGCATTACTCTATTGGGGGCAGCTTGTAAGAAAAAGCTACAAATAACCATAGCTGTGTCATATGGATTTTATATATTACTGTTTCAAGAAATATTGAACATGGATGGGCATATGGTGATGGTGATGGCTTGACGAGGGGTTTGGGAATTCCTGTGCAAATTACACTATATTGTGTGAGTTCTGACTGATATCAGATCATTCACCTGATCATCGTCGAAGCCATCATCCAATACTACCAGTATGTGCCAAATGATCTGGCAGACCATTCCCTAATCATCGAAAAGTTCTTGATGGCCATGCAGTTCATCCACAGCTCTTCAAGGAATAAACTATGTTCTATTAGGGGTGAGCATTCGGTTAATTCGATTCAAAACGAACCGAATAACCGACAACTGAATTGGACCCGATAATCGAACAAGTAAAACCGAAACCGAAACCAAAACTGAACCGAAATGACTCAAAACCGAATCAAACCGAACCGAACTAAATCGGTTCGGTTTATTCGATTTATTCGATTTTTTGGTTTATTTGCGCTTTTTTTTTTAATATTTTCGGTCTAAATCTTCGGTCTAAATTTATATTAACATATCTAAATGCGGACTTCGGAAAGTTATATTAACAGAATCCAAGAAGTAAGTCGATGTAGGATAAGGTGGGAGGAGCCAGAAATGTAGATTGCAAGTATCATAAGGTTTTCCAGACAACAAGAATCATAAGGTACGGGAAGAGCTGTAGATGAAGATTACAAGAAACGTCAAGTTGTAGGGTCAGCATTGCCATTGAAGTTACTAGGTTTCAAGACTTTCTATTAATCTTCAAAGGTTTTGTGGGCCAAATGTTACTCCCAATTTTTCTGATACTAGAAGAAATAATTTCAAACATTTAATACATATAGAAAGGTTGTGATATCACATGTCATAAGATTAGACCTTTGATAAATGCACAATCATTTTTGTGTTAGGGGGACATCATAAGATAGAGGACACCACACATCAGTTGTATTTTTTTTAGGGGATGTCACCAAAATTGATTGGGGCAGCAGACATTAATTAGGTCTCTCCTATTTCTCTCTAACCCTCTTTCTTCTCTAGTAGCCCACAACCTTTCTTCCTCTTCCTACTTTCTTCTTCCCACTTCATCTTTCTCTTCCAATTCTAAATGGAGATGACATACACCAAGGCTCCTTCCCAATCAAGCTAAATCTTTCTACTTCTTCTTCTTCTTCTTCTTCTATGTTTTTTTTTTTTTACAATTCTAGGTTTTTTGAATCTCAGTTTCTACGTTCATTTCATGTGTTTTTAAATGTCACTTGGAAGATTGTAGGTTAATGATTCTCTAGCGATTGTTTTTTTTTTTTTCCGAAGTCTTGAACCCACTTTTAGGAGTTTTGAACTTCAGATTTCAACACAGTCTAGTTGGGGTTGGCACAAAAAAATAAATTTTTTGGCACTCCTAATAATCATAAGACAAAAGTTTTTGTCTTAAGACTGCCGATTTTTTTGCAGTCCATACTGTAATGTCCCGTTCCTTGCGGTACATTGGGCTGGTTTGTTAGCTTGAAGGATCTGATTAGACTTGGATTCATGCAGAGGAATCATTCAGAGATCTATGTGATCGATGTAATGCCTTGCTATGATCTGAGGCATTGTGTTGGCTTCTTGGTTTGATTCGGCTTATTGGATTTGTGTTGTTCGAGTACTCGCAATATTTGAGTGGTAATGCATGTAATGTCCCGTTCCGCACGGTGTATTATGCTGAGTCGTTGACTCAAAGAGTTACGTTAACCCTGTAGAAGCATGAAACTTCAGGAGCATCCGAAGACCAAAGTGTCCATGCGCCACAAACATCATGAGCCGAAGACTCAGGATAAATGTCAGCGCATCATTCAAAGACAACAAAGATAAAAAGCACATGAAGAGTAGATTTTTTTTTCCATATGAAAATCTATTAAATGGCTAAATGATTATAATAAAAAGTCTATTTATGAAGAAGCCTAAACTCTACAACTAGACGCATCACTCCGATGTCTCAGTCCAGGCGCATCACCCTTCCTCATCAGAGCGAATTACTTTCTCGTCAAACGTACGAGTGCTCTAGCTAATGAAGCATTTATTGAGCAAAATGCGGGTTGGCAATCAATCCAAACCCGGTGGCTCTTCCAGCATAACGGGAGTTGGGGCATGATAACCCTGATCTTTGGATGCAACAGACACCTAACGACATCTCGTAGAAGAACACTGCCGACAAGGGGTTCGAACATAAGCTTTTGTATCCATAGCTCTCCCGGCGCATCTCAGTTCATCGTCAAAATCAAAGCTTCTTTGAATGAGGAGATCCACAATCCGTAATGCAACATCTTGCCAAGGAGGAGGATCGGTCGAGTCCATCCCAAGTGAGAAGTTTGGATGAAAAGAATGAGCAAACTCTCTACACTGCTATTTGTAGTCCGGGGCAAATCAAACCCATGCGCCAAGTGGCAACATCTTCGAAGTCAGTGTAACAAACTTGCAATAATGATGATAAATCTGCCACCTCAAACTCAGCTAAGTCAAAAAGTCATCAATTTGCCTCGAAAGACTTAACAAAGCTGACCAAAAGAGATGCGCCACACTACTGATGCGCCTGTCGGCTCCATGCACTGCACGTCTGATGTGCCCACTTAAAGCTTTCTACCCATCAAAGCATTTAATGCTAAAGTGACTGAAATGACAGTAGCATGCATCTTGAAGTCAGAGCAGTCAGCTTTTACAGAAGACGAAGCAAAGAATGAGCAAACTCTCTACACTGCTATTTGTAGTCCGGGGCAAATCAAACCCATGTGCCAAGTGGCAACATCTTCGAAGTCAGTGTAATAAACTTGCAATAATGACGATAAATCTTCCACCTCAAACTCAGCTGTAGCTCCCTTTCCCAAAAATTTTGAAATATTTTACTATTAATTATTTTATAGATTTACAAATGTTCTTAATATTATTTTAGAATTTGAGAAATAGTTTCTAATTATTAAAATAGAGATACAAACTTATATTTTATTATTAATGGTGCTTTTCCATATTGGAATAATTTTTGACCCAAGGGTGTGTGGTAAAGATCACCCATCGGGGCAATTGTTATTATTTTATTTTATTGTTATTAAGGTTATTTTGTGAAGAATTTATAAGCTTGTTCATCCTATTTAAATATTATTGTTAGTATTATTATTATTAAGTCGACTTGTGGTAAATCAAATATATATTTATATGTGGATATAAATGTGCTATCCCATATATAGATAATAAGATTATTAGTATTTATAATAATTATTTAAAGTATTTTAGGTTTTTGTGATTAAGCCTATGAAAGATGGTATGGCTTTTACTAGCATGAGAGAGAGCAGATGGCCCTTAACAGAGCTGATTGAAATAAGGATTCAAGTTGCCAAGCCAAAATATTACATTGAGGCTTTGTTGTTGTTATTGTAGTCTATCAATAGATATAACAGCAAACCATTTTCCTACCCAGGCCAGCCTAATCCAACCGGGCTCGGCCCAAACCGCAGTCAGCCCAGCCTACGGGCCCAAGGTCCATTCCCTGGCCAACAGGCCACTGGCCTGAGCCTTCCCCCCCAAGCCAATCAATATACTCAGCAAACCCGAACCTTTAAAACCCGACAGCCATAGATATATTTCGTGATCGAGAGAGATTTTTCTCTCATAAACAAAGCAAACCCTAAACCAAATCCTGGCGCACCCTCCCCAACCCTGGGCGCCGCTGCACGCGCGGCTAATGGCCGGCCGGAGCCATCGTCAGATTCGCGCGCGTGCCGAAGCAGGGCAGCCGCAGCAGTAGGTGCAGCGAATCGTCCAACTTCGAAAGTAAATTTCTTCCTCTGTACTTCGTCGTTTTGAGATTCGTAAAGTGTTCCGGAGAGCCTATATAACCCTCTCGAGATCCCATCAAGGGGATTTGAGGATAGTGTCCCAACCTACCCATGAATTCGACGTAAAGTCGAAGAAAAACTACGTGTAGACAGAACACAATTTCAGTCCAATTATTCACGTTCGGGAATCGATCCCGATCGATCCCGTACAGTATTAGAAATTCTATTTAAACACAATTACAGACAACATGTAGGGTTCCATGACCCAATTCGCGGAGGTCAAATTCATCGACCACGTACCGAGAAATCGGATCCCGAACTTTGACGAAAACCTGCTTAAAAAATCATAAAATTCATCCACACGACGTGCGTCCCGCCAATTCGGACGACGTGGTCACGAACCAAAGGCATCGAAAGCTGCGTATCAGCTTCGTGGTCGTGTGGGCTTTGACGAAATTCGAATTGGTCGCGTGTGCGCGACGAATTTGATGCGTATCCGTCAAAATTCACCGTATCGTGCACTTTGCAAATTCTCCAATTACTTTGTGCACGCTCGTCAGATCGAGACAAAACTTGCGCCATCAGGACCGTATCATTTTTCTGGTCCTGTATGCCAAGTTTGGTCCAATTCTGAGACAGTTGAATCGTACGTCGTTTTACGGGCCCCACGGTCCCACTCAACGGGCGATTTTGTGCACGGCCCGCCGAAATCCAACTTTGGACATACGATTGGGTTCGTATCGGAAAACCGGATCCGTAGACATATAGTTTGACGACTTTAGAGACCATTGACTCTGACACGCTTTTCGGTGCAAAGCGGGTCCAACGGCGGACATCGTTTTTGCCCAAAATTACCGTTTTACCCCTGTGTCCAGAATTGGACTTAAGGATAGACAATCTTAGCTAATTTGACTATTCTGAGAATATTGGTACTGTTTATTTCAGCATCTGGAGACTTCTGCATGTGTTGACTGATTGTGGCTCTTTGAGTGGTATATTACTATTGGTTTTTCCAGCTAAGGACCTCAGGCAAGTGCACTTTCTGATTGCTTTCCGATTCATAGTAGTCTTTTTATTTTATGTCTATACATATATCTTGCTGCTTGTTGACACGCTCGTCACACGGAGTAGTCGGAAGGGGAAATATCTTAGTAAACATGTGAACTACCCAGAACTATCCCATTATCTAATCGTGAATGATAGCAGCTGCACACGACACGTGCAGTGAGCCGTATTTATCTCCTAGCCGTTCACATGTTAAAAATGATATTTCACACCACCTAGATAGATGTCTTTTATTAGTTTTTTTCTTACTTTCTTCTCTATCGTGCTATGTCATCAGTGTCTTCCAGTTTTGATATCTCATATGTTATTTTCATGTCTTGTTAATTCTATTGTGTTTTTGTATTACCGTCGGTTTGTGTACTTGTTCCATTCCTGACTGGAAACCAACATTTTTCAGGTTTAGCCGCGATCACTCTTAGCACTTGGGAAGGCTTGGGTATGCTGAAGTCAACCAAGAAATAGAAAACAGTTGTACCATTTTCATTAATTGTAAAATCTTGTATTTTCTTTAATTATAAATGTTGTAATAAATTTAGAAATGTGAATGAGCAGCAAATGTTGTATTTGTGAGCATTTATTTCTTGCGGGCTTGACAACGTTCTACCGCCGACTCTGCGGCGTAGGCTGGCTTGGACACGTCTCGTATCCGAAAAAGCGGATGCGGGTCGTGACAAGTTTTTGTGGTGGCCCATGCAGGTCTGTTTTTGCAAAGATTACGAACTCGTGATGGTACGTTAGTCGTACTATTGCGAGCCTGCACTTAAGAAATGCTCATTCACAATTAGGATTAAAATGATTTAGGAGAATAACTAGGACTAGGAGTCCCTTGTTCAAATTGACCGTTGGGTTGTTAAGGTTATTATATAGGCCATACAATTTAGATAGCTTGCTAGATCTCTATAGGTACATTATTACTTTGATATGACAACGTGATCCAATGTGGATATACTAATCGCTTGGTATGTTAGACTTGCCTATAATTAAGGAGTTAATTTTGATTTTGATAAACTCTTTAATTATCTTTTTGCTCTATTAGATATAAACATCATATCATGAGTTAGGATTGCCTATTTTAAATTCTGTTTTGATGTAAGGAACTGGTTTATAATTTTGATTCTGTTATTCGTGTACGAATCTCGAGTTAGATTGGATTTAAAGTTTTTCCTCAGCCATTTGAAATATATATGAGATAAAGATTAGGATGTTCTTATTTTATTTGTCTTCAGATATTTCCTTCCGACCAGTCCTTGCTTTAAGGATTGATACTTATAGGCAGAGGTTACACTTTCTATCATAGCCAATTAGTTTGAACTCTAGCAGCTCCTTGAAGTCCTTAGGAATATGGTTAGAGTAATTAAATGACTACGATGACTAGACAACAGCGCACTGTCGCCGATTGTTTAGTAATGGATAGTGCGGGTTCGCTGCAGCCAACAGCGCACTGGCGAGGCACAACCCATAGAAATAAAACCATTTTGAGGATCATAGGTTATAGAACATTGCTAAAACTATGTCGTAGTTGACCTCTTAGATCTTAGATACCTTTGTTTCAATATAAGGTGGAGTACCTGATAGCTTATCACACCTGAATCACGGAACCAAGGGTTTGTCACAGCCAGAGTATACAGGCGAGGCATAATTCTCGGTGAAATGACTTCAGACGTGATTACAAGTTTAGGATACTATAGAGAATAGAAAGATGCCCAGTGTGTTCCATAGGATCCAAAGCCAAAACTAGTGGAAGTTCTGTAAGTTTGGTAGCCTGCCTCCCAACCTAGTATCCTGTGGCCCTTGTGATCTATTAACAAGGAATTAACTGACACTAATAGGTTTACTTAGAAAATAGAACTCAGAAGTCCATATCCCATTAGTCGACCAAGGCCTTAGAGATAGAAAGATTATAGAAAGACTGTATAAGCAAGAACACTAGGTAAGGTTTTGATTATCTCAAAACTTGAACTACTATCTCCTCCTTCCAAAAAATCTCGCGTACTTGTATTTCGACTATCTTGACCAATACTGCTATTACAGCCTAGTTTTGCAAGCTTACTATTTTATCGAGCTTGATTCAAGACATATGTTTATTGGGGACGCCCGCTAACATATTGTCTAATCAGAATCATTGTATTACGGTCTGATCAACCATAATGCATTTGGTTCGCTCATCATCTAATTATCCTACGTGGATTGAGATATAGATGTCTCTAGGATCTCATCCACGACTGCTTTGATAATTTCTCTTAAATTATACATTCGCCTTTGAATCATGTAATTGTGTTCAGTGACAACATTCTTGAACTCTTTATCATTTTGTCTTTCACTGATTGGAAGGACGAAAGCTCGTAATTGATAGATAGCTACAGAGCATTTCCATGGCTATGATAGTTGTATACACAAGCATAGCTATCCATGGCCAGCCAGTGACTGGAACATTGCCTTGAGTTACTCGTCCTCCCTTCGACAATAAACCCACTATCTTGATCTTCTAGTCATTGGAGTCCGAGAATGATTAGGATCTTTCCCTTGATCCCATGCCAACCTAGGAGACTACCTATTCTCAAGAGACCAATTGTTGTGAGCCTCTAATTGTTTGTTTGAAGCTTGCCTTAACTAGAACCCTTGTGACAATAGACTGGCAGGCTTGGCACAAATAGAAATTCAAGACCCAGTTGTTAGAAATCTTTTCATATGATGTGCCTTAGAGCTGGTTACCCCGTCAATAATTCTTGTATACTATAGACGAGTAGGTCGTTCTCCTTTTATCGACCATGTGTCATTGTACACACTCATTTCCTATTTTATCGGGGGACGATCTTTGACTTGACTTATATCTACCGTATCCCGCTATGTCGTACCTTATTCTTTATTAACAGGAGTCGAGGTGCAATATCCGAACTTTGAAATCCCTCCAACCTTATCATTTCTAAAACCATATCCTAGCTTCTAAGGTGGGTAGACTGTAAGCCTTCTAAAATTTTAAGATATACCAGGACTACCGAGTGGTTAGAATAATTTCCATTAGAATGAATATTTAGTGCCCCATGGACTCCCACTTTCCATTGAGATCATTTTGTGTCCCCGGCCGTGTCATTAATATTCAGAGCATGAGGCTAGCTGTTACCTTCCAACAAATTTCATATATAAGATCTAGGCGAGTCCACCTTCATCTAGGTACATCATGTTCCACTCAAACCCGTCCCTTTGTACTCTATTCTTGTGGTACGACTTTCAGGACAAAATGACTAGCTATAACCCTTACCATAGTACCTACCTGTTATACTTTCCGACTTCCATTTGAGCCTCAATCTCAACTAAATTCCTGCGACCCAAAATATGGTGGTGATCTACTTGAAGCCCATTACGTACACGTCACTAGTGTGCCACCCGATTGAGACCTCATGTGCTACTTAAACTCAATGGTCACGGAAGGCGTATTTCGGGCTTTATGAACCTAGCTAACCAACCTGACGGGCAACTAGCTCAACCCCTTGAATAAAAACCTATTCTAGAATACCCTAACCTAGTAGGAATAGTTTTATCATTGGAATCTTGTCCAGTTCATATAGATTGCAGTCCAAGGTTCATCCAACCAACTAGTAATATCCAGATAGAGAATCCATTAAGACCCAGTACAACCCATCTAGGTATACCCCCATATTTGGACTATAAAACTGAACTATTTGAAATGGGCCCCTATACCTATTATGTAGTCACCACCTCTAAGAAGTGAGGAGTTCTTGATTTAGCAAGTGACTGGACTAGAGTAGCCAATCTAGCAAATAAGTCAACGGTTCATAGACTTTCTTTCTATCTGCAACATTGGATACTCTCCAATGCTCTTGAAATTTCACAGTTGCTCCCGATTATTCTGCCTTATCTTCCTGTCCTCCCTACTTCGGAGCGACGAATAATCATGCTTATTAGAGTTTATCAATATTTTTTAGCTACTGGTGTAAATTTGTTGCTTGTTAAAATTTTGGGCTGCTTGACAGATAGGAGAGGATTATAGATTCCATGTACAGTAGATATCTATTGGTAGGACTTTTAGCAGTTAGTTGGAAGATTATAAAGTTTTAGCGACAGAAGATTTGATGAAGTAGTGTGACCAAAGGTGGGTAGAAGTCTTCAATGATTCGTAGTTACGAAATGACTAGAGAAGGCCATAAATATTTTTGAGAAATTAAATTTGAGGAGATTAAGGGAATAGTAGACTTTGAATTTAAAGAATAGTTACGAATTAGAATTTCGAGGACGAAATTATTTTAAGGTGGGTAGATTTGTAGCTCCCCTTCCCAAAAATTTTGAAATATTTTACTATTAATTATTTTATAGATTTACAAATGTTCTTAATATTATTTTAGAATTTGAGAAGTAGTTTCTAATTATTAAAATAGAGATACAAACTTATATTTTATTATTAACGGTGCTTTCCCATATTGGAACAATTTTTGACCCAAGGGTGTGTGGTAAAGATCACCCATCGGGGCAATTGTTATTATTTTATTTTATTGTTATTAAGGTTATTTTGTGAAGAATTAATAAGCTTGTTCATCCTATTTAAATATTATTGTTAGTATTATTATTATTATTATTAAGTCGACTTGTGGTAAATCAAATATATATTTATATGTGGATATAAATGTGCTATCCCATATATAGATAATAAGATTATTAGTATTTATAATAATTATTTAAAGTATTTTAGGTTTTTGTTATTAAGGCTATGAAAGATGGTATGGCTTTTACTAGCATGAGAGAGAGCAGATGGCCCTTAACAGAACTGATTGAGATAAGGATTCAAGTTGCCAAGCCGAAATATTACATTGAGGCTTTGTTGTTGTTATTGTAGTCTATCAATAGATATAACAACAAACCATTTTCCTACCCAGGCCAGCCTAATCCAACCGGGCTCGGCCCAAACTGCAGTCAGCCCAACCTACGGGCCCAAGGCCCATTCCCTGGCCAAAAGGCCACTGGCCTGAGCCTTCCCCCCAAGCCAATCAATATACTCAGCAAACCCGAACCTTTAAAACCCGACAGCCATAGATATATTTCGTGATCGAGAGAGAGTTTTCTCTCATAAACAAAGCAAACCCTAAACCAAATCCTGGCGCACCCTCTCCAACCCTGGGCGCCGCCGCACGCGCGGCCAATGGCCGGCCGGAGCCGCCGTCAGATCCGCGCATGTGCCGAAGCAGGGCAGCCGCAGCAGTAGGTGCAGCGAATCGTCCAACTTCGAAGGTAAATTTCTTCCTCTGTACTTCGTCGTTTTGAGATTCGTAAAGTGTTCCGGAGAGCCTATATAACCCTCTCGAGATCCCATCAAGGGGATTTGAGGATAGTGTCACAACCTACCCATGAATTCGACGCAAAGTCGAAGAAAAACTACGTGTAGACAGAACACAATTTCAGTCCAATTATCCACGTTCGGGGATCGATCCCGATCGATCCCGTACAGTATTAGAAATTCTATTTAAATACAATTACAGACAACATGTAGGGTTCCACGACCCAATTTGCGGAGGTCAAATTCATCGACCACGCGCCGAGAAATCGGATCCCGAACTTTGACGAAAACCTGTTTAAAAAATCATAAAATTCATCTACACGACGTGCGTCCTGCGAATCCGGACGACGTGGTCACGAACCGAAGGCATCGAAAGCTGTGTATCGGCTTCGTGGTCGTGTGGGCTTTGACGGAATTCGAATTGGTCGCGTGTGTGCGACGAATTTGATGCGTATCCGTCAAAATTCACCGTATCGTACACTTTGCAAATTCTCCAATTACTTTATGCACGCTCGTCAGATCGAGACGAAACTTGCGCCATCAGGACCGTATCATTTTTTTGGTCCTGTATGCCATGTTTGGTCCAATTCTGAGACAGTTGAATCGTACGTCATTTTGCGGGCCCTACGGTCCCACTCAATGGGCAATTTTGTGCACGGCCCGCCAAAATCCAACTTTGGACATACGATTGGGTTCATATCGGAAAACCAGATCCGTAGACATGTAGTTTGACTACTTTAGAGACCATTGACTTTGGCACGCTTTTCGGTACAAAGCGGGTTCAACGGCGGACATCGTTTTTGTCCGAAATTACCGTTTTGCTCCTGTGTCCAGAATTGGACTTAAGGACAGGCAATCCTAGCTAATTTGACTATTCTGAGAATATTGGTACTATTTATTTCAGCATCTGGAGACTTCTGCATGTGTTGACTGATTGAGGCTCTTTGAATGGTATATTACTATTGGTTTTTCCAGCTAAGGACCTCAGGCAAGTGCACTTTCTGATTGCTTTTCGATTCATAGTAGTCTTTTCATTTCATGTCTATATATATATCTTGCTGCTTGTTGACACGCTCGTCACACGGAGTAGTCGGGAGAGGAAATATCTTAGTAAACATGTGAACTACCCAAAACTATCCCATTATCTAATCGTGAATGATAGCAGCTGCACACGACACGTGCAGTGAGCCGTATTTACCCCCTAGCCGTTCACATGTTGAAAATGATATTTCACACCACCTAGATAGATGTCTTTTATTAGTTTTTTTCTTACTTTCTTCTCTATCGTGCTATATCATCAGTGTCTTCCAGTTTTGATATCTCATATGTTATTTTCATGTCTTGTTAATTCTATTGTGTTTTTGCATTGCCGTCGGTTTGTGTACTTGTTCCATTCCTGACTGGAAACCAACATTTTTCAGGTTTAGCCGCGATCACTCTTAGCACTTGGGAAGGCTTGGGTATGCTGAAGTCAACCTAGAAATAGAAAACAGTTGTACCATTTTCATTAATTGTAAAATCTTGTATTTTCTTTAATTATAAATGTTGTAATAAATTTAGAAATGTGAATGAGCAGCAAATGTTGTATTTGTGAGCATTTATTTCTTGCGGGCTTGACAGTGTTCTACCGCCGACTCTGCGGCGTAGGCTGGCTTGGACACGTCTCGTATCCGGAAAAGCGGGTCGTGACATCAGCTAAGTCAAAAATTCATCAATTTGCCTCGAAAGACTTAACAAAGCTAACCAAAAGAGATGCGCCACGCAACTGATGCGCCTGTCGGCTCCATGCGCTGCACGTCTTATGCGCCCACTTAAAGCTTTCTGCCCATCAAAGCATTTAATGCTAAAGTGACTGAAATGACATTAGCACGCATCTTGAAGTCAGAGTAGTCAGCTTTTACAGAAGACGAAGAGATGCAATTATCACTCTTTTGTAGGTTATGGTTGTGTTCTGCCATGTGATCGACTGATCGCTTGTATACGCTCTCGCAGCCATGCGCTCAAACTCTGTATGCGCCTAAAAAGCCATGCGTCCAGACTTTCTCTTGTCAGAATCCAAGTCTACTCATGTGCCAGATCCTAGGCGCATCTACTCAAATCAACCTACAAAGATCCTTGAGTAATGGGCACGCGCCACGTGTCTTTGACTCAATTCTGTCTACGAATGGGTGCCAACCACCCAGGATCTAAGCAACAACCAAATCTTAACAACTTCCACATGTTAACTTCTTCGAAGCCCAACATCGTAGTCCAAACAGATTCTGTTCCAGCCCCCCAGCGCATCGTCCATGTGTCCAACAAAGTCAGATACGTGGTGTCCCTACGTGCAAAATCTTCATGCGCGTATCACATATGTACGCATAAGCAGATCATTCTGCTGCATATAAATAGGAGGATCATTCCTTCATCCAACCTCTTCGGGTTCAGCTTCAGTTCTTCAACTTTTTCAACCACTTCAGCATCCAGAGCACTTGCAAGAGTTTTAATCCTCTTAACGTCCCTGTTCGTTCAGAGTAACTCAGACATTGAGAGAGTTCGAGATCGTCGTAAGATCGTCAACGGAGTCAAAGAATTATCACTCATTTTATCGACATGATTCTCAGATAAAAACAAAAGTGTACTCCTAAGATCCCAACGAGATCCTACATTATACTTTGTTATATTTGTGATTAAATATAAAAGTTTATTCCACAACTTTTTAATGCAAACAGACCTGAAATAAGTATTAATGTGAATCTACACAAAGAGTTACATTGACCCGAGGAATTCATCGAGTAAGATCGATGCAAGTGTTAAGTTGGCCCGAGAGAATGGATTGAGTTGGTTCGAAGATTCTAAGAAATCGAATCGATGCAACACACAAGTCCGATTCGAACGAATATTGATTTTAGTTGGTTTCGTGTGCAGGCTATACGTTTATGCTAAAATATAAGAGGTCGATATTTTGCCTTATTTGTAATGGTATCCGCAAACCAAAGCATCGCCTCGCGATGTACTGAGGCATAGACACGGAAAGTCAAATCGATCAGATAATTCAACGAAGCACGAAGCGCTCGAATGGATAAGTTAGAAGAGTTGGCCGTGCAACAAAGTTATGAAATCGAGCCGTATCGGTTCGATGAAACGACAAGGCATGTCAGCTTAAGGTGGGAGGACTTTGACCCTTCTTTCCTACTCCACCATGCCTAAGTAAAATATATCATTGTATGCTAAGTTAACCTATCGAGACCATGGGCATGGCTTGAAGGAGGAAAATCGTAGTGCGCGTCGAACACTAGATAGAACAATTGAAATAAAAAGTACATCAAACATACGAGTCGCTATTGAACATTAAAATATCACAAAGGCAAGCGCCTCGGTGTACAAGCCATAAGAATATGGGATAACTGTATCGACAAGTGCCTTTGTGCACAAGTCGTTCGTGTCCTCGCGCACGAGTTTGAAGGCTAGAATATCGAAAGACAATTGAGGCAAGTGCCCTAGTACACGAGCTATGAACATTGAACACTAAGGCATATAACATGAAAATACGGTATCAAGGCACGTGCATCGAATGCATGACTCGAAGGAAATAGAATAAATGTGTCAAAGCGTGCATATGTGCACGAGACTCATAAAAGATGACTTCGTTGCGAAGAGAACAATTGTGGCATGAATGTTGGGACGGGACTGTCGAATGTGGCATGGTGCATTCGAAATGTTCATGGCCTTTGGGGCGTTCGTTGATGAACATTGAGTTTGGACATTGTGTGGATGGAAATAGAAATAGGCAAATTGTTTGGTTGTATGCTAGTGATGCACGTTGCATGGTTAAATGGACTTAAGATATATAGCCCGTGCAAGGGTGATAGCCTCCCTCGAATGTGGTACACCATGGTGCTGGGACCGTTCGGCCTAGGAGGGATGGTTCGGTAAAATTAGTATTGATGGTACACTTTATTAAGACGGCTTGTGACCTGCTATTTATGTGATAAGCCACTTATCAAGTAATTCGGGGTCCTCTGATGTTAGAGTTAGCAACCGCACAGAGTGATCACCGTCTTACATATGTGATTTGGGAAATATAGTCCATTCTGGCTTGGAATGTCAGTGACCTTCATATAGTTTAAAGAACGGTGAGCTGAAAGTGCAGGCACACAGAGATGCTGCACATGATAACTTATAACATGACAAGAAAAGATGGTAGGCGTACTCACCTTGCATCGTGCAAAGATAAGTGCATCGATGTTGGTAAGAAGTTACGAAATAACACGATATTTATATTGGTTGCCTGCTTGCTTGTGCAAATCAAATAACATGCTTGCCATGATAACATATTTTACTGTTTTCGAATGTGCCATAAAACTGATACTGAAACAAAGATAGAAAGATCACTATATTGTATGCTGCATAATTCAATATTTCTACTTAATATCGGTTTAGTAAAGTGGATCAATATCAGTACGCGAGAGGATTAGTACTGATCCTCCACAAGATTTTTTGCAGGACGCAGAGAATATATTGCTCGCAACGGAGCTTCGTTGAATGCCCTAAGGTAGGGAATGCCGTAGTGTTTTAAGGCGTGTGACCGCATTGATGCTCGAACTTGCAACAAGATGATACGGCCGAAATATAGAAGGCATGATGTATAGAACGGTAAAATCCTTTATGGGTGTAGAAGCATGGAAAAGAGGATATTGCTTTTAGTCCCATATCGGAAAGGAGAAGAAGAAATGGCTCATTCCATTCTATATATAAAGCCCCTTGCCTCCTTTGAAAAGGGCACCAAAATAAAAAAAAAGAAAAGAAAAGGGAGCCCGTGTCCAGGGAGCCCATTCGAGCCACAAAAAGTTGCAACCGTGCTTCTTCTTCTTCTGGATCGGCTACAAGTTCTTCACTTGCCATCTTGGTAAGGATAAAGTTGGATCCTGAGTACTATGCGCCTTCACGAGCTAGTACGAAGAAATTCAAGGCAGCAACTTGGACTCTTCTTACTATGTACCTTCGGGTGCTAAGTCGAAGAAGTCTAGGGCAGTACGGGCTCAACAAGCCCAGTCAACTGTCCAATCTGCTGACCATCAGCGGGTACCGTTAACTGTTACACGGGCCCATGATGGAAAGTTGTACAGAACCTCCCGTGTCCAGCCCTCTGTGGCAAACGGATATGGTAGGTCCCAAAAGTCTTCCTACAACGATCGAGAGCAAGTGCTTTTACTAGCCTCAAATTAGGGAGCAAATATGCCCCAAAGTCTTCCTACAACGATCGAGAGCAAATGCTTTTACTAGCCTCAGATCAGGGAGCAAATATGCCTAAAAGTCTCCCTATAACGTTTGAGAGCAAGTGCTTTTACTAGCCTCAGATCAGGGAGCAAATATGCCCAAAAGTCTTCCTACAACGATCGAGAGCAAGTGTTTTTACTAGCCTAAGATCAGGGAGCAAATATGATACCTACGCACCCGGACGCTCGGGATATCCGGGCCCACAAAACGGATGCAAAGGTAGATCAATCTGCTCTTGACTTGCGAGAGGTGGTCATTCACAAACACAAGGAGAGAGAAGCAACCATGGTGTGCGATGAGCTCTTTCCAGGAGATCACTACACCCAAGTCGCCATCAACTGCTGCTGCCACAAGGCAGTGGCTCCACCACCAAGGCAGTCTGTGTTCCAGCGACCTCAACCTGCTGTGGCTTTCCGACATTATCTCGGAAGCATGATGTCAGTTGAAGACTTCGTAACGGCCTACTCTCAACTAGACGCATTACTCATATGTCTCAGTTAGGCGCATTGTCTCAGTCCGGCGCGTCACAATCTTTTGAGGGAGTTCATCGTCAAATCTTCTTCGAAGAAGGAAATCCATAATCCGCAGTATCAGCACTCGCCAAGGAGAAGGATCGGTCAAATTTATCTTCATTGAAAAGTCAAAAGAGAGACATACAAAATTCTCTCAAAATCGTTGCTGACCACGTAGGCGTTATGCGGCCAAGTTGATCCAGGCCACAGAAGGAAGAGCCGCATGAGCCTTATACGGCTAAGTGGACTCGAGCCGCAGAAGCAAGGCTCCTGGAGACCCCATACGGCCAAGTGGACTCGAGCCGCAGAAGCGAGGCTCCCGAAGACCCCATGCGGCCAAGTGGCCTCGAGCCACAGAAACAAGGCTCTTGGAGACCCATGCGGCCAAGTGGACTCAAGCCGCAGAAGCAAGGCTCCTAGAGACCCCATGCGACCAAGTGGACTCGAGCCGCAGAAGCGAGGCTCCCGAAGACCCCATGCGGCCAAGTGGCATCGAGCCACAGAAACAAGGCTCTTGGAGACCCCATGCAGCCAAGTGGACTCGAGTCGCAGAAGCAAGGCTCCTGGAGACCCCATGCGGCCAAGTGGAGCCGAGCCGCGGAAGCAAGGCTCCTGGAGACCTCATACGACTAAGAGGACTCGAGCCGCAGAAGTAAGGCTCTCGAAGATCCTATGCGGCCAAGTGAAACCAAGCCGCAGAAGCAAGGCTCTCGAAGATCCCATACGGCCAAGCAGAGCCGAGCTGCAGAAGAAAGGCTCTTATGGCCTCTATACGGCCAAAACGATTCAGGCACTACTTTGTGGGGGGGGGGGACACGTTGCAATTTGACCAAGTCTCAACCATCCAGATTTGCTATAACAAAGAAATCTCAACAACCCCCACCAGCTGGCAGCCTAAGATCGAGTCTTCGTGTGCTGTTACATACACGTGGCCATGTGGCCCTCTTTGCGGCCCAAAATTTGCTTTATACAGGAATCACTATAAATAGAAGGGTACCGCACCCATGCTAGAGGTTGGCAATCAAAGACTGATATATTTTTTCAAGAGCAAAGACTGTGTCCGATAGTCCAAGGAGTAAGGCAGAGTTTTTACACTTTTCTGAGCCTCCATCGCCACCCGCAGAATCAAAAATTAAACAATTGTACTTAGATTATTTCCTAGGATTTCTTTCTAGGCTTTATTTTGTACAAGCGAGTTTGCAATCAAGTTCAATTCATCTGTAATTCTTGTTCTTAATATTTTAATGGCAAACACGATGGCAACTCTGTTGGGGACTTCCTTCTCCTCTGATGAGAAGTTGGTGATGCAATTCGACGCGTCCAAGATCAGTTCTATGCAGCAAATGCTTGTGGTTCGTTTTGACCAATAAGCATTCGAAGAAATGCTTTCTGAAGGGAGTGCCAACCCGTCACTGAAGCGAGCCAACCTGAAGAGAACCCGCAGGACATCAAAGCGCAAAACTGTTGCCCCTCGCTAGGTTCTCGAAGAAGCTTCTTCTGCGGCCCAAGACGGTGATCAAAGCTCTCTTGCGGCCTTGCTTTCGACCGCAGAGAACCCCACTGTCCCCAAAACCAGCAAAGAAAAATACTACGATGTTGAGCTTTTGGGGGCACAAGGGAAATCCATGCAGACGAAAAAGAGGCCGCATAAGAAAAATGGGCAGTCTGCCTATGCGGCAGCCAACTCTGGCTACAAGCAGATGGCCCATGCGGCAGCCAATCTTGGCCGCAGACAGGCTGCCTCATGCAGCCCTGTCAGAAGCTCTGTTTTCGACCGTCTCTCATGAGGACTCGACCCT
Organism: Iris pallida; assembly: GCA_029216955.1. Taxonomy (NCBI): domain Eukaryota; kingdom Viridiplantae; phylum Streptophyta; class Magnoliopsida; order Asparagales; family Iridaceae; genus Iris; species Iris pallida. Next base: position 128,408 of record JANAVB010036830.1, read on the forward strand.
ATACGGTCCATTGAGAATGTGGAATATTCTAATCTGGACTCTTCTTACTATGCGCCTTTGGTTGCTAAGTTGAAGAAGTCTAGGGAAATGCGGGCCCAACAAGCCCAGTCAACTGTCCAAGCTGCTGACCGTTAGTGGGCACCGTTAACTGTTATGCGGGCTCCTGTTGGAAAGTTGTACAGAACCATCCGCGTCCCGCCCTCCGGGGCAAACAGACAGGGTAGGTCTCAAAAGTCTCCCTACAACGATCGAGAGCAAGTGCTTTTACTAGTCTAAGATCAGGGAGCAAATATGATATTTACGTACCCGTGCTTTCAGGATACCTGAGCCCACAAAACAAATGCAAAGGTAGATCAATCTACCTTCGACTTGTGAGAAGTACTCATCCACAAATGCAAGAAAAGAGAGACAACCTTAGCATTTGGTGAGCCTTCCCTAGGACATTACTATACGCAAGTTGTCATCAACTGCTGCGACAAGTCGGCAGCACCTGAAGGTCGGCAGTCCGTTTTCCAACGACTGTACCAGCCAGCACCTGTCCGGCGATAACTCGAGAAACATGTGCAAATTTTGGGAGACGAGGAATTTTCTTTCGCCTCCTGCCGGCTAGGAAGAAAAGAAGACAGGCTCCTCCAGCCCGGCAATCTCAGCCAGTACTGTAAGAAAACTCTCATCTGAAGGATTTCTACCGACAACCACAGGGAGTGTCTACCTATGCACCCGTTCCAGAAAGAAGCTTCCAACACCCGGTGGTGAATCCTCGACCTCCCTGGGGGTAGATAAAACTGGGGGTAGCAGTCCCTTCAATGTATGCGATAACCTGGTATTCCAAGAGAATACACAGGGGATAGCGATCCACTGGAATTATGCAACAGACTTGGACGTCCCCGAGGGTGACCGCCTTCGCCAAGACGATGCAGCTTCCTGTACAGGGGATGGCAACCCTTCCGAATCCGAGGAGGAGGACATTCCGACGTTTCTCGACGATTTCTCTATACGAGGGTACGACACGGAAAGCACATCCTCTATGGTACCATCTGTCTCCCCCCACCCGCGGACAGTGTTTATGGCGGGAGATGATCATGAAGGACCTACGGATCGACAACGTCTAGAAGTACTTGAAGCCATGCTCCTATCCTTGGTCAAGTCAGTAGACGAAATCAAAGCTGCCTTGCCGACTCAACCAGCAAGGACGTCTGGACAAACAAGCTTGGAACCCGCAGTCAACGTGGACTCCAACACGACCGCTCCTCCTTTGGGTGACAATCCTCTAGGAGCATCCGCTCCTTCAGCTACAAACGAAGCCAGGGAGGCAAGGAGGGAATTTCAGGAGCTTCAAGCAGTGTTCAACGCCCGAGAGTTTCGATAAGGAATGCGAATGGCATTCTCACTCATCCGAATCGCCTACATACAATTTCGATGATAGCATTGGGAACATATTCGGACAGACATTGTCTGTCAACATGGCATCCGCTGACATTAAAGAGGAAGACGAAGATCTACTTGAACCTCTTAAATTAGAGCCATGGGCCCAACAACTGGATGCACAATGGAAGAAGCGCTTTGAACAACGAGACCCTCCCACTGAAGACCAAGTCATGTAAGTTGACCTCGGAAACGAATCCTCTCCAAAGCCAATCTTCGTCAGTAAAAGCCTGACGGACGGTGAGCGGTCGTTGTTGCAACTCGTCAGAGAATATATCAACGTTTTTGCTAGGAGCTATGAAGACATGCCAGGGCTAAACTTCGAGATCGCACTTCATAAGCTTAATATTCATCCGGACGCAAAACCAGTCAAATAACAACAACAACAATTCCGTCCAGACATCAAGACTCCATCGAAGCGGAAGTAAATAGGCTTATAGCTAGCGGTTTCATCCGCGAGGAGCATCACCCAGACTAGATAGCTAATATAGTACCAGTCGTCAAGAAGAATGAAAAAAATTTGAATCTGTATCGACTTTCGCAATCTGAATACGGCATATCCTAAGGATGAATTTCCTCTTCCCATCACCGACATAATGATCGATAATACGTATGGCTTCGAACGCATGTCCTTTATAGATGGCTTTTCAGGATATAATCAAATCAAAATATCTCCTGACGATGAGAAGCATACGTCATTTCGAACACCGATCGACGTGTATTGTTACACAGTTATGCCCTTCGGCCTGAAGAACACCGGTGCTACATATCAACGAGCTATGCATCATCTTCAGAGATCACTTGCATAAGACGGTGGAGATTACCTTGACGACATCGCCATTAAAAGCTACTCCAAGGACGATCACTTACATGATTTGAGGATAGTGTTTGACCTTATACGAGCACACAATCTAAAGATGAATCCCACTAAGTCTTTCCTGGGCGTGTCTAGCGGGAAGTTCTTGGGCTTTGTCATTACTTCTCGAGGTATTCACATAGACCCCGATAAAACAAAAGCAATCCTGGAGATGAACCCACCGAGGAACCTCCGTGAACTCCGTGGCCTTCAGGGAAGACTAGCATAAATCAGGAGGTTCATATCTAACCTCTTAGGGCGATGTCAACCATTCACACAACTCATGAAGAAAGGCGTCTCTTTCGTTTGGAATGAGGAATGTCAATGCGCCTTTGATGACATTAAGGAATACTTATCGAATCCGTCGATTATGGTAGCCTCGACCGCCAGAAATCCCTTCTTGCTCTATATATGGGTAATGGAGCACTCTCTCGGCGCCTTGCTAGCATAGAACAATGATACAGGACATGAACAAGCCATCTATTACCTCATTCGAATGATGGTGGGGCCGGAGCATAGATACACCGTTATGGAGAAGGAATGCCTTGCCTTGGTGTTCGTCATTCAGAAAATACGATACTGTGTGACAGGGTAGACCATCCATGTTGTCTCATGAGTTAACCCCCTCAGGGTTCTTATCATCAAGCCAGGCGCACTCAGTTCTCGTCTAGTCACCTGGACGATACTGTTATCCCCCTACGACATGGTTTTCGTTCCACAGAAGGCTGTCAAAGGTCAAGCCTTGGCCGACTTCTTAGCAGCCCATCCAGGCTTAGAAACAACCATGATATATGAAGAAATCCTAAACGAAGTTATCAATTCAAACATGACTTCACATGATACTGTGTGGCAGATGTTCTTCGTCGGTGCTTCAAGGACGGGGTCCCAAGGTGATATCGTCGCTAGAGTCGGGATAGTATTAATTTCGCCCTCTGGATTGGTGGTCAATCGGACATATTCTTTCACAGAACCCTGTTCAAACAATATAGCTAAATATAATGCTCTGTTCATCGGACTCCGACTCGCAAAAAAAGTAGGGGTCGAATACCTAGAAGCATATAGCGACTTGCAGTTGATTGTTAATCAAATCCGAGGCTCATACGAGATTCGTAACGCAAACCTGATTCCCTATCATCAAACAGCAATTGCCATCATTACAACCTTGGAAGGGTTCTTTATAGAGCATGTCCCTAGCCTCCAAAATATTGAAGTCGTCGCCCTAGCAGGCCTCGCCGCTTCTTTGGCGGTTCCGAATCATACTCATCATCTTGTCGACGTGATATGCCATAAGCTGGTCTGTTCCAAAAATAACGTTCAACTAGGTACGAGTTACTTCGCCCAGATAGCCAATGACGTGCAAGACTGGAGACTCTCGTTCATCGATTTTGCAGTCTATGGAATCTTGCCTGAGAATGTGAAAGAAGCAACTTCAATCAGAAAGCGTTCTCTCAGATTCTTTTATGACACAGAAACAAAAATATTATATCGACGATCCTACGATGGGCTACTGTTAAAATGACTGTCAAATGCAGAAGCTAAAGAAGTCCTACACGAGGCTCACGATGGCGTTTGCGGGGCTCACCAACCTGGCCCAAAGTTGTAAGACCGTCTCCGTCGGATGGGCTATTACTGGCCTACAATGGTAGCAGACGCAGTCGATTATGCCAAGAAGTGCAAGACTTGTCAGATCCACACAGATTTCATACATCTGCCATCCGAATTCTTGCACCCAACAGTGGCCTCGTGGCCATTTGAAGCATTGGGAATGGACATCATTGGCCCAACCACCCCGCCGTCGTCTAGGGGACACCAGTTTATACTTGCAATCACTGACTACTTCTCCAAGTGGTTGAAAGCTGTTCCGCTGGCAGAGGTAAAGACGTCAAACGTGATCAGTTTCATAAAACATCACATCATCCACCGTTTTGGACTGCCCCGGAGGATCATTCATGACAATGGTCCGTTGTTCGCAAGCCATACTTTCTATCGATTCTGTGACAAGAATCGGATTCAGAATATGGCTTCAACAACATACAACCCATCGACTAATGGTCTGGTTGAAGCTTTTAACAAGACGATAATCAAGCTTCTCAAAAAGTTTGTGTCTTCAAATAAGCGTGACTGGAATGAAAAGCTGGACAAATGCTTATGGGCATACTGCACTACAGTTCGGACGGCTACGGGAAATATACCATTCTCTCTGGTTTACGGGAACGAGACAGTTCTCCTATTGGAGACCCAGATCCCCTCACTTTGCGTGGCCCTTACTTACCGGTTGACGTCGGACGATAACTACCGCCGACGGCTGCAAGAATTGGAAGCCTTAAACGAGAAGCATTTACAAGCTCAACAAAGCATCGAGCTCTATCAAGCACGCATCTCTCGGGCCTTCAATAAGAAAGTCAAGCAGAGGACATTCCAAGTAGGCGATCTCGTCTTGGCTGTTCGCAGACCAATGGTCATGACTCACAAAACCGCTGGCAAATTCCAGCCTAAATGGAAGGGGCCATTCATCATCGAGACCGTATTCTCCAACGGCGCATACCGACTCGCAAAACAGAATGGAGACTTGCTCACACTACAAAAAAAGTGGCCTTTTGGGACAACAAAAAACCGTCTTAAAAACTGCAATTACCGTCCCAACAACTATTTGGGACGGCCTTTGGGACGGGAATGGCCGGTCCCATTAGGGTGGCGTGGCAAAAACTTTAGGGACGGCTATTGCCGTCCTAATTACTGTTAAAGGACAGTTAGGCAAGACGTCTCAAAAGTTTTCAAATTTATGCTTTTGTGTGACGGTTTATTAATTTGTCCCAAAAAACAAGTTTTTGTAACAGATATATTTCGTCCTAATAAATAAGTGACGGAATTTTAAAAAGTACTGTAATCGTGCAAAAAATTTTATACACTCTAAAATTCTATAATTGAATTTTATATACAACAAAAATTCATACAGAACTTAGAGTGTTCCCATTGTTCACAAAATGAAATCCCATTGTTCACAAAATTCATACAGAACTTAGAGTGTTCCCATTGTTCACAAAATGAAATCCAAGTCCTACATCACTTAGAGTGTTCCCATTGTTCACTCTAAAAATTCATACAGAACGTAGCCGCAACATTACCAAAACAATTTCTATAAAACATATTTCAATGTAATATCCCATTGTTCACAAAATGAAATCCAAGTCTTACATCACTGTGTTCCCATCAAGTTTTACATTAGCAAGCATTCACTTAATTCACGAAGTAAAAGCTACGACTTTTTACACAAGTCCAAAACATATATATTTGATTGTCCACATCCACTGACAAACCGATCCACACATCCATGGCTGCCCTAGAAACAAAATAAAACCTACGACTTTTTACACAAGTCCAAAACACATCCATTGACAAACCAATCCAGACTGCCAGCAGCATTGGCTACCTGGAAACAAATAAATGCCAGAAATATGGTTAGTTATAAGTTAAATAGGACCTCAGATTCATGGAAAAGTAATTTACAAACCTACGACTTTTTAAATGCCAGCAGCATTGACAAACCTACGACTTTTTAAACTTACTTGAGTATATCAGGAAGGCAGAAAGCACCCGCGAACATACTTGCAACTTGTGCTTTGAGCTCACTGCTAAGCTCACTCTTCATCCTCTCGAGCTCTTCCTTATGTCGAGCCTCTTGCGCAAGACGCTCAGCTTTAAGATCATTTTTCATTGTCTCAACCTCTTTTGTATGTCGAACCTCTTGCTCGTCACGCTCTCTTCTTAACGCCTCAGTCTCTTCTCGTAGTTTCTCCGCGTCTTTTCGCAGTTGCTCAATTTCAGCATTCGTTATTTTTTCAAGTTCTATCTGAGATGTTGAAGATTGACCACTTTGTCTTATACCCACTCCTCGGCGTAAAACTCGTCCGTGCCCATCTTGTCCAACCACTTCCGTGTAAACCTTATTCAATTGCTCCTCGTTGTCTCGTTCTTCCACGGGTAGCTCTTCAATCCGCCTTTCTAACATTTTCTATAACATGCAAGGAGATTAGTATGACATATATAATATAATACCCGCTGGTTATAACATTTTCTATAACATTTTATAATACCGTAACAAAAAATTGTTCGAATTTTCTCGTGGAGAGGTCTTTGATGGCTTCGAAACGAGCAGATCTGATGGATTATGTGATGTGTGAGACTTTGTGGATACAATAGTACATTTCTGGAGACTTATATTTGCTTCTTAATTAATCAATTCTTTGTGATCTGTTCATATATTTTTTTTGTGGTGTGAAAATATATAAAATATGCAGAAATCAATATTTTGTACATAATTTAATTCTGACGATTGTATGCAGATGCTTGATAATATACGAGTATGGTCCTAAAATTTGAATTTGAGGACCTCGTGATGATAGTTTGGCTGTTCTATTTTGAGCAATAAAATTCTGATGTGATGTGTACGAAAGAAATTGGAAAAGAATTGATATCTTTGATTTAAAGGCAAGCTACGGGAAACATACTGAAAAAAGAGGACGATGTTGTTTAGAGGCCCACTCTGTGGGCCCATGTTCTTCTTTAGCGGTGCATTCTTGTTTGTAAAAGGCTATCGTACACTTTGTATACATCAAAGATTTTCTTTAGGTTGCGTTTGATTGATCATGTAATGGGCTTTTCTTTAGGCTGTGTTTGATTGAGCCTTTTTTTCATGGAAGATTTTCCATTAATTATAGTGTTTGATAATGCATATTTTTCATAGGAGATTTTTTTTTAAATCTATCATTTTTATGTTGTCCTCCAAACGGTGGAAGCTAAAACTGGCCCAGCTCATCGAAAAACTTCAATTTTCATGAGAAATCACTATTTTCAATGGAAAATAAATACAATCAAGCACTCAAATTAATTTCGTGACATTTTTTCCATTAGAGTTTATTTCCTAGTAAAATAATTATGTGGAACTAATTTATTTTTTTCATATTTTTCACCTTGTAATCAAACGTACGCTTAGTCTATTAAATGTAATTGAAGTGAATATTAAATAAATGTTGTTTAGGTCTCTATAGCATTCAAAAATTATGTTTAGTTATAGAGGCTTGTATAATTTTCAAAATTGTTTTTATTCTCCATTTTGGATGGTCTTTATATCTCTATAGTATTCGAAAATTTATGTTCAGTTTCATGGTCAGATATAATATTCGAAATTTTCGTTTTGATCTCTATTTTGGATGGCCTTTATAACTCCATAATATTCAAAATTTTTTGTTTAGTTTCTCTGTCTCATATAATATTCGAAATTAGCGTTTTGATCTTCATTTTAGACAGTCATTCTAAGTCAAGTGTCGAGACGAGTTTCTTCTTGATGTAATGAAGATCTAAATGCAAATTTCAAATATTTTAAGATACCTTAAAACTAAATAACCCTTGAAATTATGAATGGAGCTCTAGATTGAGCTCAGAATTAGCATGCCAAACTCTGAAATTTAAAGCCTTTCTAACATATATTATAATACCTCTGTACCAGTTATAACATTTTCCACGGGTGGCAGTTATAACAATTGCTAACATTTTATAATACCGCCTTTCTAACATTTCAGTTCAGTTATAACATCTTATAATACCGCCTTTCTAACATTTTCCACGGGTGGCAGTTATAACATTTTCTATAACATTTTATAATTGACATTAAACCAAATATTTAGTATGACATATATTATAATACCTCTGTACCAGCCGCTCCGTCTTCTTCGTTATAACTGCCACCTTTGCCTCGAGTAGCTCTCCACATGTTGACAAGGTCGACAGGCTTGTTTTCCAACCTCCTCTGAAGTGTTTGTACATGTTCCAAACATAAAAGTAAAACATTATACACTATCAACTAGAAAGACATGCTCTTTATTAAAAAAAAACACAATACAAACCTTTCTCTTTATCTCTGGAAATGATCTTCTTCCTGTTCTAGGGAGGGCACAAAGTTTTCCTCGATTACCTTTGTTTGTCTCCGAAACTTTCTAAAATTAATGAATATTATAACTGAACTGAAATTAGCTGTTCACTACTAGTATAAATATCGATCAAGCTATTTGCTAGTTGAGTCATACCTTTGTCTCATCCAAACTCCAATATGCCACTAGCGTTGGCCATTGACTGGGCTCCACCCGGGGTGGCACTGTTTGTAAACGTTCTGCATTGTTCTCGAATTTTTGATAGAAGTCCTTCTTCACGCGGTGCTTGAAGGCTCTCCAAGCAACTCCCATCTTTCTAAAACAAATATCTTTAAAGCCATCAGGAGCATTTGTGTTTTCCTAAGAAAAAAAACAGTTAATAGTGACCCAAAAACAGTTCGGTACCTCAAAATTGATTTCAGTATAAGCTTTCTAATGCTCTAAATCAGTGCACATCCATGCAAATGCAATAGATCAGCACCTTAGGCAAATGTATCAGGAATGTGTTTTTGCATTTTTCATATGTTTCCATTTGATTTGAAGATATTTCATTGCTGCAGGCATGCATATGCTTCTTATTGCAGAATTAGTATTTAGTAAGCCTTATTGAAGATCAATGTGAACTGTGAATAAAATGTTTGAATGTCGGTTTATGCCACCAAAAATGCAGTACCAAGAAGTTAAATAATTCTAGATTAAATATCGGCCTTGCACCAAGAGACAAAGAGAAGGAGTTACCTTCACCGATAACCAGATCATTTCGAGAGTATCCTTATCGGCCTTGCGCCAAGACCCTTCGAATAGCTATAGGAAGTAATTGTTGCATCAAAATATGATTATCGTGACTCTTCAGACCCCATATACTCCGCTCTTCCATATGCACGCACTGTGATATATTAGATGAATAACCGTCAGGGACTTTTACATCTCGCAACACTTTTAAGAAAATGTCCTTCTCTTTGTTGCTCATTGTGAACTCGGCTGGAGGCAAGTACTCTTGAGTTCTTCCTCGTGGTTGAGGATGCAACTCTGATCGAATTTTCATATCTTTGAGGTCTTTTCGAGCCTTCAAATTATCTTTTGTTTTGCCTTTAGTGCCTAACAAAGTAAAAAGAATATTATCGCAAACATTTTTTCAATATGCATAACATCTAGATTGTGGCGAATCAAATTATGTTCCCAATATGGTAGTTCAAAAAAGATGCTCTTCTTCTTCCAACTCAATCTTGTTTTTGGCAAATTCTGTGTTTTTGCGATCTCTTTTTCTTGTTCTTCCCTTTTCCTCTTGCTGAACACATCCTCCTTCTTATATTCAGTTTCAATCTTCAGATCATTTAATTGCTTCAACACTTGTGTTCCAGATAATTTCAACGGTGGAGGCCTCATTTCTAGCTTGCCATTAAAAGTTATCCTCTCTTTCCGAAACTTATGGCGCACTGGTAAGAACCGACGATGACCCCAATAACAATACTTGCCACCATTTGTCAAACGGGTAGCTTGATGATCCCTATTACAACAAGGGCAAGCAAATTCACCTTTTGTGCTCCATCCATATAACATAGCATACGCAGGAAAGTCGTTGATTGTCCACAACAATGACGCATGTAGCTGAAATAATTGTTTGGTTGATGCATCATAAGTGGAGACACCAACAGCCCATAGCTCTTTCAACTCCTCAACCAACGGTTGTAAATAAACATCAATCTTATCACCTGGACCTTTAGGTCCATCAATAAGAGTAGACAAAATTAAGTTAGGTTGCTTCATACACAACCATGGGGGTAAGTTGTAGGGGACAACCACAACAGGCCAAGTACTATGAGAAACACTCATATTACCAAACGGATTAAATCCATCAGTAAGTAACCCAAGTCTAACATTGCGGCAATCTCCAGCAAAGGATGGATTTTGCTCATCAAACACTTTCCAAGCACGAGAATCTGCTGGATGCCTCATTACACCATCATCTATTCGTTTCTCAGCATGCCATCTCATGAGCGAAGATGTATGTGATGACCAAAATAATCGTTGTAGTCTTGGTTTTAAAGGAAAATATCGAACCTTTTTTTCAGAAACTTTTTTAACCTGGTCAACCTGAGTCTGATCACCCTGATTAGCAATATCACTTTTATATCTAGAAGTCCCACAGATCTCACACTTGTCGAGATTCTCAGATTCATTTCGAAACAACATACAACTATTAGGGCAGGCATCCCATGTTTCGTAAGTGAAGCCCAAATCAGTAGTTAGCTTACTGGCTTGATAGTATGATTTTGGAATCCTGGCACACGGAAACACCTTCTTTAAGAAACCCAACAAAATTGTGAAAGAATAATTTGTCCATCCATTAAGTTGCTTCAGGTGTAAAAGTTCAACAACAAATGATAGTTCAGTGACACCCTTAGGACAATTCTCGTACAAATCACTTTCTGCATCTCTTAGAAGTTTGAAATATCTTGGCATGTATTCATCATAGGGCTCATTCTCACAATCCATATTTTCTGCGGTGGATGTTAATCCGATACCCTCTCGTACCATTGCTGCCATAGAAGCACATTCATTTAGTTCAGCTTCATTATCATCAGCTGATATATCATCTGGCATATTATACCTGCTATTACCCAAACCACCAAAAGACTCTCCATGATATATCCAATCCCTATAACTCCTTTCAAACCCATACATCTCTATATGAATCTCAACAGTCTGTCGATTGTGATAAACCCGATTTACACATCTACTACATGGGCAATAGATATGCGTCGTCTCAACATTTTTATTGATATATGCAAATTTAAGAAATGCTTCAACTCCATCCTTGTATGCCTTTGAATTCCAATCACGTGATTCAATCCAAGCCTTGTCCATATCAAGTTTATAAACTGTTATCACCTAGCACCAAATAAAAACAAGCACACTAAATGTAAAAGAATATATGTACTAAAGCTCTTATTGTATGACACTTGGACAAAAAGACATGGTAGTTAAATTATCCAAAACTATATGAAAAAAATGAAAATCATTAATCAATATTTCTCCTACACTCAGCCAATCTCAGCCAACACAAGAAACTATTTGATATAGAACAACTAGTAATATTATTAATGGAAGAGAATGTATCAAATTATATAAAGCAAAGTCACCTTACCCCTAATGTATCAAATCATATACAACAAAAAAGATCTACTGCCTTTCACAATTTTACTCTCAAAAAATATCACAACAACCAAAGGAGCATACTTGGATTCAGATGAAGATAAAAGGTCACATTCTCCACCATCAAAGGAGCATAAGAGAGGTTCAGCACGTGACAATGACGATATTCATGCTGAACATAAAAATTCAGGCAGACATGAAATATCAAGAATAGCCTATAAGAAACATGCAACAACCTATCAACTAACCATCACTCTAACACTCACATGTACACTCAATAGTCAAGAACTAAGTAACTAACTACTGCTAGCCCCCAATTCCTGATATCTGACTCTAATCACAACAGAACAAAAAAAGAAGGGGGTGTTTGACTGCTCAGGGCAAACCCTGCAGGTCATTCCATGGCTAGTATAAGCCATGGATCGAAGCCTACAGTAATGTTTACTGCTCTCCTTAGGACAACAACAGCAGGGTGGTATGTTGTGGGGAGGAACCAATAAGCTACATATCAAACTCATCCATATTAAATGTGCCTTTCTGTGTGTGTTCAGTCATGAGATTTTTCTAAGGTTGGTTGAGAAATTCATGTAGGAGTAATAACAGTAGTGGCATAAAGGCATCTACAGCTTGTGCATAGAGTAGTATGCTAAAGGAGAAATGCTGAAAGAAGTTCCTGATACCTGTAATGTGAGGGTCAATGATACCATGTCTCCCTTGATACTTCTAATGGCAACCTACAAGGGCAATTTGCGACCTTAAGGGGAGGTTGGAACCTGGTCGAGTGGACGAGCAGTTGGCAGACATGTGATTGGGGGAGGGGGAGGACATGGTTCTGTTCATAGGTACATATAATTATCCTAAATTCATACAAGTACATCCACAACTCCATCTATAAATTCATACAGGTACATCCACAACTCCATCTATAAGAATCCAAAATAAAGGACGAGAATAAAAGTATGGAAGAATATAAAGAATGCATCAACTAACAATACTTGAATTCCGAAGAAGCAAACCCAACAATTCTATGACATAACTCAACAATTACCTGGAAGAAAATCAGGTTCTCAAAGGGATGTAGTAAAATACATAATATACATGTCGTAAATGAAGTACAATAAATATCATGCAAAAAAAATCACCCAGTAAAAGATTTACAACCACTAATAACCAGTTTATGTGAAATGAAATTAAGGACAATGTTCATGCACGAGAGCTCTCTGAGTAAGGGATGCATGGGCAGCGATGCTCATCCGAGTCGCTAATTGCCATTATAAAAAATATAAAGAACAACCCCTACGTACGTCTAGTGACTATCCTCCCTATCCAATAATGCTGTTAGGGTCAAATCTATGATACGTATAGTCTAAGTCCAACCATTCATATACATAGGTCCATCGGGAATATTCGAACAAACAAGTAAATATCACAGTTCAAAAATGAGTCACCTGGTATGCAACGCAATATAAATCCTTGTATCACACATAATATGTAATGAATATATCAAGAGAACAATTGATGAGATATATAAAGCATTTAAGTACTATAAATCAATTAGCCAAGGTATGTTCTATTTTGTCCAATGCTGCTGAATTTATGAGTAGCAGAGTTGGTCTAGTGTAACCACGCTAATGGGCTACGATCCATAAGAAACCTACCGAAACTTATAAGACACAACCAAGACTCAGAAAACAAAATATACCTATATATTAGACAAGAAATAAAACTGGACTCGGCCTATTACTTGCTCTCCCCGTTCCTGTTTCATGCCAAGAGTAAATACAACTAGATAGCAAACCTATCCATTCACAAGTAATAAGAATAAAATTCAACCAAATCTTCGACGAAAAAACTGTAAACTAATTTATAATTCAGCCTCCTATTAGAATATTGTGATTAGTTCATGGTGATGGATCAACTGTCGGCAACACTTATGATGCAATGGAAAGAGCACAAGCTCTTGACTAGTTTTCAATGCCGATATACGTGAAAGTGCAATAGTAAGATGTCTGACTTGCGAGAGGACAACTTGAAAGAGGTGATGACTGCTTATCGTATACTCCATCACAGGGACAGGTTATAAACACAAGAAGAAATATAAATTATTACAGTTATGTTCATAGTATACCTGCAAACCCCTCCCACAAGTATAGAGTTTATACATAAACAATCCCAAGCACCGCATCCCAAGCACAATAACTCTGAAGATTCTGGAACTAGAAATACCAATATCGTATACTCATAATAAACTAGAAAAACCAATATCCGACAATTGGTAAGGAAATAGCCTATACGGTTATTTACAACTGTCACGAGTACATGAAAAAAATCATGTACAAGGCCATCTCGCTCCATATATAAATGAATGAATACGAGCAGTTTCTAGCCACTTTCGCATTTCAGAACAGGACAAAGCCTGACTTGAGACTTTCTCACGCAAACCAAACAGAAGTGTGTCTTCAAGCGTGACTTTCCTCAAAACCCAATTTCCGGTGAGATCTTGGCCGAACCAAGAAGCTAACTGAAAATAACACCAACTATGAAAAAATTCAAATTCTAAAGCTAAATCTAAACGAAAACCATATAAACTACGGATGACATTGAGAATATAATGGAAACTAACAAATTTTCTTTCCTTTTTGATGAAATTGAGAATATAATTGAAACTTCGACATTTATTTCAAAACTTCTTAAATATAAACTTCTAGCCAAAAATAAGATTGATTCATGCAAGGGCGGATTTACTGGTAGGCTGGGGTGGGCTGGGGTGGGCTCCAGCCCCAGCCCATTTTTTTTGTATTATCCTGTAATGCTCAGTCCACCTAAAGGAAGCCCGTCCAGCCCACCCATCCCATTTACGCCCGGCCGATACCAGTGAGTAGGTTTAGGCATCCCAGCCCACCCTCCGCTCATGCGCTCAGCTTTTCTGAGGCTCTGAGAGCCTGACAAGAGGTGACATGTAAATGAAGACCCTTCGGTGTCTGTTCCATCGCGGCGCGGTGCGACCGCGATGCGACCAGGCGACCGGTCCCATCCGTTTGCCTCTGCGGCTCTGCCGCTGCCGGTCCCATCTCTCTGTTTGGAGGTCGGAAGTTCGACTTGGAATTCCTCTCTCTCTCTCTCTAAGAAGAACGAAAGTTAGTGGCATTCATTCAGATGCCCTTGCCTGATTTTTCTTTTCAACAAGAAAAGAATCTTATCTGGGTGGGTGATCTTCAACAACAACAACAATAAGAACAACACGAGGTTTAGAGTTCCTGCATGCATTAAGTGAAGGAACCCTAACCAAACTATAAGTAAGAGATGCCAGAGATACAGCCCCAAATCAATTTTTGATTCCTCCGATGCCCCCAAAAACAACACGAGGTTTAGAGTTCCTGCATGCATTAAGTGAAGGAACCCTAACCAAACTATAAGTAAGAGATGCCAGAGATACAGCCCCAAATCAATTTTTGATTCCTCCGATGCCCCCAAAAACAACACGAGGTTGTAGCTGATCATCATTCCAGATCAGCTACACACATTAATCTCGTTCACAATCAATAAATTTGCACAGAATGAGGCACAAGACGAGGAATACAACCTCCGATGCCCCCAAAAACAACACAAATGAGTGAAGGAAAGAGAGGGAGAGAGAGAGAGAGAGAGAGAGAGAGAGAGAGAGAGAGAGGAATACAACCTCCGGTGTTGGCTCCTCCTTCTACTCTTAGGTTTCTTCTTCTTCTTCCTCTCGGTTGGTCTCGACGAGGGAGAGAGAGAGAGAGAGAGAGAGAGTTAACACTATAATATACCTAAATCTTACGGTCGAGATGAAACCAATCAACGGTTCAGATCTGTTGAAAAAATTATTAGGAGAATAGGAACGGATCCCAAAAATTTGCCCGCCACGTTTTTGTTCTCCCGCCAAACTATTTGGGACCGAATCAACTTCTTTTGGGACGAAACTAAATTTTAGTTAAAATAAGTAATATTATTAGGGTCCAAACAGATATGTGTCCTAAATAATATTACCTTGTGTCCTAAATAATGTTACCTTTTATTACTAAATAAATAACCATCCCAAATACTAATTATTTAGGACTCTTGAAAATAGTGTATCGAATAATGCTGTCCCAAAAAGTCACTTTTTTGTAGTGGATCATGATGCCCAAAAACGACAAATTCCTGAAGAAATACTATGTCTAAAGACATGCTGGTACTTTCTCAAACCACCAAATCTTCCAGACTGTCGAGTTATGTACACCAAGTACCTCTGAACTTATACTCTATTAGCTCTGAGTGGATTCACATTGTATCTCCCTGGGTGACAAGTCATGTATACTAAATACCTTTGAACTTCCACCCTGATGCTTCACCCCGCCGGAGTTCACCAAGCTTATTACCATCTCTGAGCAAACTTTCTGGTCCTGATTGTCGTGTTTTACGTTCCATATTACCTCTGATACCGATAGTCTCTTGACTTAACACATGTACCCAATATGGGATAAAATCATGGTGTTAAGACCACAAAACCTATCACGTCCATATTACCTCTGTTGGGCTTTGTCTCAAAATCTATTACTCGCACCACCAGTGCGCAGAAGAGTAATAGGCCCACCAAAAATTATTCATGATTATCGTATGTCACGTGCATATTACCTCTGATATAGATAATCTCCTAACTTAACACCTGTACCCAACCCGGGATAAAATCATGGTGTTAAGGCCACAAAACCTATTACGTCCATATTACCTCTGTTGGATTTTGTCTCAAAATCTATTACTCGTACCACCAGTGCGCAGAAGAGTAATAGGTCCACCAAAAATTATTCATGATTATCGTATGTCACGTCCATATTACCTCTGATATAGATAATCTCCTAACTTAACACCTGTACCCAACCCGGGATAAAGTCATGGTGTTAAGACCATAGAACCTATCACGTCCATATTATCTATGTTGGATTTTGTCTCAAAATTTATTACTCGCACCACCAGTGCGCAAAAGAGTAATAGGTCCACTAAAAATTATTCATGATTATCGTATGTCACGTCTATATTACCTCTGATATATATAGTCTCCTCATCTAACACCTGTACCCAATCTGGGATAAAGTCATGGTGTTAAGACCATAAAACCTATCACGTCGATATTACTTCTGTTGGGTTTTGTCTCGAAATCTATTATTCGCACCACCAGTGCGCAAAAGGGTAATAGGTCCACAAAAAATTATTCAAATCTATTACTCACGCCATAGATGCACAAAAGGGTAATAGGTCCACAAAAAGTCTCCCAGTGGGATGTCCTCTACCAACCACAAATGCTGTATTTGGTCCTCTAGTACAAGCGCCCCTTCCCTCACAATCATATGCTTTGGGAGCCCAGTTGTTCCGTTGCATTCACTCTCCAGTAGTAGAACAACCATGTCCACATTACCTTTGAGTTATTTTTCTACCCCTTATAAAGCAGATGATGATAAAAACAAATGTTTACCACATCCACCTTACCTCTGAGTAAACACCCTGTGCAACAACCCCTGCGTTGTGGCGCATCAATCACAGAACTTCTACGTCCATATCACCTATGAGTTGTTCTGTGTATCCTCACTGAGTTCACTCCTACCACGTCTATATCACCTCTGAGTAGGAAAGCTCTACCATCAACCTCATATTTACCACGCCCATAACACCTCTGAGTAAATATGTTAGTTCCCTCTCTCAACTTATTATCTATACCTAAAAGCAAGGTACGCCAAGGATGATAAATCCACATAAAATCTCCAGTGGAAGTACCCAAATCTATCACGTCCATGGTACCTCTGATAGGATTGTCACACCTAAATAGCTCTATACTACCCATGCTTCTTATTCAAAGTATTCCAAATTTACAATTTAAAAACATTGAAGGGGTCTTATAGAAGCATAAAAAAGAGGATATTGCTTTTAGTCCCACATCGAAAAGGAAAAGAAGAAAGGGCTCATTCCATTCTATATATAAAACCCCTTGCCTCCTTTGAAAAGGGCACCAAAATAAAAAAAGAAGAAAAGAAAAGGGAGCCCGTGTCCAGGGAGCCCTTTCGAGCCACAAAAAGTGGCAACAGTGCTTCTTCTTCTTCTTCTGGATCGGCTACAAGTTCTTCACTTACCATCTTGGCAAGGATAAAGTTGGCTCCTGAGTACTATATGCCTTCACGATCTAGTATGAAGAAATCCAAGGCAGCAACTTGGACTCTTCTTACTACGTACATTCGGATGCTAAGTTAAAGAAGTCTAGGACAGTACGGGCTCAACAAGCCCAGTCAACCGTCCAATCTGCTGACCGTCAGCGGGTACCATTAACTGTTACACGGGCCCGTAATAGAAAGTTGTACAGAACCTCCCGTGTCCAGCCCTCTGCGGCAAACGAACATGGTAGATCCCAAAAGTCTCACTACAATAATCGAGAGCAAGTACTTTTACTAGCCTCAGATCAGGAAACAAATATGCCCAAAAGCCTCCCTACAACGATCGAGAGCAAGTACTTTTACTAGCCTCAGATCAGGGAGCAAATATGACCAAAAGTCACCCTACAAAGATCGAGAGCAAGTACTTTTACTAGCCTCAGATCAGGGAGCAAATATGCCCAAAAGTCTTCCTACAATGATCGAAAGTAAGTACTTTTACTAGCTTCAGATCAGGAAGCAAATATGATACCTACGCACCCGGACGTTCGGGATATCCGGGCCCACAAAATGGATGCAAAGGTAGATCAATCTGCTCTTGACTTGCGAGAGGTGGTCATTCACAAACACAAGGAGAGAGAAGCAACCTTGGCGTACGATGAGCCCTTTCCAAGACATCACTGCACCCAAGTCGCCATCAACTGCTGCTGCCACAAGACAGCGGCTCCACCATCAAGGCAGTCTGTGTTCCAGCGACCGCAACCTGCCGTACCTTTTCGACATCATCTCGGAAGCATGATGCCAGTTGAAGACTTCGTAACGGCCTATTCTCAACTAGACACATTACTCAGATGTCTCAGTTAGGCACATTGTCTCAGCCCGACGCATGACAATCTTTTGCGGGAGTTTATCGTCAAATTTTCTTCGAACAAGGAGATCCATAATCCGCAGTGTCAGCACTCGCCAAGGAGGAGGATCGGTTAAATTCATCTTCATTGAGAAGTCAAAAGAGCGACAAACGAAATTCTCTCAAAATCGTTGCTGACCGCATAGGCATTATACGACCAAGTTGATCCAGGCCGCAGAAGGAAGAGCCGCATGAGTCTTATGCGGCTAAGTGGACTCGAGCCGCAGAAGCAAGGCTCCTAGAGACCCCATGCGGCCAAGTGGACTCGAACCGCAGAAGCGAGGCTCCCGAAGACCCCATACGGCCAAGTAGCCTCGAGCCACAGAAACAAGGCTCTTGGAGATCCCATACGGCCAAGTGGACTCGAGCCGCAGAAACAAGGATCCTGGAGACCCCATGAGGTCAAGTGGACTCGAGCCGCAGAAGCGAGGCTCCCGAAGACCCCATGCGGCCAAGTGGCCTCGAGCCGCAGAAAAAGGCTCTTGGAGACCCCATACGGCCAAGTGGACTCGAGCCGCAGAAGCAAGGCTTCTGGAGATCCCATGCGGCCAAGTGGAGCCGAGCCGCAGAAGCAAGGCTCCTAAGGCCACTATACGGCCAAAATGATTCAGGCTCTACTTTGTAGGGGGACACGTGGCAATTTGACCAAGTCTCAACCACCCAGATTTTGCTATAACAAGAAAATCTCAACAACCTCCACCAGCTGGCAGCCCAAGATCGAGTTTTCGTGTGCTGTTATATACACGTGGCCACGTGGCCCTCTATGCGGCCCAAAATCTGCTTTATGCAGGAATTACTATAAATAGCAGGGTACCACACCCATGCTAGAGGTTGGCAATCAAAGGCTGGCAAATTTCTTCAAGAGCAAAGATTGTGTCTGATAGTCCAAGGAGTAAGGAAGAGTTGCTACACTTTTCTGAGCCTCCATCGTCACCCCTCCAGAATAAAAAAATAAACAATTGTACTTAGATTGTTCCCTAGGATTTCTTTCTGGGCTTTTTTTTGTACAAGCGAGTTTGCAATCAAGTTCAATTCATCTGTAATTCTTGTTCTTGATATTTTAATGGCAAACAATGGGCAAAAGAGAACCTGAGTGTTGTAAGCCAATTTGGCAAATTTAGTTGGGCTATTGAAAGCCTTTGTAACCTCAGTTCATTTATCAATAAAGAGAATTATTTCGTATACTCTGTTTCTTCTGCTGCTAATAACAAATCAAAGATAACTATTTTGAGAACTTATCATCTTGCCTTGTACGAGTGCAACTCCAGACTCGTACGAATTCATGCCCCAGTGAGAACGATCGATTCAGTGAAATCAAGCGAGGACGAACGATTTCCCAAGTCGGGATGTGACAATGCAAACTTGCTTAATTTGGCAGAATTTGATGGTTTATGAAGTAGAACTCGCTTGTATGGTTATACCAATTAAGAATTTCGTACATCATATTAAATCATCTGTTTAAGAATTCATTTAATATCTGCTCCGTCAAGGCAGATACGCATTTTTTATGGTGGGTGATTTTGATCATTCTCTCTTTTACATTTACACTCTTAATAAAATTAAACTTTGCATGCCTTTATTGCTGTATTCCATGAGTTTTTAATGCTAATAAAAGAACCATGATAAATGAGATTAATATTGTTGTTGTTAACTTGCTATTTAGAAACATGGAACATTGAACTGTTGTTATGTTATCGTATGGAATATAGTGTTATTGTTGTGTTATCTTGTGGAATATTATATTGTTGGTGCAGGGAAACAAAATGGTAATGACGTAGCCTTGTGCCACAAAATGGCAAAGATGTGGCTTGGTACCACAGAATGTACATATATTGTTTGGTGCCACAAAATGGTCGAATTATTTGAAATGGTTTGAAACCGATGAGTAGCTAATCAGAATAATGTTGAGTAGAGATTTATATTGCTTTATTTTAGTTTCTGTACCTTGCATACGTTGTATTGTTAAATTTTTAATGCATATTACATGGTTATGATCGAACAACTTGTGTACAAGGTTTGTCTTTTCTCGAACTGTTGTCGGGACACCAGAACGGATTCAGCCTTGGAGAAAATTATGTGGAACGTGCTTCAAACACAAGGTATTGCGAGGCTATCAATAGGGTTAGCTACCCGGACTGGAAGGGCGCAGGTAGTTTGGGACTTTCAGTGGGGCTCTTTACCTACACGTAGATGATCGGCGTCTTACCAGAAAATAATATAAGATAGCTTGTGGTGCCAGTGAGCTTTATATAGTTAGGCTGTATGCATACTAATGTCATATTCTTGCAGGCCTAACAACTTGATGCAGGGACAAACACTTGATTTATTTTATAAAGACTAACGAATGTCGTATATAGGGACACATTTATGACACATTTATATATTATAAATAATAACAGAGAGAGATGATAAGTATTGGATAAGATTCACTATGTCAAGTGACACATTTATGCTTTATGTTATGAATTGTTAACTGATATTAGGGCAATATTAAAAAGACCTAACTTGTCTGCTCTCACATAATCAACCGTGATCCGCTTAGACGTGCCGAGGCGTTGGAGCTCGGTTGACATTTAAAGATGCTTTTTTTTTGTATATAAAGAACATAATGTATGGAACCGTGTTGATTGTATATATTAGTTTCATGAGTTGTAAACCTATGGCATTTACTATATTAAGATCCAATATTTGTTATCGAGTTGCTTTGGCCTAGAAACATTGTAATTTTGCTGCCAATTATTAAAAAAGAGATTCATTTTTCATATATCTTGTGTCTATCAATTTTGTTTATTTTTTGATGCAATGACTTTGTTTATATGAGATGTTTTATCGACTATGTTTTGTTCTTGCCTTGTACAAGTGCATTTTATACTTGTACGACATCACATCCAGTATTGACTTCAGTCCTGCAGGATAATGGCGTGACACATACATAAACGATGACTGCCAAAATTGAGTTCTCTGTATTCAGCTATTGAGAAATAGTATTGGTATCGGCCTAAAGTTTCAAAATATATTATTTATTTTATACTATGTACAAAATATGTCGGTCTCTTCCGATACTTCGAAGAAGATCAAATATACTCCGTATCCGTATCAATAATCTTCGTATCCGTTTTGGCAATATTAGATACATATGTATAATATTAATGACTTCTACAAAATTATAATGACAAACTTTTCTTTAGTGAAACTGAATTGAATTTGAGAGAGATACCTGAAAAAGAAGATCCATATATTTATTCATAGATAATTCGCTAATGCTCATAGCAAGTCATTATAAAGAGATGATCAGAGGCAAACCAGAAATATCAAAATTATAACAAAAATATTTATTTCTTCAAAATACATTCTGAATATGCTTTTTTATTAGCTTCATCGAAATAAAACAGAAGTATACATTTCATTTTACATATGTTGTTTTCCACCAAAATGAAACAAAAGTATACATTTCATTATATATATGCTATTTTCTTCCAAAAAATGAAACAAAGTATACATTACATCAATCAATAGCCACATCATAATAGTCCTTACGTATGACTCGTGGGGTCCTCCATCTTCATCATCTTCTCTTGTAGGTCGATATTGCATCTGTGTAAGGTGTCGTCAATGCGGTCGACTCGATAGTTTAAGTTTATACCAAGCCGTAGAGGGTGGAGGAATAGAAAAATGAGCAATCAATCTCGGCATGACAAATTGATTACCAACATGTCCTATTGCAAATATAGTGGTCTGTTTGTGGTTGACCGGTGGAGCACACATAGGAAAGAACATATGATTGATTGTCTTTGAAAGTAATACAATTGGTATCATATACATATTGATGAATAAAGACGACACATACATGTAATGGTGATCTTCACCAGTAACAGGTCTATGCATGAAATGCTAGTCTACAAACCTCCAACAATTTCTTTACCGAGTATCTTTGTGTAGAAGAGAAGATAAGTCTCTAACTCCTGATAAAACACTTCTCTAACTTGTCTCCATCTGTCATGATAGGAATATCCAAGATGTCTTGCAAGTGCAAGTATCCATATTGACCATTTATTGGAGTATCAATAATAGACCATAGGTATCCATGCATCTTTAAAAAAATGATATATATATATATATATATATATATATATATATATATATATATATATATATATATATTATTGCAACATGATAATTGGTTTATCCCCTCCACGGTGTCCCTAGAACTCATTTTTTATATTTTTTGTATTTGAATTGCCAGCTTGCTCTTCCTCTTAGAACCGGTCACCCCCTCAATCACCATGCCAGAGTCAGCTTGCTCTAAGAATTGTTCAATATGCTCAAACAATGATGGCTCTCTCTTAGGTGACGGTATCTTCTTCTCCATTACTTTATTTACTTTTAAATGTGATCATCCTTTAAGATGTGCAACAATGGAAGGCTCATGCAATCGCGTAGTTGCCAAAATCTCAAGTTCTTATATTTTCATCTTAATAAACTTCCTCTTCGATTCCAAGGTGACACTCCATCTTGCATGAAGGAATTTTATTTATGGCAACATAAAAAACTATCGTTATTTTATCTCATTGATAACATCGACAGCTATTTCCACCATTGATCAACTACATCTATTGAAAAATAACAAAATTGACGTTGATATTCGTTAATCTCATGTGCACAAGAAAGATCAAGCGAATGTTTAAAAGAACAAACACATACTGCAAAATCAAACCCATAAATTTCTATCTTTTTACCTGCTCAAACATCTGGCCAAATGCCTTGTAAGATATGACATGGATTAACACATCTAAAGGTAGTTCATTAATTTTTATGTTCATGCTTGGCAATATTGAGACTCATATCAAATGATGCCTTAATCTTATTCACGCACTACAAAAATTTGTCAGATTAGCGACGTTTAAAAATGTCGCTAAATCAATTTAGCGACGTTTCGGGAACGACAAAAAAAAAACGTGTCGCTAAACGAGAAAACGTCGCAAAACGTCGCTAGGGCGACGTTATTAACGTCGCTAATTAGCGACGTTATTTGCGACATATTAACGTTGACGCTAATTAGCGACGTAAAAGGCGACGTTATCGTGTGGTCGCCGTTTAGCAACACTATTGCGACGTTTTTGGCGACGACGTACTGACATAAGATTTAGTGCCATGTGTTGCCACGTCAGCATTTAGCGACGCTTTTAGCGATATTTATTAACATCGCTACTATTCAGCGACGAATTCTAACATCGCTAAGTTAAAAAAATATAAAATATAGGTTCCAGAATGCAAATGGAGCTGGAGCTGGAGCCTGAGCCAAAATACAGAATATAAAATACAAAATACAGAATCCAATTCCTGGGTTCGCCGACCCCCTCGGTGGAACACTCAACACCGGCACGCATAATACATTCCAGAATATACAAAAAATATAAAGAAAAAATACTATCTGTAACGAACAATGTCAATATATAATATCCTCAAAAAACCAAATCAATATCCGCAAATACGTACAAACTCAGTATCCTCAACGAAAAAACTGAATATCCCCAAATACGTACAAAGTCAAAAATATAGTACAGTCCAAAAATGCAAAAAACGAAACTACTGATCGCCTGGAGCTGGAGCTCGACCCGGTGCTAGAGCCGGAGCTGGAGGAGCGCCACTAGATGACGCACAAATACCGCTCGAGTGAGCCAAAGGCATGCAGCCACTTCCCTCCCTCCATTCCCCCTCTCCCTCTCTCATGCTATCAACATCACAACTTTTCCAGTGTTGCTCCCTCTAATGATGATGAACGCAAAAATCAAAGACCCCACTCTCCTTTCTCACTCTTCACAGTTCTCACAATAGGAAGGATCGGTGTTTTCTAGTTCTTTTCTATCAATCCATTCCTCCATTCTGATCAAGCCTCTTCCTTCTCCTCTCCTCTACCATGGCTCTGGACCCATATGCTCCTCCCTACTTTCCTTCTTCTTATTTGACTCTCTCAGCCACATATGATATCCAGCTCAAGTGTAGAGTCGGAGGAGAAGAAGTGGACAGGAAGAGGACTACATAGTTTTTGTCTCGCCAGTCGAATAGCTGCAGGGACTATGTCCTGATCACCATGTCGTAGTCCAATACAATCCAGAGATTGACACAGTACTAATTCATATATAGTCCAATACAAATAGTCTAATACAAAAACAACCCAATACAAATAGTCCAATACAAATAAGTACTAATAGCTAATGAGAACCACGCAGCTCATGCAAACGCTCAGTGATACGATCACGCAACCACCTCGAATAAGTGGGATCGACGGCGGCAGGAGAGATGTAGTCCTTTGCAAGTGCTAGATGAATAGAACTCCCGGTCTCACTAGCTACCGGTATTGGATGAATAGAACTCCCGGTCTCACTAGCTACCGGTGCCACTTTCTCCTTAACAGTAGGAGGAGCCACCTCAGCATTCACTGTTTCCCTCAAACGACGTGCCGCTCCTCGGGTCATGGGTGCCATCTGGTAAGATCGATATTCACAAATAATATAACTGTAACATAAGCAAGCTAACTAAAGGAACCATCATGTAATTTGAGTACATTTTTGAAAGCAGGTAAAGTATAAAAAATTTGATTTTTTGCCACGTGTGAGAACAGATGGCTCAGAACACAACCTAAAATTTATTCTAGCATACATTAGTGTGAATCATCTATGTTCTGTACATATGGTGTAGTATATGTTCTTATCGTATCTAGTATCTGAAGAATGTAACAGAATCAAGATGAACTCACATAATGTAATACTAAGACATCATCTACTACTTTATAAGATATAGCTGATTGGTTGTCATATAACCATTGTCGATGGATAAGGGTCGGGGGACAGTCAATTTTATCTATGACTACATAGTTTCTGCCTCGCCAGTCGAATGGCTGCAGGGACTATGTCCTGATCACCTATGTCGTACCATAGTTTCTGCATCGCCAGTCGAATGGCTGCAGGGACTATATGTCCCGATCACCATGTTACCAATTAACCAACCAACAAAACTACTTATTACAAATATTGGCACTATCAGTGCATTCGAATCGGAGTATCACATTTTTCGGTGTCGGAAAACAAATAATTATTACTAAACTATCAGATTTTTCGGTACTATCGGTGCCCCTGACCAAGCCCCCCCACACCACCCCTAACCTGAACCCTAACCCTTCCCTCCCTCCTGCTCTCCCTCCCCCAGCCGCCCCCACCCCCCTGTTCCCCTCCCCCAGCCGCCCACACATACCCACCCCTAACCCGAACCCTACCCCTAGCTCCCCTTCCCCAGCTGCCCTCGTCCCCCCTGCCCCACCCTCCCAGCCACCCCCCACTCACCCTCGAACCACCCGCATCCCCCCTGCCCCTCCCCCCGAGCCACGCGCACCCCCCAACCACCAACAACCAAAACAGTCGGAGAGAGAGAGAGAGAGAGGGAGGGAAGAGTACCACGTACCGGAGAGGGAGGAGAGTCGTCGGAGAGAGTGTGAGCGCCGGAGAGAGTGAGAGCGCCGGAGGGGGGGAGAGAGAGAGAGAGTAAAATGGAAGAAAATGAACCCAACCCTAACCCTAACCCTAGCTCCCCTCCTCCTGGCGCCCTCGTCCCCCTTGCCCCACCCCCAGCCACCCCCACTCACCCCCAACCACCCGCATCCCCCCTGCACCTCCCCCCGAGCCACCCGCACCCTCCAAACCACCAACAATCAAAACAGCGAAGAGAGAGAGAGAGAGAGAGGCGAGTGAGGGAGGGGGAGAGTCATGTACCGGAGAGGGAGGAGAGTCGCCGGAGAGAGTGAGAGTCACCGGAGAGAGTGAGAGCGCCGAAGAGAGTGAGAGCGCCAGAGGGGGGGAGGAGAGAGTGTGAGAGAGTAAAATGAGGGAAAATGAATCGATGGGGGATATAATTAGAATTTAGCGACGCTGTAACTACCGTCGCTATGTTAGTCGCTATTAGCGACGTCGGAGCGACGTTTCGCGATGACTAGATCATTTGATTAATATACGTCGTTGTTACATCGCTTAGGTCGTCGCTAGTAGCGAGTATTAGCGACGTTTAGACAAAACATCGCTAATGTACAAAATTTTGCGACGTTAATCGAACGTCGCTAAATATATGTCGCCAATTGAGTAGATTTTAGTAGTGACGGCCACCTCAAACATTAAATTGATTATGTTCCAAATAAAAAGAAAATTACCGATGATCGATGAAAATAGATATCCCTTTAGCTTTGAGTGTTCTCCTTCAGCCTGTTTGGAAGTTGTTGTGCCATATAATGCTTCACCATCTTCGTCCATGTCATTATGGTAGTCTATCCAAGTATCTTTGATGTAATAATGTATGTTGGGTTGCTTGTCTTCCAATTTTTTTTGAACATGTACGTACTAGGCTATATCATAACTGTCTTTGGTACTTGCTTGCTAGATAATGTGCCAATCACGATAGAATTCATCAAAGCAACCCTTTTCAATTTTTCCGTTTACCTTCTCAAACTTGATGTTGCATTATGCTTGGATATTCCTATTTATATGTCAAGTGCATAAAAGTCTACTAGCGTGAGAAAATACGATATATATCATTCATTACGATATATTCTTGGCCAGTCACAAAATAGACGTTTCTTTATTCCACTATAAAGTGATTTAAGTTTTATCATTGTCTTTCTGTGGTCAGGATTCGATTTCCGACTGGAGCATAATTACCATTTTCATATATATATATATATATATATATATATATATATATATATATATATTTTCATATATATATATATATATATATATATATATATATATATATATATATATATATATATATATATAAAACTGATTGCAAATGATCTCTAGCCTAGTGGTTAAGAGAGATGCATGCGGCTCGAGTGGTCACGAGATCGATTCCCGGTGGGTGCGTTCGCCACAATTACATTCTTTCAAAAAAAAATCTAACTGATTACTCAACTACAACATGCTCAATATGTTCTACTAATAGATTTTCTAAGGATATATGACTACTGTTAGCAATAGTTGATGTCTTAATATGGTTGAGAAATTCATCGAAAGTTTTTAATGTTTGCATGCATATTAATGGTCAAATTATCTAGTTTGTCATATTCAACATTGATTATAACACTAATTTGTTGCCAAAATTTTTGTGTAGATATTTTTTTTAATGAGTCTTACCTACGTATAAAAAATATTTCTAAACCATTACTCTGATACCAATTTGACGGGTGACAAAGACCCATGGAGCATAAGGTTAGTATGGAAATAGATAATTTGGGAAAATTGGACGTGAATGTGTATGACGTCAGATCTCGATGTTGAGTTTGTGTTAGTGCAATGATTCATTTGAGTTTTTGATTATGGTTAATTGATTTAGTTTAGTGTTATTAACTCTCTAATGATCATGCAATCACTATATTGTCAATACTTGAAATTGACATAGTCCTAATGTGCATTAATTTTATCATACCTGCTAATATATTTATTGTTTTGTTTGTCTAATATTTATTATGCAAAAAATAATAAGCATGGGTAAAGATGGACTTATGCAAATAAAAAATTATGATGGACCAAAGACAATGCTAGCCCAAAGATTTATCTGAATCACCCTAGATATCTTTGGGGACACGAACTCAAGGGTTATTGCAGGGCCGACTCGTCCTTTAAGCAAAAGAAGTGGTTGCCTAGGCCCCCACTTTTTTAGGGCACCACAAATATCAGATATTATTATAGATACATATGTAATTAAGTATCCGGTTGAAAAAGGAAGCGTTGCATATTTTTGCAAATTTAAGATGCAATTATTCTATAAAAATTTGGAAAAAAAAAATTAATAACCGTTATCAACGCCTCTTCATCTCCTCCGTCCAATAGAAATTTGTTCTCTTCAGCTTCTCTCTGACTTTCTCTTTCACTCTCTCTCTCTCTCTCTATATATATATATATATATATATATATATATATATATATATACATATATATATATATATATATATATATATATATATATATATATATATATATATATATATATTTATTTTATATATATATATATATATATATATATATATATATATATATATATATATATATATATATATATATATATATATATATATATAACCTGGCGAACGCGAACCCTGACGAACGCGAACCTGGCGAACGCGATTAGGGCTGTGCACCGTCCGACCATGGCGCCTCCTCACCGGCCGCCGGACCCTCTCGCGGAGGGGAGGAGGAAGCCAGTGAGGAAGGGAGGGGGCGAGCGGCCACACGTGGCGGGCGGCGGAGGCGGGATGACCCCCCAGGCGGAGGAGGGGGGTCGGGCGTCCAAAAGAAGGGGGGTCGCACCCCCCTGGCAGCGGCGGCTGCACCCCGGGGGTGGGCGACCAAAGCGGGGGGGCTGCCCCCCCAGGCGGTAGCAGCGGGAAGGGGACCCCCCTAGGCGGAGGGGGGGTCGGGCACCGGTGGCGGCGGGACGAATCGGGACAATGGCATGGGGGGGGGTCGAATCCTCCGGGCAGCGACAGGGCGCAACATGGCGAGAGGGGGTTGGCTGGACCGAACCTGACCCCCACGTTTGGGGGTTCAGGGGCGGGTGGAGATACGACACCGCCGTTTGAATTCGGGTCGGGATCTACTATGGGGACGGACGGGACTGGAGAGGCAGGCTGGCAGACGGTGGTGAGACGCCGGGCCGGAGGGCGACGAGGCGTTCAGAACCTAGGGAGCTCTGGGAGCCGACCCCCAAGAGGCACTGTCAATCCGCATCGACGAGGGGGAAACATGGTTCACACCGTGTCTGGGTGGCGGCCAAAGGCGACGGCGGCGGAGAAGGGGAAGGATGTCGTAGCCGATACTGGTAGGCAAGGCCCGGTTGCTGTTACTCCTCCAACCAGGCCCCCCTCTGTGGAGCCGAGGCCTCGGTCATGGAAGGAGGTATGCACCCCAGTGGAGTCGAAAAGCCCGATGTCTATGGAATATGTCACCCCGATGGCGGTTGGTGGAGGACACAGGGCTTACTTCCCCGCAGAGGAAATAGCAAAGGTCGCTGATTTCTGGAAGAACACCTTAGTGCTATATGTGTTAGGGAATAAGCCGTTCTTTGGCCAAATCAGGGGTTATACGGAGAGAGTCTGGAGGCCCAAGGAAAGCATGGAATTCTTCTTTCGGGAGAATGGATTCTACTATGTCAAGTTTGGGCTGGCGGAGGATGTGACCAGGATTGTACAGAGAGGGCCATGGTCGTTTGATGGGAGACTCATTATTTTGAAAGAATGGACACCGGCGCTGAGGTGTGAGAAGGAAGTGTTGAATACCATTCCCGTCTGGATCCGGTTCCCAGAATTCCCTGTTCAATATTGGAGCATTCCACTGCTCATGAGACTCGCCAGCCTCGTAGGAAAGCCGATCAAGGCTGATGAGGCCACTACGTTCCGATCCAGAATAATGTACGCCAGAGTCTTTATGGAGATTAAGGCAGGCTCGGAGCTTTCGAGCATGCTCGAGTATCAGGTACCATCTGGAGAGGTTCTGACGCAGGCTGTGGAGTATGATTGGGTCCCACCCATGTGTTCGCATTGCAAGTGCTTTGGGCACATTACCAGTGCATGCAAGTATAAGGGGAAGGAGTACGCCAGGCCACAGGCGGGCCAGGCAGAGACATCGCGGCCAGAGACGGTCCAGACGGAGATACACGAGAGGGAGGCGGCCCCCAGTAGCTTGCCTGAGGAGACGGTGCCAGATAGACACATGGAGGAAGACACAGTTATGGAGATTGATAGAAGACTGGAGACAGGATCGTCACTGAGACAGGAGAGCATGCAGGGTGTGCTGGTTCCGTTCAGGCCTCGGAGGACTATGACGACCAGGGGTATGAGTGCGGAGGATAGTAGTCAGATGGGGGCGAAGGCCTCCATGGCGCTTATGGTTTACAGCAGCAGGAAGAGACACGCCCCGGCCACACTGGAGGATGTCCTTCAGATGAGGGCGATGGATGACCAGACCGACCCCAATCCTGACTGGACGCTTACTCTTAGCAGGATTCAGGCACATCTTGCCCCTTCCTCCATGGTAGATGCAGTCCTTGAGCAGACGGATGAGACACTTCCCTCGAGTGTCGATCCAGATGAGTTACAGGGGGGCCTAACATCTTTTAATTAGATGTCGGTCCTAGCGTGGAACATTAGGAGGGGTGTTCCATTGGCCGATGGAGGGAGATCAGAGGGGTGCTGAGGAGAGAGGCTTATGATATTGCTATTTTGCTGGAGACGAAGATTCGAGGGGCCGCTATGCTCTCACGTCGGACTCCGGCAGCCTGGGATCACATTCATAACTTAGATCTCTGCGGTATGGCAAGGATCTGGGTTAGGTGGAATACAGGTAGCTGGATGGGGGTCCAGATTCATAAGTCTGAGCAGCTCATAGGAGTTACTTTTGAGAATAAAGGTGGGTTCAGATTCATCCTGGGTGCTGTATATGGGCACAACGACCGGAGGCTCCGGGCGGCTCTTTGGGAGGACATTGTACTTATGGGCCGTATGGCGGACAACATGCATCTCCCACTACTCATCATGGGGGACTTCAATGCTATGTTGCTTCGTCAAGAGAAGGTTGGGGGCCGACCTGTTCCGGACTCGATATTATACGTCTTTCAGAGGTGTCTTCTTGTGTCAGGTATGCGGGGGCTGGAGCGCGCTAGACATATTTGGACCTGGAACAACAAGGCTACTCAGAATCGTATTGCCTGTCAGCTGGATCGGGCATTGGGCAATAGCGAGTGGTTCAGGTGTTTTCCGAACTCGGTGGCGGAAGGTCTGGCAGCGGGTACTAGCGATCATTCTCCTATCCGGGTGGGCCTATGTGAGAGACCCACTTTGCGGGTGAGGCCGTTTCGGTATAACAACAGCTGGTACCTTTCACCAGGATATGAGGAGGTTATTATGAGAGAGATGCCGTACTTCCGGGATGGCACGGCCCAATTCCGCATGGTTCACAAGCTCAAGCAGCTCAAGCGGGCTATTAGGGGGTGGGTGAAGACGAGGCCGCGGACCTCCCTGGCTGAGAAGGAAGAAGAGCTTCGGGACACTCAGGTGGCCCTCCAATCTGACATTATGAATGGGGATCTGGCGGCCAAGGAGAAGACCCTGATTGAGAAGGTTAGCACCATGAGACTGCAGGAGGAGATCAGTGCGGCTCAGAGGGCTAAATGCACCTGGCTCAAAGATGGTGACCGCTGTACCAAATTCTTTTATGATGTGATCCGCACCCGTCAGCACCGGAATAGCATCCCCAGACTTCTGAATGCTGAGGGTCGTCTTGTTGGAGACCCGGTGGAGATTCAGGAGGAGGCCGTCAGATTCTACACTGACTTATATCAGTAGACGGACTACTCCAGCACGTTTCCGGCCCTGGTTACGAAGAGACTGGTGTCCCGGCATGGGAACAGTCTTCTTTTGGCTCCGGTGAGGATGGAGGAGGTGGAAGATATTGTGATGAAGGCTAATCCCAACAAAGCTCCTGGGCCTGATGGCTTCTCTTC